>CAHIKZ030003327.1:752500-892500 GCA_903632075.3 Acanthosepion pharaonis | reverse complement strand
AAGGAAAATTTTACTTAATATCCGAAAAGTAAAATCCAAATTTCTAGGGCATATAATGAGGAAATAGGGCTTGGAATGTCTGATGCCCAAAGGACAGATTCAAGGCAAGATAGACAAATGGAAACAATACATGACATAATGAGCTTGAGTAAAGTGTTGACGGAACAAGGTTTAGGGGAGATAACAAAAAGTGAATATTTATTAAGGGCTGCAAAGTACATGAAATTATGGCGAGCCATGATCGCCTACGTCCTGATTGGACACGGCACATAAAGAATAAGAATCTATTCAATCTTGTCTTAGAATATAACCGGCGCATATAGAAGAATAAATATGAATCGATGGGCACTTATTATTTAAATTCCATACCACATCCCAAATGAATCTTTTCTTGCTTTTTTTGATGATGATTTTATCCCCATGACAAGATATTCAGTTTAGAGAAGGATAATCGTGAATATCCCCTAAGAAGTATTTCAAGAAATAGGACTCAAGATAATCCTTTCCAAATCAGAAACAATGATTTGGAATTGGAATGAAAGCAGTGATGGCACCCACATTGAATCCATCATCAACTTCAGTGTATGGATCACTTATAATAAATAGAATTTTTTGTTTTTTGGATCATTTTTCCCCATGCAAGACAGTAATGTCCCTAAGATACAAGGGGTTACTGGAATGAGAATACTTTGATGTGTAGAAAGGACAATAAAAGAACAGAAGTCAAGAAGAGAGAAGATAGTTTATTGACATCGAATTTAAATTTTTGGAGGTTGTAGAAGAAGCAAGAAATCAGATGCGAGTTCCTCAGGTGGGAAGTGCAAGTAAATTAATTTCTGAGATAAAGATTTTTACCAAAATTAAGAATTCATTTCCATGTCCCAAACGAATATACTAACAGAAAACCGTGATCCGGGAATATGCTGATAACATAGGTATTCATAGTTGGAATGAGATTGATTTTGTCAAAAATAAGAATAATCTCTAACAAATGCCACAAGAAATAGGACTCAAGATAAACCTTTCAAAAACAGAAACTATGAACTGGAATTGGAATGTAAGTAGCGATGGCACCGAACCTGAATTCATCATCAAAATTCAAGAAATGGATTTAGTAACGATTAAAGATTTCAAAGAACTTGGAGGATAGATCAGTGATAATAAATTTAATAAGGGAGATAAGGAAATTGAACATAAAATAGGCTGCGCTCGAGATAAATTTACACAACACTGCAAATTATTAAAAAACCAAACTGTTAACTTAAATACTCGAGACATATACTTAAATAGCCTCATCAGATCGGGACTCTCATATGGATGTCATGTATCGCGGTAAACCCGTTCAGAAATATCTAAACTGTCAGCTGTATAAACTGCTTGCTAAGATCAATCATTAAAAATGTGTTTGAATGAATGCAGTCTGTAGGCCTTAAGAAAAAAACATTCTACTTTCAAACTTGTGGACTGGCAGTACATCAAAGAACGGTACCAAATAACGGACACCACATCACTTGAGGATTTCAAATAGTTAAAATGGATTGCACGTTTAACTCGAAGAGAAAATAATGACATAATCAAGATGCTGATGTTCCACTCTACCGCAGAAGAAGAAGCTTGGGAAGGAAACCCCCATCAATACTAGAAAGAGCGATAACAGCGACTGAACTTGAGAATCCTATTTTCCTGAACAAATTATTTGAAGAGAAAGATTTTATAAGTGTCAGCCGACAGCAGCGCTAACTGTTCAGTCAACGAATGCCGAATGTTTCCTTATAAGGAAACGCCTAATATACTCATTATTACACACGATAGAGACGAAAAAATGGGGATCCGCACTGCACATGTAATGAATAATGATAATCAAATCGATCATGCTTATAACAAGATTTTCATCTTTGGTTGTTAGGCTATTAAAAACATCTTTATGGTAAGGATTCCAGTTGCCCACTGACTTTATCCATACTCCAGCAGTTTGATTATGAGCTATTTCTGCGATAGTTAAGTTAATGATGATTGAACAATAAGTTTTACAATTCCTTATTTAAAAACTATCTTAACATATTTCATGTTCAATATGTTGATTCCTTAAAATTAGAAGAAAAAACGCTATGCAGTGGTCAGGAATTAATGCAATTGTTACTGAAAGAATATCGTTGCTAAATTCACAATATAAATACATTGATAATGAATGTTTCTTCGGAAAGTAAATGAAACTTTAGGAAGGAAGGATTTGTCACGTGTCAGGATTTAATGAAAGACATACTAATAAAACTAATAAGTAAGACTTACTAATAAAACAAGTTTCTTATATATAGTGTAAAAGTATTGCAAATTATTTTGCTATAAAATGCATTGAAAACCTGGCGTATATTCAGTGGATAGGTATTAATGCTAACGTTATTGATAATATAAGGCTGCTAAACGCATATGTTAAAGATACGGTTAATGATTTCTTTAAAAAAACTAATGCCAATAATTATGACATAAAGATATATGTCTAATCAAGAAAATAAAAACAATAGCAAGGAATGTTACTGTATTTCCTTTCCTATAATACGACTTGTGTATAATAGGACCCCGTATTTCTGAAGCTATAAACAGGGAATAATTTACATCACTGAGGGTAATACGATTTCGTAATACAGCTAGCTCTGTTTAATTTCTTTTCGAAAATTTGTGCCAAATTAACCATTAAAACATTTTTAGCTTGGTGCTTTTCTGCAAATTTCACAATAGTGAATTCCGAACAAGACAGTAACAGACTTTTTGTTGTGATATCAGTTCTGTTGCTGAATTTTGTTAGGAAAATATATTTGTTGAACACAAAATCAACCATATATTTCGCTGATGGCTCGTTGTTTCTTCTATTTTACCATAACCCTTCTTCAGGGTCCTCTTTTAAGTTTTCTATGTCTCCTTCCTCTGTGCCAGACCCCAAGGAGTCTATATTGTAGGCGTTAAGGTTATCTAGCATTAGTTTCAATCTCTGTTACTCTATCTGTGATTAAGATTCTTTTATTGAGATCTGTGTTTATAAAATCCTTGTTTAGCAATTCCAAGTCAAATTAAGACATC
Source organism: Acanthosepion pharaonis (assembly GCA_903632075.3). Classification (NCBI taxonomy): domain Eukaryota; kingdom Metazoa; phylum Mollusca; class Cephalopoda; order Sepiida; family Sepiidae; genus Acanthosepion; species Acanthosepion pharaonis. Next base: position 889,425 of record CAHIKZ030003327.1, on the reverse strand, counting down.
ATTCAGATTTTCAAATTCTTGAAATTTTCAAATCTAAATATCGGCTGATAAACTTTTATTCTGTACTTTTTTCAACGTATCAATAATCTCTTGTTATTGTATATACATACACATACACACACACATATATATATATGTGTGTGTGTGTGTTATTATTATTAGAAAAATTAGATATATATATATATATATATATATATATATATATATATATATATATATATATATATATACTCATCTCTCATCTTTCTTCCGAAAATTATTTCTTATATTGAAGCAATTTTTAAAAGCCCTTAATTCGGAAAATTCCGTCATTATAACTACATATGTCGATATATATTTCTTCATCTTCTCTTTCTATAACAGCATCACTTTTTGTAAAACTTATTATTAGCATGCAGCCCGGCGTGATTAAATTTGCCTTGAAAGATGTCATCATAATTTCGCATATTAATGACCATTTTTCGCATTTTAAAGAAAATTTAAAAAAAATTAAATATCACTATTCATCACCAACAAAAATAATTTGAATAAAATTCTTATCTATGTTCAGACGCCAGTGTATAAACATACAGATAATTAAATTTAAAAAAAAATCAGCGTAAATTGAAAGAGAACCTTTCTCGAGTGAAGAAGAAATATTCTGGCAATGAGACAGTAATTCACTTTAACGTTTTTTGCCTTAAATTCGACGGAATATTTTATTTTGAAGATGTTTGCTGAATAATTTGGTGAATAATTCTTACTGGCGAGAATCAAGAGAAACACTGTCACCGATTAAAGCAAGTAAGGGTGTTTTCACTTGGGACTGTTCGTGGAGGAGAGGGTAGGATATCTTCATATGTACCTCTTCACAATTAATTTACTTCATTGTCATCCAATTTCTGAAAGTTCAAAACGTACATCGGAAAAGAAGGCTGGAGAGGAAGCGTCTGTATTGAAGATTGCGTCCTCCCCGCAAACAAAGGCCCTTGAAAAATACACAAGGCAAATGGAAAAAAAATAGAGACCTGACAACAGCCATAAACTGCACCATAACGAACAAAATAGGATCTATATGAATTAGTCTCCGTTAGTGATGCTTAATATTTTATTATGTTGGAGAACGATATCAAACGTGTATATTAATGATAAGGCAATAGAGTTTGAAACGCATTACTCAGCGCCCGACTGTGCTCACATACATTGTTTGATCTACAGAAACGTTCAGCATTCGTCGATGAAAGCCAGTGGGTGCATTTTTCCGCATAGAGAAATTCAATGGCATTACTCGGCTTTTATATAAAATACAATTTTGCCAGTTGATCACTAAAAAGTTAAAAACATCGTTTATTGTCGTGAAGGTTCAATCTATATTGATATATCACAAAACTTCCTCCCTTGATGTTTTCATTTAAAATAATAAAACTGCAGTTATTAATTTTGGAACGACCCGCTTATAAATATACAGTAGGATTTCATATTAATCATTTAGAATGTTTTCCTATCTGATCACGTGTTTTTACATGTGTATGTGTGTGTGAGAGAGTGAGATAGATAGAGAGAGAGAGAGTAAGAAAGAAAGAGGGAACATGAAAAGTTTTGAAACCTGGGTTAGGAGAATAGTTCAGGAACCTTCAGATGAAGACATCTAGAACATTCCTCAGACAATTAGCTTCTGTTCCCGTTTCAAACTTTCGGAAACACATTTTGTTGTCCTTTATTTAACAAAAAATTCAAATGCTAATCACAAACTTGGAACATTAATTTCTTTCATTTTTTTTTGTTTGTTATTCTTCTTGTTTAATTTTAGAATTTGTATGCATTTTTTATCCGTCCACCCACAGTAAATTTTATAGCGATAATATTTAATTATTTGTTATTATAATCTTGAAAAGTAATTGATGTCAGTGAAGTAGTTTCCTGCTTCGATTACCTAAAGCCCTCAACATTAATTGCTTGCCCATGAGTCAACACACGTTTACCCTGATTAATAACCTTGACGATCGCAGTCTCGCTAAAAACGAGAGTTAGCACATGTCTTAATATGTGGGTTCACCTTAGGAAAAAAATATTTACTTCTCTATCACAGTTCGTTTTGTTAATGTCCTTTTTACCCTTGAGTTACAAATTTATATTATTATTATTATTATTATTATTATTATTATTATTATTATTATTATCGTAGAAAGTATATACCGCAAGAGTGATTAGAGTATACAAATACATATAACGAGATTGACCATAATTTGACATGAGACGGACCACAATTTTAACATAAAAAAATTTAATCTAATTGAAAGAGGAAACCATTCACTAAGACAAAAATGATTAGAAATTGCCTTAATCGCTAGTTTCTCGTCAGGAAATTTTCTTCCCGGTACTTACAGCGGTTCAATATTCTTCTGTTATCATAATGTGGGATGTTATCCAGACCCTTAACTTCTCAATCACTCAATCTCTCACGCAAGTAGTGGGCTTCCAAACGCGTTTCCCAAATAAACCTGATGGACATGATTCTCTTTTAGGTCTACTCTCTAACAAACAATATGGCATCTATTTTGCCAGATCTGAATATTTATATTAAGCCCTTGATAACAAAGGCGAAGCACAAGCTGTGGCTCTAGATATATCGAAAGCGTTTGACAGGGTTTGGTCTTCTACGTAAGCTCCATTTCATGATGGTCGATTAGTCAAGTGAGTGATTTCTTGATTAATATTTGACTGGGAGACGATCCCAGATTGCAGCACCTTTGCCCAATGCCTAAAAAATAGAACACTGCCTTATGAGAAAATATCTGTGCTGGTCATCGTGACCAAGGGTAACCTTTTGAACCTATTCAACTACTGATCACACATATAATTATAGACCACAAGCAGACATTTTGAATGTTGAAGAAACAAACATGTACCAAAGCAGGTGTATGCAGCAGGGATTAATTAGCCAAGGGCATAATCAGAAACTAGCATTATAAGTTGTCAATGATCTTAAAAGTGATTCCATATATTAAATTTATATTTTGTTAAGTCCTTACTATTTATTAACTCACGGTTTTCATATGTAAGTGTAAATATTTCTTTTCAAAATATTATTGCTTTAATCTTTCATCGTGTGACGATTTCACCTGCATTTTCCGTAAATATTTGTGAACAGGCCGCCGGTGTTACAACAAAATACCTGCGAGCTGTGCTTACTAGTGCAAAGGGAAAAAAGCTCTAATACAACAAAATATTACAGACAAAAACAAACATAGTGACGTACTATATAACTAAATTTCTGAATAAAATTTACAATGCTTTTAATTCCGAGAAGTCTTCCTCTCCCATTTATTTTGTTCCTACAACGTTTCTGTCGCTGTATTCTACAGCCTTCTTTATCTTTACAACATTTTGTAATCATTTCACCCCATGGAAGGCAATAAAGACACTAAGATACAAGGGGTTTCTGGGTGAAAAAGAATAAGAAAAATAGAAACATTATTAAGGCGCGAGAACAATAGATGTGTAATCAAAAAGAAATGAGATAATGATTGGCATTGCATTTAAATTTTTGAAGATCCAAATTAGCTGGAAATCATGGAGGCGGAAGAGTGTCTCACAAGCAGAAAAGTGCAAGAGAAGAAACTTTCTGCATAGAACTTACGGTTACATCGCACCAATTGAACTGTGAATTGAATAGTATGGAAAGTAGTCTAACCATGGTAGTCTAAGCATGTTGTAAGCAGAAAACTTTCAAAGAAATGATTATAAAATAAATTATTCAATTAATCTAATAAGAAGTATTTCAGAATTTCTAGAGTATTCCCCCAAACCGTTACTTTGTGGGAAAGACGCCCGAGAGAATTCTTCCTCATTCACAATCTTGGCCTTTTAAGTCTAAGTTTAACCGTTATCTTCCCTACTTATCCTCATAAAATACATTTTTTACCTTCTCTTATATTCATACAGCAACCTCATTAAGTAACATTCTACTTTCAGTGTCTCTTGACCTTTGTATTGGATGAAAAATTAGTAAAAAAAAGAAAGAATATTCCGAAAGGGTTTTTCTTAAATTAAAAGATTCTGTACCTTGTATTTACGTGTTAAAAATTGCATTCTATGCGTTCATGTGGGTGATAAATTATTTTCAAAAATAAAATCACTTTTCCAGAGTGTTCAGACAAAGTACATTCCTTAGTTCCACCAGTTCTCATTCACAGCTAGGACCCGCCATGCCACAGCCATTGTAGCGAAACACCGTCATTACCTTCGTATCTCAAAGGTGGAATGTAAGTTCCATTCTACCGGCTTCTTCCTACGAACCTCTGCTTTTATGAATTGTCCACAAAAGGATGTTTCTCCGATCACTAAAACCTAACCTGTTCAAGTCTAGGGTAAATGTATATCTCTTCATATAAATTGTGACTCTTAGGTTATAATATCTAACTCGAGGGGCTCTTGTGCCTTCTACAGGGGGGGGAACTATTAACAAAGAACGCCACCAATAAGTAGTTTACATCTAAATAATGATGTAAAATGACGCCCTAAGCCTTGTGGTAACGGAATAAAAGGGAAACAAATAAATTCCTCTGTCCGAACGACATTTGCTATCATCAGTGCTTATATTTACTTTCATCGGCTTCTTTCTTTGTTCCTGATTAGTTATCGCATACGTTATGACTTGACATTATCCCGGACGAATAATCGTCCATTCCCGTTTGAGTGCGTGGTTAGACCTATAATCTCTTGCATGTCACCTGCGGGCAAAACAGTAGAAAATGTATATTCTCAACTTGAAATCTACGCTGACAACACAACCATTTCCTCCTGCATCGATAGTAAGGCTGATCAGACAGACAAGGTCAAAATGGCAGCCGATATCTAAAACTAAATCAAGTGCGTTGTTAACTGGGGAAAAAGATGTCTTGTTAATTTTAACGCGTCCTAAACTAATGCTAACCTCCAGGAAAGGGACTCGTTGCGCCTTCTCGAGCTAACGTTCCCAGCTAACATGAAGTGGAAAATCTATATTGAATCTATTGCTAGATCAGCAGCTAAGAAAGTTGGTTCACTATGCTGTGCGAGACAATTTTTCTCTCCAGAATCTATCATAAATCTACCATTCGGACATGCTTAGAATATTGCTACTACATATGGTCCAGTGCCTCTACTATTATCCTTGAGCTCCTTAATAAAATCCGAAGAAGAAATATTATCGGTCCTAATCTGGCGGCTCGGCTTCAGTCACTTTCCCATCGCCGTAAGGTTGTCTCTCTTTGTCTTTTCTACGAATAATTTCATGGTAATTGTTCGGATAAGCTCATCGCTATGGTACCTAGATTTATGAATTTAAGCTCAGGACTCGTCTGGTGTCAAGATCTCATCAATTTACAGTTGAGCTGGCTAGATGTAACCGTAAATTCAATGAAAAGTTTCTTTTTTCGTACTTCGCGCTTGTGGGACCCTCTTCCGGCTCCATACTTTTCAGCCAACTTTAATCTGCAAAAATTTAAATGCAATGGCTATTTACTGTTCTCCAGATTACTCCATTTCTGTTCCTAATTCTTCCACATCGCAAACCCTTGTGTTAGCAGCTTTGCTGCCTTGCATGGGGTGATACAGATTTAAAAAATACCAAATTGATTTGCTGTTTGGACAAAGAAAAAAAGAAAAGAAAAAGCAGAAAAAAGAAAAAGAAAATGTAATAACACTCTCATATATTTCACGTCTGCTTCAGTGAAGTGTTAATTTTTAAATGTTTCATTTATATTTTCTTATTTAACATACAGCATTCATATTTATGATCGCATTTGTGGTATTTTGTTAATGTTGTCATGCTCAAATATTTAATGAGGCAACAGGAGGTATTTCCATGGGTATTTTAGAGCCGTGGAACTCCCGAGAGTTTTATTTGATCATTATCTTAAGAATTAAAATTTTACCTTAAAATTTTATCTTAAAAATTCAAATAGGAAAACCATGATATTTCCACAGGAATTCATAGTATGAATTTATTAGCATTCTCTTATCATGATTGTCTGATAATTATCACCTGTCTGCTGAGGTTATCAGCGTGTATAAATCAGGTGATTAAATTAATACAAAAGATAGGTTTTTTGTTTCCCGAAAATTGTAAAAAGGAATCTTTAATTCGTTGGGTCAATAATCGTGTTTGTGTGTATTAAATTAAATTTGTATTTTTTATTAAATTAAATGTGTAATTATTAATTAAATTTGTAACTATTAAGAAAATGAAACTAAGTTCTAATGATTGCAATAACGAAAATAATCATTTTTTTAAATTAATTATCACATCTAATATCGCTAGCTATTCTTGTCGGCCATTTCTATGGATTGGATATTTAAAGAAGTCTGTAGAACCGGTTTAAAATATTGGATCTTTTCTGTTAATTCACCCCAAACAATTTAAAGTTACTTATCGCAAATATTAATTCACCCCAAGAAATTATAAATTTTAAATCAAAATGTGTATTTTTTTCACACTTTTGACATTATAAATTTTAAAATTTCAAAATTTGTTTACCTTACCTCGCAACAACTGAATACATTAGAATGAAAAATTACCTAAAAATCAGGGAGTTCTTTGCATTTCGTAAGTGTGGATGATATTCGAGGTACTTACAAGGGAATTTTTTGCAATTTAAAAAAAAATATTGAAAAAATGTGTTTTGGTTTGTTTATCGGGCTAGTGCGACGGAGACCTCACACTTAGAAATATCACAACCGTATCGCCCATATTTAGAGGCCAACCCTACCGGAGAGCAATGCAAGAGCTTTGCACTGTGAGTATTTTGCGTGAATTTTATTAAATATAAATTCTTTTGATTTCGAGGGGAATTAATATTTTGGGGTGAATTAAAAGAAAAGTTCAAAAATATTTGTGTTGGCACTGTATCTATGAATATGGTGGCAAAACGTGATGCGTTTCATCATCTAAAACGACTTATTGATGGAATTATATATATATATATATATATATAATGGGGATTGCATTAACCGTTCATTGTAATAAGTTTGACCATAAGAAAAAGTAATTTACTAAGGCGAAAAAATAAAGAAAATACAAAGATTTCTGAAATTTCTACGGTAAATTTAAGTCCAGGTTCTTCCAACATTTCACTTGCCATAAATATTCCGTGGTTACAATGAGGGATATTTAAAACAACAGCGATAAAAACAAAAAGTAAAATCTAAGGAAAGCGAATGACATCGAGCTACACTGTGTGCGTCTACACACACACACACACACACACACACACACACACACACACACACACACACACACACACACACACACATATATATATATATATATATATATATATTTATATATATATATATATATATATATATATATTTGGGCAGAAACCTTTTCTTTGAAACATGTCATTAAATAGATATTTCATTAAATATATCTAGATATATTCCCCAACCTATGAATATATGATATTTTCAGGTATTCAGATGTCCAGTTTTTAGAAATTGTAATACATGTTGAAGAATTGAGCAGTAGCTTCATTTATTAATAATATTGCAGCGAATTTAATAGCAAGTAACATTTTACGGTGCTGGGGCGTTCGCCTAACGCTCGAAATAGTTTGCCTCCAGACTGGGTTAAACGGATAGAACTTACTTCACCTGAACTGAATTGATGCTTTTATCAATGGGGTAGGGTGAAGTGAATATAAACTGTCCTCACTGGAGCCTGAACTGGGTAGTAATATTTCATTTTCTGCGATTTTAACCTCGAGTTACCCAGTCCTCATTTTCCAGTCTTGAGTTCAGAAGCGTATTCGAGGCTTTGTACAAGATTAATTATTTATTTCTTACCTCCTCATCTTACGTTCACAAAACAATTTAATTCAGTAACCTTCTACCTTGAATGGAATTTGGGTCTTTTGTTTGTTGAACAGTTAGTAAATAAATATTTTGCTTGTATCTGTTTTGATTATATTTAATATTTTGTTAGAATGGGGGCCTCTACAAAAGCCATTTCTTCGATTTTATCATAATGACACCCAATATCATAAGCGAATGTTGATGATAGGAAAATAGATTTAGAACCGAAATAATTATTATTTTGCCTTGCAACTGAATAAAACCAACGCTCCCAACAGTTTATATATCATGGAACACGTTTTAATTCTGAGCTGGAAGATCCTATCAGAACCAACATCAACATTTGGCACCTTCAACTTGCATATGTTCAGGTCGGTAATAAACGGATTATGCGGAAATCTTCCTGAAAAAAATAGCCTGTTTTTTCTTTTGGAAAAATGTGTGTGTCCTACACGTGTTTACGAGCACGAAGAATGCAGGTAAATGTTCATTGCCGACAAAAGTACATAGTTTCATGTCGCGGTGAATATGAAAAAAAAGCGCTTTTTAACTGAAAATTTTTACTCTCTAAACACATTATTATGATCATTTTTCTGTTGTAGTTTTCGTGAAAATAAATAGAATGCATTACTGGTCAATCCCAAATAAAATTGGAATCTTCAGGAAAATAAAACAGTCATAGTGAAACTATGAGTTACAAATGTTTTATTAGTTTACCATTCGCCCATGCATTGGATATTACTTTCACATTTGATGCTTCTGCTATACATTTAGTGATTCTTGATAAAATACAATATAAGAATCTGTAATGTTATTGGTTCTGACCTGGCATGTCGGTTTCAGTCATTTTCCCACCGCCGTAACGTAAATTCCCAGTGAATTTTCTATAAATATTTATATGCTAATTGTTCTGATGAATTTCCCTCTATAAACCATAAACTTTATTAATTTAAATGCATTATTAGATTGGCAGCAAAGTCTAATCATATTACAGTTAAAATGGCGAGATATAACAGTAAGTTGTTTGCTAACAATTTCTTCTCTCGTACTTCTCCCTTGTTGAAATCTCTTCTTGCTTTCCGGTCAACGTTGATCTTGAAAGAATATAAATTCAGTGTCTATCGTTATTTTCTGTGTTCTTAATTCAGTTTAAGCGACCCAGTTCCTTGAAGCTGAATGATATCTGTGTTTTTGAGTTGTTTTCTATTATGTTGTCTTTTCTGGTGAAAGACATGTTAGTGTTACGCAAGTAACGTTTCATCACAATCGAGCAGATCGGAAATCTGCTCCAGTCTGGTTAAGCGGTCATACTCCCAATGAGGCTCCTTACCCCGAATGTCTATTCGATCTAAACTTCACGTCAGACCTCAAATGGAACGTCTATTCGGTGCCATCGAAAAGAGGCTTGAAGAATGGTCGGTTTTCTGTATCGCTGCCGAAAATACCTAACACCTGCTGCCATGATCTATCTTTACAAGAGCGTCAAGAAATTTGTACGAAAAGAATTATTCGAAAAACATTTATCCGAATTGTAAGTTGTTTGATTGAAAATTAATCGAAATAACAATTATACTAAATGATAATTATTCCAAATACCTATGTTTGAAATACGTATGTGGTCTTACTTTAAGAGAGTCGATACTGATTTACATAGAATTAATAACGTCCTTGAAGGATGACATTTTTTGCAGCAAGTTTCATCCCATCATCTCACAATATGGAAATTCGTAGACGCTCTTAAAAGAGAACAGGATTTTCAAAAAATTCATATTGCAAAACTAAGAACAGGTTTCCAAAATATCAAGAGCGACATAAATGGAAAACTTAAAAATATTAGTGGCATACTTTAACGAGTACTCTTCAGTAGTTGACTATTTTCGTGTAGTATCAGATGGAACTTAAGGTTAGAAAGATTTTTTTCTTACTAAATTCTTTTATTAACGACATTTTTTTTATTTTAAATAATTATCATTTGTGTATTTCCTCTTTTAATTTTTACATTTTTATTGCAACAAAGAATTTTGCATTTCGAATAATTATCATTTAGTATAAGTGTCACTTCGATTAATTTTCATTCAATTTACAATACGAATAAATGTTTTTCAAATAATTGTTTTCGAATTATTGTTTTCGACCATTTATTTTCGAACAATATTCACATAACTCTTTACAAGATCCAGATCAAGGCAACAATGAAGTCTTGATGGCATATTTGGGCTGGTGTTTTCCTGTTCTCACTATCGTGTCTAAAAGCAATTACACGATCTTGTATCTTCTCTCGGTATCACCATGGTAAATATTCAGACAAGCTACATTGCTTAGTTTCACCTTCAGAGCTCGAACTCGTCATGCCATACTGACTCTGAAAAATTATCCGCATTCATATCGTATTCTTTTGGTAAGGGGCAAATTCCACTCAAACAGCGTCTTCTTCCGAACTGTTACTTCCTGGAACGGACTCACTATACGACACTTCCCTGATGACTACAATCGTAACCTTTTCAAGTTTAAAGTCAGCTGATATCTATCCTACCTATCCTCATTATATGTACCCTTCCCTATCTTTTCCCTATGATGATACAATAGTTTCTCAGTATCCTTATATTGAGTGAAATCAATTTTTAAAAAAATGGCCGCTCTTTTGTACAGTAGTAGAGGTTTGACACTTGTTTCTTGTTTAGGATTTGGTTTCCCGTTCCTTCTAAACTCTTTTCATTCTCTTTCACTTCCAGTAGCATCTTGCACCTTAGTGGCATTCTCGCCTTGGTTAGGGAGAATTGATTAAAAATGCTCGATAAATGTTATCCCTGTTATCCATTGTTTTAAGATCATACATATTTTTCCTACACGTGTTTTTGTATTTTGTCATTTATTCTGATGTGATTTGTCGCTCTTTTTACTTTTAAATAAAAATCTTTTATTTGACCCGTTCTTTGTCTTTTAAATTAAACAACAGAAATTCAGAATTCTGTGAGAAACAAGAACAGGGATCGAACGTATGTCAGAATTTCATATTCGCAGCTTCAGTTAAAAACGTAATAAACCCAGAACTAATAAGTACCTACTTACTTATATAATACATTAAAGAATCCTTGCCCAATGCTTGTTTGAGTTGTTTATGGTAAATCACTTTAGTCAAAACCTAATAGAGATCTTGCAGCGTCAGGACCACACACGGTTTTGAATTCAGAATTATTCTTCTATACTGATTACCAATCATAGCTAGAGATTGCAATCTGCGCTGCAATTTAATCCATAGTTGGAGGAAAAAAGGAGGTGAATTTATATCTTTCCCAAGTGAATTTAACGAACTCGATTGAAACTTAAACTCGGCTCTCAGACTTCTAATTTCGAGACGCTATTCATTCGACCACAAACATATATTAATAAAAGTAATATAAAAATAATATTTTTTTCTATATTATACGTTGCATGGATTTATGAAGCTTTTTTTCTATAATAATTTACTCTACTCAATATAATCCTTTTGCACGAATGATAACAGATGCCAATATCATTGTTATGAAAATGGCGGTCTGGGCGAAGTTTTTTTTACAAGGTTTGAAGGTGAAAATATCTGGTCCGTGAAACAAATTAAGATAATAATAATAAATGGAAAAATATATTCTAATTTATAAAATCATATTTTGAATGTTTTTAATGGATAATCTCTTGTCAGCTCGTATTGTCCCAAAATACAATATTTCCCCTAAATCTATTTTTAATATAGTTTCGGATGTATGATAGTCATGTAATAGAGGGATGCCGATAGCTATTGTCCTAGGCATATCTAACTATTACAAGTTATCTCCCCTTAATCCTTAATTCAGTCAGTCACATAAGTGATACCGCTTGGACGACTATGACTAAATAGGCAGAATATCTCATCGCAGCAGGTTTCTCTTTGTTGTAGACTAGTTGTCAAACAAGGCTACAGAACCCTGTCTGTCCTGTTATTTAACCCATAGCTAGGGAAAGAGGAGATGGATCCATGCATTTCGTGAGCGGTATTTGCGCTCAAGTGAATATAACTTGGGTTCGAATTCGGCTCTCCGATTTCTTCATTCCGCGCCGATGTCCATTGCACCACAACGTATATTCTTAGTCAGAACACTGGATTATAAATCTTATTGTTCTTTTTCGTTATTTTAATATATAAATATATGTTTTTAATACCCTTTATTCTACACTCAACAACATCACTTGATAAGTGTTGAAACAAAATGGCTATATTTGTAGTGATTTTATAACATATTTATTTTATAATTTTCGAAAATTTATATATATATATATATATATATATATATATATTTGTGTGTGTGTGTGTGTGTGTGAATGACGTCATCGATGAATAATTTTCCTCTGAAGAAGATTGATTTTAATATCCAATACTACAATATATCTCAATATATCTCCGTGTATTGACGGCGGAATAGAGTACAATCTATCACCACAGCATTAGTCCATTCAGTGAATATCATTGAATATGAATGGCATATAAAGAAAGTCGGAGATTACACCAGCCGAAACTTTGTGTGAATAAGAAACATGATGATGATATTAATACGAGTAAATCACCAGAAAATGATCATGACTCCACAGGTAAAAATGTGATGACTGTATTCTTGACAAGTGTTTTTAAGTAAAAAAAAGAAAAGGAAAAAAGTTGAATAATACGAGTTATCTCCCCTGGCCTATACAGCGAGATATAACAGTACACTGTCGGAGATTGATTAAAGGTTCTAATTAATATGCATCATGCTTGGTCGGTTATGTGACACTTAGGGCCCATTAGTGATGCAATTGTCTACAAATAAATTTTGCGGGTAGATGCCGTGAAAAGAAAATGCTTCCCTGACACATGGGTAAAAAAGCAGTCTCTTGTATCCTGACGAGATAGAGATGTGTGTAAAAAATATTTTTTTACACACAATAGCTTTCCTTTTCAGGGTCGGATAGAAGGCATGTAAGGCATTCATGCACCTGTTCTCTTTCTGAAATTTTTTTTAAAGACTTCATCTTTTTTAATCTTCATCTTCCGACTTTTCTCTAGGTGTCTTTATTTTTCTAATAAATCTTTGGGTAAATATCTGTATCTACCGCAGGTACTACTGTGGCCTCTTGCATACATTTGGTATACCAAACAATGCGTTCGATCCTAAGTTCTCAATAATTTGCTGAAATATGCTAAAGCTTCGCATTAAACGTTATGATTATAGAAACGAAGTTGACGAACATGGTCTAAATAAACAATAAAAATTCTTCTCGAAAATTCAAACGAAATGGATATTTTTTTCATTATTTGTATAAAAGCGTTGTTATGATTTCAATCATTATGGTTTTCCAATAAATAGAATTTGATGTCTCTTTTTGGAATCAATTGACAGCAAGTCTCTTCAAAACTCAATATATTTCTCAATATGTTTGACGAATTTATTAATGGTGTCATCTAAAGATTACCTTCATAGATTTCTAGTTGTTGCCAAAGATTATCATTCATTGTTCAAGGTTCGCCAGTAATAATGGTTATAATTTTCACATTTACATTTCGTACGTCATGATATATTGGATTCCTTCTAAAAAAAATTAATTTTATTACTCCTGAAAGGACGTTGCATTTTGAAGTTGTGTCATTTCACTTTCACAGATTTCACGTGTTTTTTGTTCAGAGTACACACACACACACACACACATATATATATATATATATATATATATATATATATATATGTGTGTGTGTGTGTGTGTGTGTGTGTGTATATATATCGAATTCGACGTATGAGGGTCAAGCAGATCAGTTGGCAGGAAATTGAGAGCCAGACACCGGCACATGAGATTTGATTATAGTCGTGAAGGTTTCGTGCAGGACCATCCACACTTTTTGAAGGGCTGAATACAGAGACTTGGTGCACTACGTACCACAGGGTCCCCAAACGACCCTCCGCAGGTTTTGAATTCGCAGTTGTCCTTCTCCTAGACAAGTTGCCATCCAAGGCTATAAAACGCAGTCTGACCTGCTATTTACCCATAGCTGGAGGGAGAAGAGGATTCACATCATTCCCAGGGGTATTAGCACCTAAGTGAATGTAATAGTTTCGACTAGAATTCGATTCCTCAATCCAAGCCGCTATCCACTACTCCACCTTGCATCCTTATATATATATATATATATATATATATATATATATATATATATGTGTGTGTGTGTGTGTGTGTGTGTGTGTGTGTGTGTGTGTGTGTGTGTGTGTGTGTGTGTGTGTGTGTGTGTATGGGTGTGTGTGAAATGTGTATATAAAAATATATGTATATATATATATATATGTGTGTGTGTGCAATATATATATATATATATATATATATATATATATATATATATATATATTATTATATATATATATATATGCGGTGCTTATTGGAAAGCGCACAATATCAGTGGTAGATCTAACATATTTCTTTGGATTAATGTAAGTTTGTGACCATAGGTTTCACGCTTTTGCGATCGCAAAAGCCTGAAACCCATGGTCACAAACTCACCTCAATTCAACTATTTATATACACACACACACACACACACACACACATATATATATATATATATATATATATATATATATATATATATATATATATATATATATATATTTTTTTCTCTCTCACTTTTAGCTTGTGTAAATCCTTTCCATCCAACTTTGATCTTCAAAGATTTAAATACAATATCAATCTTTATCTACTGTCTTTTTGATTCCTCTTTTTTATTGTTCTCGCTCCTTAATAATTTTTCTTTTTTCTTCTTCTTTCACATTCAGTAATACATTGTGTCTTACTGGCGTTACTGTTTTACTTTGGGTGAAATGGCCATGTATATGTGGATACAGTGCAAAATGTCGAAAATAGAGGGTTTATAGATATAGACAGGGTCAATATTGCATGGTACCTTCAGATCTGAAGGTCGCAATAAGATAAGGGATTAACAGTTAACATGCAATGTGGATTTATTTATCCACAATATCTCTATCTGTTTCTACCTCTGTCTCTGTCTGTCTGTATGTATGTCTGTCTCTCGCACTTTCTCTCTCTCTCTCTTCGTGTGTCTTTGTGAATAAATAAAAATGGGACGTCTATTTCAAATAAGAAGTGTCCACTCTAATAACGTTTGGTGTAATTAAAATGTCGGAATATAATAAATACATTAATTCTATTGAAAAAATAATTCACACACACACTCACACACACACACACACACACACATATATATATATATATTGCTGGTGTTAATAAAATAGTGCTCGATGTAACAAAAACAGAGCTATACATATTTCGCAAAATAAATCTTTTTGATGAACAGGATGGAGTTGTAAGCGGTGTGATATTTTTGGCTTCCTCGAGAAGTTCGTATCTCTCAGCATCATATTATCTACCCCTAGCGACCCAATATGGCTTACTATTGTATTTTTAGGATTCATTTTGATTTAATATAGCACTGTATTCGTGTTTAGTCAGTATTATTAACGTTTTATATGAATGTACAGGTGTTTAGTTAGTATCATTTACATCTTACTGTTTATTTAGTATTATTAACATCTGATATTGATGCTCTTTACTTAACGGTTGCATATTAATATGCCAAAGAAGTTTTGTACTTATGATCTGTTTTTTTGTTGTTGTTTGTTTGTTTGTTTTTCTTTTTATTTCAAACGGTTAAGTTATTTACCAGTTTCTTACAGTGGTCTTTTATTCACCAACTACAAAATTTTATTTTATTTTATTTTACATTATTTTAAACTTATTTTTTTTAAATGGTCAGCGTTGCCTTTGTTGGAAATATAATTGTTTAACATGATCTGGTTATATTAGGATATAGATCCATCTATGTTGTTACCATAGCTATAGCTGATCATGACATTATTTTTGCTAATTATTTTTTAGTGTTGCTGAATGGTTAAAGTGCTTATGAATAATCAAACTTGGGCTAATTTATGTCATTTATCTAGAATTTTATGCTAGTAGTTTGATTCTTTATATTTAGTTCGTGAACTTTAAAAAAATTATCGGTTCCTTCCTCAGTCGTGAACTTGTTTTACGGAAGAGAATTACACCGTTACCTTTATAGAGTCCGGTGTTCTTAATGTCGAAAATAAATCTTAGTCGCCACAATAACATGATTCCAACTAGTTCACATGCCTCTGCTGAATCAAATTCTCTCACAGCAATATTAAATTCTGGGTTACTTCTGTTGGTCCACTGATAGCCATTATGGAATAATATGGGTTTTTGTGCCTGCTTTATGATATTTATTTCACGATCGCTAATACAACAGTAATGTTTTGCTAGATTTATAAAAGACATTAACAGATTCTCAGGGATGGACGAGTAAAAGTCACAAATATCCAGTGAGATGTATGTACATTCATTCTTATTTTTTTATGTTGGTAAACCATTCTATGGCTTCTGCTGTTTTAAGCTACTTGTTAATTCCTAGAGAATTTTTACTGTTTCATGAATGTTTTTGCTGATTTTACCGATATTATTCTTAATTAATTTTCACCCCTTCAAACGTTATTTTTTGCAGACGTGTTTACACGTGTGTGAGTAGATGCTTCGTTTTATTTTAGACAATATTTAATCGCATACCCGACTGCTTACCCGAAAAAATAATGACAAATCTGAGCGTATACTGAAAAACGAATATTCACTAAAAATAACGCTTGAAGTAATAAAAATATATCGTATTAAAATTAAAATTACTAATTCATTAGAAATTTTATTTTATATATATTTATATATATATATTTATATTTATGTGTGTTTTGGTTGGTTGGATGTGCATTAAATAAACTTCAATAACATACTTCCAGCCAAAAAAAAAGGAAAAATGAAAATATATAAATCAAATATAGAATCAAATCGTTACTGCGGGTCATGAAGTACAGAGATTTCTAATCGGAATGAAATTCTCATTTCTTCCTTACCTAATTAACTCCCTTTATTCGCTACGAATTTATGTACTTTTTCCTAACATCAATCATTTCGTTCAAGCCTCTTACCGAAACGCTGTTTGTAAATCTTTTCGTTTCTTTCCTTCTAATTTTTGGGTGCATAACGATTGTCGTAATATTAATGTCACTTGTGATGGTGGGCGGGGAGAAGTAAGTACATGGGCAGAGAGAGTGAAAAAACAGCTCGAATTAATTAAGTGTTCAATAATATTCTTTGGAGTACATTACTTTAAATAAATCATTTAAATCTATGTGGGCGGGATTTGTTTGCCTCGCCTTTCTGTCTGTGTCGTTTTATGTGATACAGAAGATTAGCAAAAATAGATACACATCAAAAGATGGACCGCACACTCCCATGATGTAGGTGAGTATGTATATAGTCTTGTATACCTCTATACAGATGCATGAGTAGACTGACAAATATGTACAAAATGTATGTGAGAGAGAGAGAGAGAGAGAGAGAGAGAGAGAGAGATAAAGAAGGAGATGATGCAAAAGATTTGAACCCAACTCAAATAGGTATAAATATATTTGAATATATATATATATATATATATATATATATATATATATATATATATACACACACACACACACACACACATATATATATATATATACACACACACACACACACATATATATATATATATATATATATATATGACAGAAAGAGATCGAGAGAGAGAGAGAGAGAGAGAGAAACAGACTGAACTTGCATAGAGAAATACAACTGGCTGCGATAGAAGATAGACTAATATGAATAGACAGGGAGTCCAATGCTGTTCTTCTCATAAAATGTAACCATGGTGGAATTGAGACTTTCCTGGTGCAATTACAACTTCACTAGGCTTCTCATGTTACAAGGATGAGTAATGACAGAATCCCTAATGACCTCATGTTAAGCCAGCTTTATAGTAGACAAATGACTGTTGGGCAGCCGTGGCTCGGGTATAAAAACAAGCTAAAAGTAACCTCACAGCTCTGAATGAGCCTCATACTAAATTAGAGCGAGTTGTTCTGGATAAACACAACTGGAGATATTTTTGTTAGAGTGGTATCAGATATTTTGAAATCAGTCGGAAAGACGAAATAAAACGGCGAAAAAAAGCATCAGCAAATATTTCTATGACAATGTCCCGAGATTTTTCTGTAACATAATATATGGAATTCTATACAAGTCATTTGCTGGACTGATGTGCCACATACGAAACAAGCATAAAAAACTGAATGAAGTCGGATACACATATGTCGAAATCGACAGAAGAGTTCATCATCTATATGAATAAATGCGACACTGGAGCTTTATACACCCACAGAATTCTGGGATTAAAAGGCCCACATTTACTTTATAGTAATTTAATATTTACTCGAAAACGAAGTTGCGTTGTGTTACTAGGTCTGCTTAATGTAGTTAGCCTGAGCGCTTTACACCCAGGCTAGGAACAAAAATTCCCCGAGACACCGCAACCAGCGGCTATGCTAGCCTTGTCGCAAGCATCGATCCTTACCTCTGGTGCAATGAGAGGGCGCGACCTCGGGCAGTTGTTCCCCATGGCTTGGCACTTCTCAGTATAATTTTCTTCAGTTGCACTGCGCAAAGACTGAGACGCAACTGAGAGATGATAAATAATCGTATTGCAAACTAATCGAAAGAGTAATTTATGTTTACTCAACACCTCATGTCGTCAGGTTGTGAAACAAGGTCGGTTTAATGTGGGGAGCTCGAGCGCGTACATCAGGGCTAGGAAGAAAAATTGGCTGATATCCCGTCAACCTTCGGTTTTGCTGGCGAGCACCGATCCCTCTCACTGTTGCAATGAGAGGACGCAGCCTCAGGCAGCTGTTCTCCAGGTCCGTACACCACTCAGTATAATTTTCCTCAGTTGCGGCTCTGTCCATTGACGGGGCTGGTCCTAAGTCCACTCTGCCCAAAGACAGAGACACAACTGAGAGATGATAATAGTGTGTTACAAACTACTCGACAGAGTAATTTGTATTTACTCACCCTCACCCACGATGTAACGTTGTGACACAAGGTCGATTTAATTTGGGGAGCCCGAGCGCGTACACCCGGGCTAGGAACAAAACTGCCGGAGCTATTGCAGCCGTCGGTTGCGTTGGCCTCGGTGCGTTCACCCATCCCTCCCTCTGGTACAATGAGAGGGCGCGGCCTCGGACAGCTGTTACCCAGGGCCGGACAACTCTCAGCATAATTTTCCGCACTTGCGACACTGTCCTTTGATTATTTCGGATCTGATGAAGCCTTGAATGGCGAAATGCATTATCAAATCTCTTTTCAAACAAATCTATTGCATGAAATATTTCCATTTTTTTGTCCAGATTTCTATATCCTAATACATATATATATATATATATATATATATATATATATATATATATATATATATATATATATATATATATATGTATGCCTTAGTAGCATGGGAATACTTCCCGAAACAAATGTGGATATAATGAGGAAAAATGGAAAATATTTTAACAATGCATTTCGTCTATGTGTGTTAGTTTTGGTGTCGTCAGGTCAGAATGAAAGACAAAAGTGTGTATAAGATAAATGCGTTGTGATTTTTGTACATTAAAACGGGCAATAAATTATATTTTCTTAGCAGATCCGATGACCAGCATGTATTTCACCTTTTTTGGGAATCGTCGATCATATTGCACTTTAGAGTCGACCTTCGTTTTTCCTACTAGCGCTTATATCACATGGTGTTATTATCGTTTATTTTTAAACTGTCGTAAATATGAGAATAAAAGTGAGTACAAATGCAAATAGTGTAAATAAAAAAAACCTCTTGTAATGTAATATTTATCGTGTAATTCGTTGAAGTATTTTGCTGATGTTTATTGAATCTCACAAAAGGATAGACACAAATCAACAGCACAAAACAACAGCTTATTGCTTATAAGCCAAGTTTCCCCGAAAAGACTGACGAGTCAGAATAAGAAACTTCCAAACGGAAATTTGGGAAAACATTCGAATATTTCATAAATTTTATTGATTAACCAATACTTCGTTCTTTACCTCCCTCAGTAAAAGATAAAAAGGAAGAAATAGTCTCTAAAGCCCCGTAAGTATAAAAAGAATATATGTCTTTATTCAAATGCTGTGTTTTGGCTTCTTAAAATTAGATGAGCATCTAGTGAATAAAGTGACATTTGACAAAAGGACATACTTGATCTCACCTGAAGTACCCTTTTGGTCAGGCCTGTTTTCTGTGCGAGTTGTTTTAGGTCCTTTGTGTCGGGGTTATGGTTGAGGGCGAAATAGGATTTGAGTGTACGAAGCTGGTGGTGTTTGAACGAAGTACGCATTCGTTTCTGCCGTGGGGTCGAGTAAGCGTCCCTGTCCAGATCGCTGGCCTGGCGGTCAAGATTATCAGTGGCACCCACCACACCTAAGATACAAAGAGAGAAATATATAAGTAAGAACAGAAAGATAGGGGAAACAACAAAAATATATGATGAAAATAAATTAGAGGACGCTTTCAGAATAAATGTCTTATGTTTTTCACTCAAAGGAAATTTAAAGAAACCTATTCATTTCTTTTAAGCTTTCTTTCTATAAACTTTGATTTTTCTTGTTTTGTTTTTCTGCTTGAGAGAGGGTCTGGTCTTCGCTAAGAGTTACAATTATCGCTGCGGTAAACAGAATCGAAGAGCCGAGTTCAAATTCCACCTAAGTCTGTTGTGTTCACGTTTGCACTGTGCTATATAAGTCAATCCAGAATTCCTTCAAGGGGGATGACAAATCTCAGCAATTCACAGATAATAAAAAATTATCTGTGCTACAATCGCCTCCTTCCAGACACTTCTACTATGTGCCGTTCTTCGAGACGTGGTCAATCATGGCTCTCCACAATTTCCTGTCCTTTGTAGCTCTTAATATGTTTTTTATTTTCGCTATCATTCTGCTCTGTTCTGCTAACCATTTACACAAGTTTGTTAATTAGATTATGCGTTGTTTCCTTTCCACACTTACCTTCATTAGGCCCTGTCAGTATCAAATTTCCAAACACTCTTTCCTCAGTATGTGCTCTACAAATTTCAACTGTGTCTTTCTGATCTTAAGTATAAGTGTCTTTGTTTGTTTTTTGTTTTCTATGAAACTTCGTAATTGCTAACATGTTCAATCTAAGGTAATCTCAACATCCTTCGGTAGAACCACATTTCTGCTGCCCCTAATCTCTGCCATTCAATGCCATACATGAGGACTGTTATTACATAACAGTATCGCATTAAAAACAATTTTCGGTAATTAAATCAAGCATTATGGATATGCA
Source organism: Acanthosepion pharaonis (assembly GCA_903632075.3). NCBI lineage: Eukaryota > Metazoa > Mollusca > Cephalopoda > Sepiida > Sepiidae > Acanthosepion > Acanthosepion pharaonis. The sequence goes on along the minus strand of CAHIKZ030003327.1, from coordinate 868,307 downwards.
TCTGATGTAAATCGATCCTGAATCACAAGAATCAATATTTTTTCCTTCCATGGATAGCATCTTAAATATTAATAATGATTATTTAATGTGAAGATAGTTTGACACTTATCGGTGCATAAAATGGAATCGTCGCGAATAACTGGGTCGTCAGTTGCGTTCAGTTTCGCTCAAATTCTCTTGTGAAAGGCGATAGCATAAATAGCAAAGTAGACTGACCTCGTTAGTCGTAGATGGCAGCTAGTTATTGAGAAAGAAAGTTCTGAATTCAAGCCTGCGGAGAAGGCAAGTGAAAACCACTCCACTAACTTTCCCAAGAATATCCATCAGAATTCATGATTATTAAAGCTATAAAGAGTTATGACAGATTATGTCCTGAAGACGGATTTTTGAGTGTTATAATTTGTTTTTAAGTGATTTTTATTGTTAAATAATAATTTAGCAGACTATTATTTTGAGGTATCTCTGTCCAGACTGCCTGAAGTTGAAATTTGGGGTCATATAGTAAACAAAACTATATATATATATATATATATATATATATATATATATAAAATCAAAGACCCTTCCTGTGACTCCACAGATGAAGAGATTGCGAAGCAAACCTTTGTTGCACACCATGTCAAATATGTTCTTTGAACCTGTAAACGATTTTCAGCGCACCATGTCCTCTTATCCAACTCAATTCGAAATTAAGATGTCTTCATTTTCGAACGTCAAAGTTAATCTTAAGCCATCTTTAACTAATTGTTTGCCCAATTAAAGTTAATAAATAAAAAGGGGCGTTAGTGTGCGCAGATCCGCATCGAAATTGCCATTATTAGGTATTTTGCGTTTTTAGGTTTTCGTTTCTATATCTATCTATCTATCTATCTATCTATCTATCTGTCTGAAAGTATATATATATATATATATATATATATATATATACAAACACTCATAATTATTTGCATTTGCCTGTGTGGTCTAGGACCACAAAATTCATTTATATATATATATATATATATATATATATATATATATATATATATGTATGTATGTATGTATGTATGCCTCTTGTCTTTGCGTGGCGCTCACGTATTAGCGTGTTTATGTGTGAGAGTGCGTGTGTAAAAGTTCCTGCAAACTCGTTTTGGGAAACTAGATAGACAATAAAATGTAGAAAACCTGCTATATGAATTAGAAAGCAGGACTCATTTGTACGCTGAGAAATCACACACAAGCTGCCACACCAACACTCAGGGACACACACACCATTTTTTATATATATATATATATATATATATATATATATATATATATATATATATTCATCTTGTAGAAAACCGGACATACATATACCCAAGGGAGAACAGTTTATCGGCCAAACTTTTTTTGATTGTAACTGCAATATTCTTCGTATAATAATATATTGAGACAAGAGTGCATAAATTACATACTTACATACATACACACCGAATACATATACCCACATTTATATGCGTACGTGTGTGGTAAAGGTCAATTCGCTCAAAGGCATGCATTCACTTAGAACCATATGCGTATTGCATCACATGGCAAGACTGTCATTATGTATGTATAGACATATACAGGCAGAATTCTTTTGAAGGTGACAAAATCTCCGTCGAGATTCACGACCCAATATTTCTGTTCTGACAGATGGCAGAGCGATGAAGACGACAACAAAATCTCTGCTTCAAGGGCGTTCAACACTGAATGTTTTTTTCATGCATTGCACACAACATCATTTTCCAGAGGAAATACGAACACAATCACATTTACCTTATGTCGTGTTGACATATATACACATAAATGTATCACACACACACACACTCTGTGTTCACACACACACACACACACACACACACACATATATATATATATATATATATATATATTTAAGCAAAGGTTGAATTTTGAATTTTGTATTGAGCGTTTTTTTTTTGTTGTCTATACCTTTTGGGTGCAGCTGCTTTTAGCTTTCCTCTTACATTCTTTCTCTCTCTCTCTCTCTATCTATCTATCTATCTATCTATATATATATATATATATATATATATATATATATATGACCGTTCGCCACACAGGGTATAGGACACAGTCTATCCTGCTATTTTCTCCTAGCTGGCGGGGAGGAGATCTAGATCCATAACTTTCGCAATGGTGTTAGCACGTAATTGAATGCAATGAACTCAACTGGAATTCGTATTCGGCTCTATCATTCTTCAATCTGAATCACAATCCATTACTGCACCTACTTAAGCAGAAGGACAACTCAGAATTCCCATCATGCAGAGCGTCGTTTGGGGATCTTGTGGCATACTACGCACTAGTTGTCTGTACAGGGCTCTTCCAAAAGTGTAGATTCTGCACAAAAATTCATCCTATAATCAAATGACTTGTGGGTATGGCTCTGGCTGTTGGTTCTCAAAACTGAGCTGGATATTTCGCATATGCTTATTTCTGAGATTTTTATCAATGTTGGTATGAGTCGTTGTTGTGAAGCTGGATACGAATATAATTCTCATTACGGGTCTTGCTGTCATTTTAACATATATTAGTGATCTGTTTTTTAACATATGAAAATGCTCCGGTTTCACAAGATGAAAAATCACAAGCAATCTGAACAGTATTTGCAAAAAAGGCATATATATGACAATTATATATATATATATATATATATATATATATATATATATATATATATATATATATAGTTTATGCAAATTTAGGAAATACGTATGGGTAGACCTGAGGAGGATGATATCCAGAGAGCTCAATGTAAAATTCAGAGCAGATATGTTTGAATAAAAGACAGACCACGTTAAGATTCCATGTAATAAGCTATTTCACCATAACCCCTTTAACAGGGTTCTGGATCATCAGACTTTACTTCCAAAAGTTGAAATGAAAAATGAAAAGAAATTCACACGTTTTTGACGGACCTCATCAAGTATACGTAAAATTAACGAAGTGAGGAAGTGAGGTGGGAGAGAGGATATGAGTGTGTCATATGTATCATTTCAGTTTCCTATTTTTAACCCCAGTGTGTCGGCTAGATGTTGCTCAAATTTAACGCGTCTCGTCTCTAGATATAGATGGCTAAGGGATGAATGATAAGAACGACATTAAAGGAAGAAGTTACAACAACCCCAATAAATTACACGACAGGTTTCATTGAAATTCTTAGACGCTGTTAATTCGCGCCAGAAACTACCAACCTAGGTTTCTCCTAAATGGATCTTCATAGCGAACTGGCTGAAGAGGATATGACAAAGGCATTAGTTGTGAGAACAAAAAGTCTACATTATTTCATAAAGAAAATTTTAAAAAGATACTAAAAAAAGGAAAACCCAATGTTTAAATGGGAAATAATAAAAAAAAAATGTTATAGATATAAAGTCGGCAATAGGTATTGCTGCCTGTGCAGGGAAGAGAAACTAGCTATAGATATTTTAGTAAACCCGATACGTTACTTAACCAAATATCAGAAATCGTTAACGGGTGTAAACATGAGAAATCATTTTTATTGGAATAAAAGAATACTTATTTTTTGATTTTTTAACGTCGGGTTTTTTTTAATGCTAATTTTAGTTTTTAGTGTTGTCTTTTTTACCAATAAATATGTTCCTTTGTCATATCCTCTTCAGACAATTCGTCCAATAGATTCATTCAGGTGAAACCTAGTTTGGTAGTTTCTGGTTCACTGGTATTTTTATACTCTTGTATACTTAGGGTATTTGACATTTTACGATTTTTCTTATTTTATTCGATTGGGATTTTTTTCCCTTTGGCTAGGGAATTACGGTATCGGGCGATTTTTTCGACCTATTTGGATGTTTTTAGTCTTTTCTTTTTTTGAAATTTTTTTTCACCAGATACCATTTTGTTTAAATATATTTTTATTTGCAAATTGTGTCATCAGGGTGTTTTATATGAGTTAATAATAGGTATTAAAATAAGCATGATATATATATATATATATATATATATATATATATATATATATATATATATATATATATATATATATATATATGACGATTATCGCTACTTTCTAACTATTTCTGTTATCCATAGCTCAGTTTTGTATTTAATTTTCGAATTCTAGTGCCATTGCTGAGTTTGTTGATGAAGATTATTGGTATACCTCTTGATCTTTTCTCATAATTTGGATGACATCTTACAAACTGATGATCAAATTCTTGTTTATTTTTTTTTTTTAGGCTGCTAAGCTACACTCGTCTTTCAAAGATTGTGTCCGTAATTTTAGCTAGGCATCCATATAATTCTTCCTTGAGCATATTTTTTCCAGCTGATATTTAATGCAGTTCTCAAGAGTCTAAAGTACGCACCATCTGTTTTGCCAAAGTCCAGCTGCTTGAGCCGTTTAAGGGACTTCCTCTTCCTGGGTTTGTAAAATAATATTAATAAATAAATATTAATGAACTCAGGATGCTCTGTACTTGCACCAAATGAATATGAACATTATCATGATAAATTGAAAACAAGAAAAATAGCAATCATAGGTGCTCTTGGAATGAGAAAAATGGAACACAACAACACATTGAAAAAATCCCTGGCCATCCAAGTTTAAAAGAAACACAAAAAAAAGCTTTGGTGATTACAGCCCATACACTAAGAACTTAAGAATTTTGGCCATGTAACGCTAGTGATGTTATGGGTGGTAGAAGAACAAATCAGGAAATGTAACCATAAGAACACACCACTTCCTGCCTTAGGACTTCCTGCAGACTTGGTACGTAATGTGATCATAGCAGAAATCGAAATATAATAATAATAATAATAATAATAATAATAATAATAATAATAATAGACATTTTGACTAATCTAACTTGTTGGCTAATGATAATCTTAAGCCTGACGAGTGTTAAATCTGAAGCAACCCCCTTCTTTTTATCCTAAGAAAGTCATGCTGGGTATCTGGTAGAACTGGAAAGGAATCTTATACTATGATCTTCTGCCAAGTAACCATTCAATTAATTTTGAAAAGTACTGCTCGCAACTGGCCGAATCAAAGGCAGCAATTTAAAAAAAAACGCACAGAATTGGCAAAAAGGAAAGCTGTTGTTTTCCATCAGGATAGTGCCAGATATCACGTTTCTTTGATGACCCGGCAAAAATTGTTGCAGCCAACCTGCAAAAATTTTTCCCACTCACTATATTCATTATTGTTCCTTCGGATTTTTATTTATTCAGGTCCTTGCAAAATAATCTCAATAGTAAAAATTTTAATTCGTTGGATGACATAAAAATACACCTTAATGAGTTCTTTGCCGAGCAACCACCGAAATCTTTAAGTTAAAGTTAAAATGAAAAAAGGATATGCAACGAAATGGTTCATATTTAGTTGATTAAATGTTTAATGGCATAATTTTGGTTTGTGTTTTAATTTCCCTTAAAAATCAGCATGAACTTCCTGGACATTATTATTCCTATGATATAGTATCTATCTATCTCTTTTATATCTTTATAATATTTAGTTATCTATCTCCCTCACACATACTCTCTCTCTCTCTCAATCTGTTCATATCTATTATCTCACTCACTTTCAGTTTGTTCCTACTATCTATGTTCATATCTGTCTATCTCTCTCTTTAGTTATCCATCTCTCTCTCTCTCTCTCTCACTATCTCTCTCTCTCTCTCTCTCTCAGTCTGTTCATATCTAACTATGTTTAGAGCTACTGCATATTCTGTCTGTATAACTATTTCAGTTTGCTCGTGTTTATCTGTCTTAGTCTTTTCATCTCTGCCTATCTCGTAACTCACACGTGTGCTCATGTGTGCATGCATATAGGAAAGCCTATAACAAAGTGTATCTTATTTTTCAGATCCCCTCCAGAGCGTCGAGGCTTTCATTCAATCCTGTTACGGCGGAGATTGAGGCAGGGTGGAGGGTGTTGTCTAACATTAAAAAAAAAAACACGGCCGATAATTAATAAAACAGAAACAAACATTTTGTGAAGAAGCGTGGGTTCGGAGAATTTATAAACATTACCCATAAACCTCTTTTCTTTCCATTGCCCATGGCTTTTTTTTTTCAGAGTGGCGATGTGTGTGTGTCTCTCTTTCTCTTTCTGAGGTAATGCTCGTGAAATATTCAAATTAAATTGATTAAGTTTTGCAAGTGTTCATGTTTTCTCTCAGTCTCATACAGATAACCCGATACACAGTTGTCTTCTCTCACCTGTTTTCCCGAAATTCTGTCATCATTTCGCCTAATGATTCCTCCACTGTATCTATTTTTCTAAGTTTAACTTGTAAGGACAATACATTGGATCTAATGCTTATGGAAAGGAATTTTAAGATATTAGGACTCATGCAGGAAGCAGGAGTGCAGGACAACTCAACACCGCTTACTCAAAACCGCCGACTCAACACCGTCGACTTGAGCGCTAAGACAATTCAGGACTGAGACAACTCAGCACAAGAAAAACATAACATTTTATAACCGAATAATAGAAAGTTATTGAGGATTAAAACCATAATTAGCAAATACCTTTACTTTATTAAAATAAATTTCATTACAACATAGTTTATGAGAAATAATTAAAAATAAAGTTCACTGATTAAGGTTTTAATCCTTAATAAATTACATTTATTCGGTTATAAAAAGAGTTGCTGAGTTGGCTTGGTGCTGAGTTGTTTCAGTCTATTACTGTCCCGGTGCTCAGTCGGTTGTGCTGAGTTGTCGTTTCCCGATGAAGTAGATATTGTAATTTCCTACGTACTTATATGAAAGTCTGACTTCTTTTGTAGTGATTCTAAGGGAAATCGAAAGATTTGTACTGCAATTTCAACACAATAACTTTGTTTCAAAATTCAAATTTAACCATTTCTAAGAACATAAAACCCATATAAACAATAACTCAAACTGCAAATTCATAATGGGAAGTAGTATATATATATATATATATATATATATATATATATATATATATATATATATATAAGGAAAGGTTCTAATTGTTCCAACGAAATAAAAATGTATATTTTAAAAGCAGAGAGAAACCGCGAACGTCTTTGGTTATAATATACATTTCTTTTAGTGTATATGTTATATTTTATTCTTCATATTTGTGCTACACGGGTTTCCGGTCGTGTGACCCTCTTCAGGCAAATATTTTTGTTCAATTTTTGTATTTCTTCCTCCAGAAATTCCTGTTTATTGTTGGTAATTTTGAATAATTCAAGGAGTACATGGTTTTCTTTTTCTGATCACGCATTCTTTCTTTGTAGTTATATAGAGAGAAAAGGTTATAATTAAAATATAATATATACACTAAAACAAATCCACATTATAACCAAAGCGTTTGCGGTTTCTCTCTTTTTTAATATATATATATATATATATATATATATATATATATATATATATATATATATATATATATATATATTGTTTTACCATCCAAGTGTGTCCTTATAATATAAAATATGAAAACTGATCCACAAAAAGTGTTCAATGTATTTATTATAACAAAGCATATAAATTGCACAACAGAGAAATCCAAAATTACCTCATGGGTATAGTCTATTTCAACTGACGCCGAGTCCGAGACGAATGGAACTAGAGATTTAAAATTTAATATTTAATAAAGACAGCTGTTGAAAAATTGATACACAGTCTACCCATATCGAAGCTTCGATAAGACAGACTACCCGAGTAAAATTATAAGAGCAGGACGGGAGTGTCTTGAAAGGAAAGAAGCTCCACAAATTCAACCCAGATATTAACCTTAAGACCCCAAATTGGGGTTATAAAAAAGATTAAATGAAACTAAAGGAAGGTTGAAAAGAGGAGTTTTATAAAACGAAATTTTTAATTATTGTTCCCACTAAAAAAATACCAAAATATGTTTACAAATAAGATATATAACAAGATTAACAATAAATCTTATTTAGATAGTTTATATTAAGGAAGAATATATTAAAATATATTATTAATAAATAAAGATAAAAATAATTTAACGATAAAAAAATATTATCCATTTAAAATTTTAAAAATAAGTTAAATTAAATCTACAAATCATAGCCAGTAATATATAACAAAAAGAAACATTAAAAAAAAAATTAAAATATATATAAGGATAAAGAATTAAGCAATCAAAGAAAAGGGAGTTTTTAAGATAGGATTGATATGGGAAGGCAAAATATATAAATAACTGTAGTAATATGTTTAACATTTGAAGGGTTAGATAATTTAAAAAATAATGTAAGTTCAATAATATTATGGAAGTTTAAACCTAAATCTATGACAACATTTTAAATTAATTCATTCCTTTGATTTAATTGTTTGCTTTGATTGTTAAATTTTATTATTCTAATTTTCTCTTCTATACATAAATCACACCTATTCCTAAGACTATTAGGCGTATGAGCGAAACCTATAATTTCCAAGTCTATCTTATATGGATGATATACGTTTAACGGTTTCATATTATTTACCAAATAATTCTATATATTTAGATTATTTACTAGTTTCTTAAAGAAACCTCTTATCAACAACAACAAAAAATTATGCAGGAAATCCACAAAGCATATAACTCGTTTGGTATTCGGCTAAATTACCTCTCTAACCACCCACCTCCGCTTTTATGTATTATGAAAGTTGATTGTCTGGCACGTGCACATTTATTGTAACCATTTATATCAGTATTTAAGTTATTGTCTGGCTGCTGTTAGATGTCAACTCCTGGCCATGACACATTTCTAAGATAATAATTTCTAATATTTTCTTTTTCGCTTAGTTTGAATTTAAGTTAGGTCATATTCGATTGGTTGATCAGGGTAAAGCCCTCGAGCCTTATTTTTTTATTTTTTTTTAAAAAAGAGGAGATAATTTTGCTTTTGAAGCCAAATTAATTGTTCACTCGCCAGTAACTTACAATCGCCTGAGGAGACACACTGTTATGCGTTAAAAGACGATTGCAATTGTGTAGCGATTTTTGCATGTTTTTGTTGTAATATCTTAATATAATACACTCAGAGACACACCCACACCCACACACACACACATATATGATGGACTCTCCCGTCGGTTTCGGCGTATGAGGTTCCGACAACTCCGTTTATTTAACCTTGTGTGTGAGTCGCAAATGACACTTCAGTTCCGCTAGTGATTTGCAAAGAAGTCCACAGATTGTGAAAGAGTGTGGATTCTTGGAGTATATGGCTGGAACAGCAGCAGATATTTTATTTCTTTCCCTAGTTTGACGAAGCTTGACAATGTTCGATGCTGCCTTGTTCTTGTTGCCATTGTAGCATGTAGTCTTCCATTCATTACGATCAATTACGATGTTCTCAAAGGTAGTGTGATTTATATTCGCAGCTAAGAGGTTACTTTTCAGCCTGTCCCTGTACCTAAGCAAAGGTCGACCCACGTTTCGATGACCATTGTCAAGTTGACCATACATGAGCATTTTTGAAATTCTGTTGTCTTGCATACGTAACACATGACCTGTCCAGCGTAGTTGTGATTTCATGAGAAAGGACTCAATACCATCAATATCACACATGGTGAAAAGGTCTGCATTTGCCATTCTGTCGCTTAGGTTTACCCCACAGATTTCCCCAAGACAGCCTTTGTGAAAAATATATATTTGCTGAATTTGCTTTCTGTATAGTGTCCAGGACTCTGAGCCATACAAAAGGGTTGTGAGAACTACAGCCTTGTACACCTGTATTTTGGTTCCAAGCCTAATACCACGATCTTTCCAAAGTCGATGGCGAAGTTTTCCGAAGGCACTAGAGGCTTTTGCTACTCTATTGATTATCTCATCATCCAGTGTTCCACTTGAATTTACTTTGCTGTCAAGATAATTAATGTTCTTTACATACTTCAGATTATGTCCGTCGACTTGGATTGGTATTTCAGGAAATGTATGAACCGGAGGGTTCTGCTTGACGCCTCTGATCTGCTTAGGTACTGGGGCAGGCTGGTGAACAAATTCAGTTTTTGTAATGCTAATGGTTAATCCGAATGCTTTGCAAGCGGCAGAGAATCGGTCCGTCAGGCGCTGAGCTTCTTCAAATGAAGTAGCAACAAGGGCAGCGTCATCGGCAAACAATAAGTCGAGAATTATGCTAGTTCGAGTTTGAGTTTTGGCTTTAAACCTCCGATGGTTGAAAAGGCCACCGCTTGTCCTAAATTGAATTTTAACACCATCCTCAGTTTCAGCAAATGCGTGTTTCAGCATTACAGAAAAGTAGAGGGCAAACAGTACAGGGGCCATGTTTAGTGCCATTAGTAACGCCAAAGGAATCAGACGTTTCCCCATTAGAAACAACATTCACCGTCCTTCGTAAAACGATACTATGACTTGTAGCATATTCTCGGGTATACAGAGCTTTCGCAAAACCTTCCACAAGGCAGTCAGGTTCACAGTGTCGAATGCCTTTGCGAGGTCAACAAACACCACATACATTTCCTGATTCTTTTCACGAACCTTCTCGGCAACCGTCTCAGGGAAAGATCATGTCTGTGGTGCCAAGACATGTTCTCAGGATAGATATCATCAACTATATGCATTATGATTCGGTTCAAAATTAATCTGGCCAAGATCTTACCAGCTACAGAAAGAAGAGAAATGCCACGGGGGCTCATATCTTCCTGTTTCCTTTCTTTTTGTACAAATGGTGAATAAGTCTTGTGGGACCATTCCCTGCTTCCAAATTTGAATAAATAATTCAAGCAATTCCTCTGCAAGCTTTGTGCCACCGTACTTAAAAATTTCCGGTGGGATTGCATCTATTCACTGGTGCTTTCCCAGACATTAATTGTTTAATAACTGTCAAAACCTCCTGAAAGGTTGGTAAAAATGATAGCTCTGTTATTTCTGGGCGTTGAGGGATTGATTCAAGAACACCTTCGTCAGTGGTAGATGTGTTGTTGAGAACAGTATCAAAATGCTCCTTCCACCTTTTCAAGATTTCAGCCTTGTCCGTCAAGAGGTCACCATTTGTTGAAGTAATCGGCGAGACACCATTATCCTGCGGACCGAACACTTTCTTCATTCCTTCGTAAAATGCCTTTGAGTCCTTTCTGTCGAATGCGTCCTGAAGATGGGTAGCCTGTGCAGACCACCATGCCTCTTTCCTTGTACGCAGGGCTTTTTGAACTTGGGCTTTACAGCTTGTGTAACCTTTCTTTTTGTCCGGAGAGTTTTTATCCTCAATCCAGGCTTTGTGTGAACTATGCATTTTCTGGATTAGATTCTGCACTTCTTCATTGTTCTCATCAAACCAATCCTGATGCTTGCAAATGGGCAACCCGAGCACTTCGAGAGATGTTGAGTGGGTAGCTTCACGCAAGGATTTCCAGGATGATTCGATGTCATTACTGATTTCTACAGATTCCAGTGCTTCATCAAGCTGTTCTGAGAGGAGGACTCGCTGATCAACAGATTTCAACGACAAGGTGTTAATACGCTTTGGAACAGAGGATTTTTTCACTCTTCTGTGATCTAGATGGAGTGAGGCTTTACTACGAAGCGGAGCATGATCCGAGAGATAGCAGGTGGTGTGAAAAGATCTCGTCAATTTGAATTCGTTTCGATGCCGTCTTTTTTTTATCACATAGTCAATCATGTGCCAGTCTTTGGAGCGCGGATGCATCCATGTCGTCTTATAGCAATTTTTCTGTTGAAACAATGTGTTTGTGATACACATATCAAACTCTTTGCAGAAAGAAAGAAGTCTGAGTTCGTTCGAGTTCATTTGCCCAATACCATGATGACCTAAAACCCCTTCCCAAGATTGAAAATCACTTCCCACCCGAGCATTGAAATCACCCATAAGGATGATTTTATCCTTGTGTCGAATACCAGAGATAACACACCGAAGTTGGTTGTAGAAGTTATCCTTCTCTTGCCCCGGTCAAAGTCGACGCATAACAGCTAACAAGAACTGCACGAGTGTCCTGCTCTAGCTCAAGAGTTAGTGTCATAATGCGGTCAGATAAACCCTTTGGAAGCAACGGAAGAGTACGAGCCAAGTCGGATCTTATGACAAAGCAACACCTGAATGCCGTGGCTCAGTTTCGCTTTTCCCACTCCAATAAAAATCATATCCCCGGTCAATTGTGATGTACCCGCAAGTCGAGTTTCACTGAGTGCCGCTATGACAATATTATACTTTCTTAGTTCAAGACATACAAGGGCTGTTTTGCGTTCTGGTGAAGAGGCATTATCCTGAAGCGTTCGTACGTTCCAAGATCCAAAGAAAAAATTATTGTATTTCAAATTGTTTTGACTGCGTGATTGGATACCCAAACACACACACACACACACACACACACACACACACACACACACACACACACACATATATATATATATATATATATATATATAATATAAATTTGGTTGGATAGATGTGAGTTTGTGACCCTGGGTTCACGCTTTAGCGATCGTCAGACAAACTGATTAATGTTTTAAAAATTTGGGTTTATGTAGATTGCGTGTATTGGTGTTATTGTGGAAGTGGTGGGGAAATTTCGTCGTTTTGTCATTCATCGTACTAACGCAAACATCGATGTATGCAGACACATATACATACTTGGTCGTCCGTCGGGACTCATACATAATATAAACATATGTGGGCAGTTTCGGATATGACATATGTATGTATACGGGTGGTGTTATGTCTATACATACGCATTTGTATGTTGAAATGTTGAAATTTAAACATTGGAAGTGTGGCGGAAATGTCTCGTTAATGTCTCGTGTATGTATACATGTCATATTATGTATTTTTCTGCTGAAAAATATTTCCTCGCATGTATGTATATACGTGTGGTGGGGTTTGTGTAAAATTATGATAGGTAAAAACTATTATTATTTATATTTATTTTTAAATTAAAAAAAAATGGGGGTTTATTTGTTATATTTAAAGATGGTTATTTGTTTTTGGTGACTGTGTATATGTAACAGGTAGAAATTTGTAATCCTTATTGGATAATTTATATGGTGATGTTTAATATTCAATGATCTGGGTGCGAGGGTAGTTCACTTTAATAACTGGTCTATATGATATGATGTGATAGTAATGTTTCAACGGATTGGAGACAATGATAATATAATTAGCTAATAGTTATTGTAAATTGGTAAAAATTGTAAATTGGTAGAAATGATTAGTAACGGTGGTGGGAGAATGATAAACCATGAATGTAGTTATAGTGGCATATTTAATACCTTAAAACAATATGATCAGATATAATTTCCATATGTAACCATGAGAATAAACACCTATTACCAGGCAGCACTATCACCACTATAACTGAATGAAGTTATAGTGGTGGTAGTTAGTGGTGGTAGCTTGAACTAAAAAGTGGTTGTTGGTTTTTTATTTTATTTTTATTTTATTTTGTTATATGTATTAATTTATTTTGGTATAAATCCTGATAATAGGTATTCTGTGTAAAATTATGGTAGTTGAAGATTGCTCTAATTTTTAATTACAAAATTATTATTGTTATTATATTAAAGCTGCCTGGTAATAGGTGTTTATTCTCATGGTTACATATGGAAATTTTCATCCTCTGAGGGAGGGACTTCATTAAGGCAACTGCAAGGATTTTATTTTGGAACATGTATTTATATACAAGAGAAAAAAGGTTATTGCTTTTTCAAATTTTTAAATTTAAGAACGTTCACAAATATTTATCAGGTTAGTCGAAAATGGAGGCAGCCATGGAGGACGGGATTCAATGTCTGATAAATGAAAGTGTGTATGTGATGCTCTCCATTTTTAATGCACATTAGTAGTAAAATTATTTAGCTTGGATTTCATTCATATTCTATATATTTGAAACATGAGCTTGGGAATTTAACAGCTTTCTTTTAAGTTTTTATGTTTTTATTTATTATGCTTGCTGACTTGGAAAAGTAGTATTATATATTTTTTTTTGATGTCTATGTATTTTAATTTATTTTTAAACAAATTAAAAAAATCGCAGACATCAAAAGATCACCAGTGTTTTTATTTGCAAGGAGTTAATTTTACTAAGAAGTAGGGTTACAATTTGGGTTAGTGTGTTGACTAGTTTTGGGGGGACGTTGCCTATTCTTTATATAATGGATCTCATCGGGGTGTTTGTTTTATGTATTTTGGGTAATCCGTTAAGTGTGGGTATTTTCGGATGGTACCCGATGAGGTTTAATTACGAATTCTCTTAATTTCTATTTAATTTTTTAATAATTTTTTATTTTGTTTTCAAATATTTGTGTCTATTTATGACTTTGTGTTCATTGATCTTTTTCGTAAATATTATCGTCAAGGTGTCTCATTTCTATTCCTAAATGTGTTTGTCCATAATTATATCTTGTCGGAAGGGGATGTATAAATGCTTTGGTTGTTTTATATTTTTTTCAATGCTATTAAATATGTGTGGGGAAGTGGGGTTTGTTTTTCTTTTTTGAATGTGGCTGTAATTGGATGTGTCCTTTGTTGAAAACCGAGTCATTGCGTTGGTAGTTTTTAATCATGAAATCCGTAATATCATTTTTCAGTAATCCGGTGGCAAATTTTAGACCGAAGGTAAGAGATTCCAGTTGTGTATCCAATAGTTTGAACTTGTATAAATCTATAATTAAGTCATTTCTGCCGTCATTAGACAATTTTGTTTAGAAATCAACATATTTACTTTATTTATTAAGTTACGGATTTGCTTATTGTTGTTGTAAATGATCGAATTTCTTAATTCACTCCATTCGTGTTTGTTTAAGATGTTCTCTGGTCGGAAGATGTGTCAGGAGCCAAAATTAATTGGTTGTTTTTAGCATATTACTACAACAATGCACTACAGCATAGAAATGTGTATGAGTTGATCAGGAAGATTAAAAGTAGCCGGAAAATCGTGATGTACGAAGAAAGAGCTTCAAATCCGTCTACCTCCACAACCGACGAGAAGATTCAGCAAATACGAGCGCTGTTAATGGCGCACCGGCGATTTATCATCGATGAGGCAACATGTTCACTGCAGATTCGGATCAACTGCTCTATGCTTCTCTTTAGTGCACACTGCTAGCGGCGAGGTCAGGTTTGCACTGTAAGTCAAAGAGAAAACTGGCGCGATCAAGCTCAAACGTCGATCACGTGACCACAGTAGTATCAATTATAAATACGCAGGAACAGAAAGCACTGTGACAAACATAAACACATGTCAGGACAAATGTGCGGATAATGTTTGACTTACATACACACATACACGCATATATATATATATATATATATATATATATATATATATATGTGTGTGTGTGTGTGTGTGTGTGTATGTGTGTGTTTGTGTGTGTTTGCGTGTGTAAGAAAAGACAAAAGGAAAACTGACATTAAGCGCTAAAATATTCTTAAAGCTTGCGGTATAAGAAGAGGTAAACTATGGAGGACGCTAAGTGATTAAATTTATTCCCTAATAAACAGAAGTAAGTGTTTTTATTATGACTGTATTTTTATTTGATTTGTTATCTAATTTAAAAGTCGCACTTTGTGACGACTTTAAAGCTAACTACTGCGGTGGGCTAATTTGGCCTCCGGCTCAAAACAAAAGGGATCACTGGGGGAGCTTAGAAAACAGCAATGATAATTTGGAAGAAATAACTTTAAATACCTCAGTTCACTCCATGGAACTTCAAAATCTCACTTTAACTCTGATTCGGGCTATAAGTACAACTCCGGCCAAAAGACCGATTTGGACCGAAAGTCTAATTTGGGCTGAAACAACGATTTGGACTAATTAAGACCGAAAATTTCGTTCTTCAAATCACAATCTCTTCCAGTGCTTATTAACCGTTAATTCGGATTATCGGATGGAATTATATGTCTCAGCGATTGCAGTCCTACGCTACTCACAAATAACAACACAAAACAGTTCTAGCCAACTAGTAAATCTATCAAATGTATCAAGCCTGTATTATCGAGATATAAATAAATTCTGCGTATGTAAGAGTAAATTGGAATAAAACGCTTTGATGAAATGTTGGTTGGATTAAAAGAAAGTCAAGCTACAGGACTTGTATCTCTAGAATGAATTGCCAGAAACACATTAAATAATGAAAATAAATTGTTTTGATCAAATGTCACTCTGCTTAAAGAATGTCGTCCTACAAGTCTTTCAATGTTACGACTAGAAGCCTATATTGTGCAACTTTGAAACAGTGCTGGAACTGGTTTCTTTAAACGACATATTGCATATGTAAAATAGAAATAAAAGAATAACCAACTCTAACAACAGAAAAATGCCTAAATCAATAAATATCAGATCTAAAATCGGCATATATTTTTTAAAATAAGACGAACTATTTCGTTTTCCTTAAAAATAATGATGCTAATCTCCAGCTTAGTGACGCATTTTGCCTTCACACTCTTAGGTTTTCCACTGGGACGATTATATTGAATGAAGGTCTACTGCTAGGAAAGTTGGTTCACTGTGTCGCACTAGACATTTTTTTCCTCGCCAGAATCTATCTTGAAAATTTATCATTCGCCCGTCCATCGAATATTGCTGCGACAACAGGTCTGGTGCTTCTGTAATGTATTGAGATGTTCTTGATAAAATCCAAGGAAGAAGCTGCAAGGTCCCGACCTGGCATTTCGGCTTCATTCATTTTCTCACGTAACGTAGCTGCCATGTGTCTTTCCTATGAATATTTTTAGAGTAATTGTTCTGATGAGTTTCCCTTTTTACTCTACCAAATTCAGAAATTTAAACACAGTTTTATTGTTTTCTGTGTGCCTTTCCCTCTCAGTAAGTCCTTACATCCTAGTGGCTGAAAATTATCATATGAACAGTAAACAGACGAACAAAATCCGTCAAAAAACTTAAGAGAAAATCGAAATAAGAAACATCAATTAGGATAAAACTATAGGCTGTGGCAGAAATACCTCACACATACACCTCCCAGAAATAACTGCCGCATAATGGTAAGATATTAGTTGCAATGGTGTCTTCGTGTAGCTAATGATTTACCATTATTCAGGAGATATTTCTGAGAAGTATATATATATAGGAGGTATTTCTGCCGCACGGTGTACAAATCACAAAATATTATTTGGCCTTCAAAAAGAATGAAAAAAGTGTAAATTTTCATTATTGCAACATCAGCGAATACAATCCCCTTAGAATTAAATGAACAGATTTTCATATTGCGAATATTTATCTTGTAACTGCAAGGAAAATATAGTATCATAATGGCGATATACTGTAATAAATATCTTATAAGGGATGAACTAAAATATTCCAGATATAAGATGGGGGGAGTCATCAAATTTCTGGGACTATAATATAGAATAATTCTAGGATTTCATTTTTTAAACTGCATATCTGCCGCTTTTCGCTCTCATGTGAATATTGAAATAACAAACGTGATTTCTGCAAAACTCGTTGAAATAAACAAAACATGTTGAAAAATAATTAACATTAATTACAATTAGATATAAAAACTGACACATGAAAAGGTACGTAAAAAGAGTAAAATAAAAAAGAAATGAATCAAACCAGGAAAAATAGAAAGTGAACATCTGTATCTTTACAAAAGTCCGTAAGAGAAAAAAAAACGAAAAAAACAAATTACACTACAGTTTAAGGGATCCAAAAATAATGTTAATTTCTTTTAACGAACAATTATAATGGGCTATTATGTTATATATTCACGCATATGCAGACACACACACATACGGTTTAACTGTTTGTCTATCTATCTATCTATCTATCTATCTATCTATCTATATATATATATATATATATATATATATATATATATATTGACGTTGATGGCTGGCCACTCTTATTCGAGGACACCGGTCTACTACAGTGGCTAGCTAATCCCTATTGCATACAATTTCCCAGGCGCATTCTCTGTTTGTTCAACACACGCAGAGCCCACCTGTGGTTATACTGCAACTATCTTGAGCAGACCTTAGTTACAGTTTCTGGGAGAAAGCATGTTCTCTAACGAGATCACCAATTTGAAAAAAGGCCAAGAAGCTCAAACACTCGGTCACGATGACTTGTGAATTCGTGCTATATATATATATATATATATATATATATATATATATATATATATATATATATATATATATTTAAAAAAATATACCATACCTTAAAACTTTATTTTTATCATTATATTAAATATATATATATATATATATATATATATATATATATATATATATATATATATATATATATATATAGATAGATAGATGATATTGAATTACTTTAACCCAAAAATATACCATACCTTAAAACTTTATTTTTTATCATTATATTATATATATATATATATATATATATATATATATATATTTTAACTTTTATTTTATATTATATTATATATATATATATATATATATATATATATATATATATAATGATAAAATAAAAGTTTTAAATATGAAACTTTATTTTATCATTATTATATATATATATATATATATATATATATATATATATATATATATATACATAATGATAAAAATAAAGTTTTTAGGTATGGTATATTTTTTGGGTTAAAGTCCTCAATATCAGGGATAGAGAATATGTTTGACGGTTAGGAAGTGCTATCGTCAGGCTGAGTATTGACATCATTATCTATCTATCTATATATATATATATATATATATATATATATATATATATATATCATACCTGGTCGAAATACTCACCCACAGTTTTGTTAAGCTCCATTGATCCTATTTATAAGGAAATGTTAAAATCTTCTGTGTGCTGTGTCCCTTAATGACGTTGGAGATCATTGCTCTTCATAAGTTCCTGTCCTATGAAGCACTTAATAAATGTTGTCTTTTTGTTATCTCTCCTAAACTCTGTTTCATCACCCATTTACTTAATCTTGCGAGGTAAGTTATGTTTTATTTCCTTTGTCCCGCCTGCAATTAATCTATCATTTGAGTATCAATTTTTCGTTTTTCTCTCATAATGTTCCTTACAAATTTTAAAAATGTTCCTCTTCTTTACATTTTCTCTAAAACTTCGTCGATATTCTCAACATCTTTCTGCAGAGCCATATTTCTTTTTATTCAAGTCTTTTCTTCTGTGAAATTTTTTCAGAATTCACTCTCATACTGGAGGATTGATATTACGTAATATTTCACCTCCAACCTCTGAACTTATTTTCCATTTTTCTATTTTCGCTTTTATCTGTAATTTGATTGGTTAATCAAGACTGGCCCACATTTTTTTTTTTAAATTTTGGACGTTTTGGTTTCCGCAAGTATTTTAACTCTCAAGCAAGCTAACGAATGATTTCTGATTTCCCAAGTAAATTATTTTCATCATAAGTTATCTACCATCGCTTGATGAAGGACAATTTTGAAATGTTTGAAATTTTAGTGTAGTGAAGTAAAATATTATAATAAAATTTATAATAATAATTTCCTTTGATATATATATATATATATATATATATATATATATATATATATATATATATTATAGACATTTAATAAGATGCATATATATATGAATTTATTATTAATAATATATATATATATATATATATATATATATATATATATATATATATATATATATATATTTCGTCACGTGAAGACTTTTTCCAGTTTATTGTTGTCTACCGTAAAATTCTTCTTGATATATAAAATTTATATATCGTGTTCCCATCTCTCTCTCTATCTATCTATCTATCTATAGGATCACGATATATATATATATATATATATATATATATATATATATATATATTGAACACGATATATAAACTTGTAAAATATAAAACGTTTTCGTGTGACGCGAACTAAAGTGATGGTTATGTTGATGCGACTATACATGTGCACGAAGAACATTAGATTTTAAATTCTCAGAGTCTCCTTTCTTGTGCTTTCCATCCTTGGTTGGCAACACGTCTAGGAGAAGAAAAATTCTTAATTTAAACAAGTTGGGCATCGTGCTCCTAATTTCACTACGTAAATCTACAGAAACCACAGTAGCAATGTCTGTGGCCTTATCATCAAGGGCACTAATGAGAAATACGAGGAAGAGAGTGGTGTATTTCAAAGTTAAGCACTGTCAGTATATATATATATATATATATATATATATATATATATATATATATATTATTATTATACGATAAAGTCTCCTCAAACAATTCAACAAATGCCGGTGTTGCAAACAAAAGAAACGAATTTCCGTATTCATCAGTTGCATAGTCATTAATATTTTTTGTGGATTTTGTTTATATTCTACTTTTCCTGAACATCCAATTCATTTTATTTCGGTTTTATCTTTATTTCTATTTATTCATTCACTTACATTTTCTACGCGCTAGCGCTAACTCGAATGCCACACCTCCGGTTTGCGGTTGGCGGTTAGAACTGATGACAGGTGTTTTGAAACGAGGCAGATGGTGAAAAATACACGAAGCATGCCAAATCATCTCCCAGTCGCCATAGCCCTGCTCACAACTTCCGGTCTTCTGTTGGTGTAAATCCACATATCAACGAACATTAATCAAAATACAATGGAGGTTTATTTGAGGAGCCACGTCTATTGTTCGACAACGGAATGATGTCATTTCGGAAGATAGTAAATCTATAGCATGCGTAAAGATATTTATTAAATAGCCAAAGGACTCTGGCAGTGTTCCCGGCTTTCAGTGTCATAAAATGGGAGCTTAAGCAAAAAAAAAAAAAAAAAAAAAATCGGCGATTACGGCCAAAGTTAACAATTAATAAAATATCCTGGTGAATTATGTGCAAAATTTAAAATATGGATCTGAATGAATATTATATACTGTTAATTCACAATACAGGGCCAAAAAGCCACTCAAGATAGAGGGTTATAGAGTGAGATTGTTTTAAGGGATGGTGAAAGATGGATTAAGCAGTTTATGTTATGAGTAGTGGTAGGATAGATATCAGTTAACTTTGGACTTGAATATACCAAGATTATGTTGTCAAGGAAGCATCTTCTCGGGAACTTTTTCCCCACAAGGCTACAGTTCTGGTGAAGATTAACTTACTTCTAATAAACAAACACGGAGGAATGGGAATGGAGAGTTACCGTGAAAATGGCATGGCTGTTCCTAGCTGTGAAGGTCTGATCTGGTGGAACTAAAAAATCTAACTCGTTTGAACATCTGCCATAGTAATAGTGATAGCTAGAATCGTTTCAGCTCCGGGATGCAGTGTGGAAAATAATTCATCAGCGACTAGGCCGCCTAATTACTTTTGAATGTTATCGTGGCTGGGAAGGACTGGGCAGCAACAGCCCAGATATTGCAGCAATAATTCGTTCTTGGGTTTGATTTGAATCTTACAAAGAAATAGCATATCAACAGAAGTTAATTATTTTCTGAACAGATACAATGAACCAACCATTTTTCCAGATTTTGCGATGACATCGATGAGGCGCGATCCATTTGAGGAACGGAAGTGACCTTTAAACCCAATTGGATTTGGAGGTAAGGATCTTCTTTGAGGATATGACCATTAATCAGGATTGGTGCTCGCGGGTGAGTAAATGTTAATATATTTTTAGATTATTTCATCCCAAGCAAGGCAATAATGCCACTCAGGCGCAGGGGGTTACAGGGAATGAAAGTGAATGAGAAAAAGTTAGGAGAACTAAAGAAATGACAATAAAGGAATAGGTTTCAGGAAGACTTTGGGAATTGATTTTGCACTTAATTTTTGAAGATTGTAGCTGACAGGGAAGCAATGAATCGAAAAGGAGTTCTACAGGTGAGAAGTGCGAGAAAAGATGTGGCTGTTGCCTCTAGCTAGGTCAACATTAAAACGGTGAAACCTAGTTGCCAATCTTAGATTCATATCGGCGAGACATTATACACACACACACACACACACACACACACACACACACACACACATATATATATATATATATATATATATATATATATATATATATATATATATGTATCTATATTATAGAATTTCTCAATATATTGCAAAATACATGGCCCGTTGAAGAAGAGATTCCTAAATAAATTTTGATGTTGATCAATTTTTTTAAAGTATTTCGGACGTAGAATTTTTCAGCAACTCCACTATATATATATATATATATATATATATATATATATATATATATATATATATGTGTGTGTGTGTGTGTGTGTATAATTTTTCATAAAGCTTAAATACAAAGGAAACATGTTAAATTCATAAACGTTTCCTATTCGTTCTTAATTCTTTCATGCACATGTATATATATATATATATATATATATATATATATATATAGAGAGAGAGAGAGAGAGAGAGAGAGAGAGAGAGAGAGATGCGTGTGTGCGTAATAGGATAAAAAAAATTGAAAAAAAAAGGTAATAAAACGAGCTTACAAAACACAAAATGCCAAAAAAAAGGTTCCACAAATAAAACTTTTAACAAAAATATCACAAAATTCATAATCCTGCCCTCCAAAAGTCTTTCTACTAAACTTGCAAACAAAGTAGTCATCCCTCATACTAGGAGCATTACCACCACCACCTCCAAAATCAATCAGTGATATAATTAGGTAGAAACGTTGACCCAACACCAATTGAAATGTCAGGATTTATCAAATAAATTATTTACAATGCAAAAACTTTTATGCGAGAAGACATTAGGTGACCTACAAACACAAGAGAAACTTGGGTTTGGACAATCGATCTAATTCTCTCGTTTCACATCGAAACGATGCTGAACAAAACTTTGGTTTCACTAATTACACCTTAATTTAAAGAAAAAAATCTTTAAGCAGAAAATACATTGAAAACTTATTAACATTCCTACCAACTATAAACACACACCTAAAACATTACATAGCCATCTTTCTTTGAATCCATTATTATAACTTATATTTATCTAATCCAAAGAATAAAGAATACATTCTTTAAGAGGCCAACGATAAATTAGAAACTCATGACATCCCACTACGCGTTTTGACCGCACAAAGGTAGAGATAGAACTCCTACTAGACAAACACACATAGACAATTACAAATAAAAGGTTACCATCCGATGCCCACTTAGACATACAAGAATCTTCACTGACCTACATACACATAGAATTATCTACGATTTTAAGACACGTTCCACGTATCTGAGCAAGGGGAACTGACCTAAACATAATTGAACATAAAATTTGTCTGTCATTTTTTTCTGTTGTCTCTCAATCTTTGACGAAGGTTTAATAAAAGTGAAACATGTTAGATATTGTTTCCTGTTTGTTCTATATTTTATCATTCTCTCGGATTCCGATCCATATTTGATCTGCATTTGATCTTTAACTCATATATATATATATATATATATATATATATATATATATAGTGAAGGTAATAAATCCGTTGGTATATAATTAAAGTGGATCCTAGTAATAGAAAATATTAAAACTGATCCACAAATAGAGATCAATATATTTATTACTACAGAGTAAATATATAGGAGTACAAAATAAAATCCAAAATTACCTCATATGGGGAATAAACTTATTTCAACCAACGAAAACTGCGTCATTCTTATTCAACCCCGGGATAGAGACTGAGTTCGTGTCGGAATTAGAAATTTAACTGTGACAGCTGTCAAAAAATTATTTCAGAATTTATCCATTTCAATGTTTCAATCAGAATAAATGCACCAGACAGTGGTCAGGGGAGGGTGGAATGTATTAGTCTTAAAGAGAAGAAGTTTTATAAAATTAAGCCCGGATATTAACCTTATGACACTTAACTGGGGTTATGTGAAGAATTGTTAATTGGAAACTAAGAGAGGAACACAACATGTTTTTTTTTAAATTTATACAGATAAGGTTAAGTTTAAAAATACAAGTGTCTACTAAAAATACTCATCCAAAGATAAATTATATTTAAAGATAAGATATATTTAAATGAATTAAAAATAAGTTATATTTAGATATCTTATATTAAAATTAAATAAAATTATATTTATAAATTTATAATTAATAAAAAAAAAATTGGTTATATTAAAGAATAAAAAATATTTAAAAATAAAAATATAAGATAAAATAAATTATACATTAGAAAAAAATTTTAATTTAAAGATAATTTGAATCAGAAAGTTATATTTAAAAAAAAAAACATAAATATACAAAGTTATATTTAAAAAAATAAACTTAAAATATATGGATAAATAAGTGTAAGTGATAAAATGAAAGAGAGTTGTTATTACAGGGAACAATTATACGATATAATTAATATGATGTAAAAATGAAAATATAGATATTAGAATTAGTTATACATTCGACATTTGAAGAGTTAGAGAGATATAGTAGCTAATAAAGTAAAATCTGTAATGTGGAAATTTGAATATGTTCTTATGTCGACATTTTAAAAAAATTCTCAAAACTGGGAATTAAAGGAGAAAGGTTTGAACCCACAGATAGATTAAAAGATTATAGGTTTCACACATACTGCTAAAAGTTTTAGAGATAGGTGTAACTTTCGAAGAATAATTAGAATAACGTACAATAATCAAAGCCAACTATTGAATTAAAGAAATGAATTAGTTTTAAAATATCAACACTGAACCCTTGCAGAACTCAACTATTGTCTTGCAGCACTAAGCTTTCTGAGACAATGTGCGAAAATTATGCAACTTTGATGAAGATGTAAAAATTAGTCTTTATATATAGGATAAATAATAGTACCTATGTATCGTATAAAATGTTTAAATGGATCATAATGTGGCTATCCATTTAAGCACACACACACACACACACAGGCCTACCAATCTCTTACCGTAACATAACTGTGTAAAATGCGACCATAATAGCTTCATCCACATGCAAAAAAGATTAACAATAATGAAAGCATTTATAATAAAAAGAAAACGATTTTCAATAATATAAACTATGAACGCGGCCACAACGTGTTGACAGCGTTCGTAAAATAAGAAACGTTCCCATCCCTATAGATATTTATAAACATAAAATAATCTACATACTCAGTAAATAAAACATCCTTGATAATGACAAATTGATTAGACGAAATCATTCGGATGCACAGATCATTAGAACAGGTTTTACACATCAGAAAAGAAAATACTTGTAAGAATGCAAGAAAAAAACGAATAAAAGTAAAATGCTTAATCTCAGTGCCTTCTCAGTCGTCTTTATTGAAACTTGTAAAAGAGTGGGATTCCTTCCCAAATACACAATTACACACACGCACATACACACACACACACACACACACACACATATATATATATATATATATGGTGCGATGTGTAAAGTGTTGCTATTTTATATTTTAATTTTGCGCTGGCGCGTTGATTGTTTTTTTATTTTGTCGACTGCAGAGTATAGTATAGTCAGTTGGCCACGTTCTGTGGAAAAAAGAGTACCATGACGCAATTTACTCGGCCAGAAATTTGGAAACGGCCTTCTGCAATGTTTGGCATTCATTCTTACCGGAAACTACAATAGGAACATTTCAATTTGTTTGGGTGTCAATCTGAGTCATTGCAGGGAATTCGGACAAACTTGAATGAGCCTAATTGTGATTATGAAGATACGGTAGCCCGGAAAACTCACTCTGATCGTTCTGATAAGAAAAGACCTCACGAATTTGTTGGCGAGGGCCTCAGACTCAACACATCCTATGTCTGGTACCATGACACACAAAAGCAGGCGAACCCTGTTATAGCTGTCAGACAATTTCTGCGACTGCATCACCCCTTACATGTGACCACCTAACTTCCTAGACTGCAACACTTTTCATTATTATGTATGGGGCACAGATGACCGAGAGACTAACAAAATTTCTTGGAACACCAAAGATGAACTGAAGACAAGGATTATGGGATCAACCACCAACTTAAATTAGAAATCCGTCCAGAAGAGATGCAGGAGATTCCAAAGTCGTATAGAGACCGTGGTTGAAACTAATGGCGATTTTATTGAATAGATTTAGTCTTTAGTATTTCAAGATATTTTTGTGTAATTTTGGTAAATATATCTATTAAAATGAGATGTCAGTGTTATTTTCATTTTTGCGTAATTTCGACAACAATTTATCAATCCCCTCCGCTGTATATGGGGCCCAGAATGAGTGAATTAAAAAAAAAGCTTGAAAACAACAAAATTAAAAATCAAATAAAGTAAGGGTGGAGGCCTACCACTGGGGACCAATAACAATAAAATTAACACCATTTAAAACTACCTCGACTATGACCGCGTTACGCCGAAACACCGGTTTTCGTACCGTACGATGATCATATTAAGCAACGCAGAACCTTTTCCCTATCTAGACAGGTAAACACCTGGGAATGCCATATGCTGTAATCTTGGGTGCGTCTGTGGTGTAATGTACAACGCCTCAGGATTGTAAATCGGAAAACTGAGTCCTAATTCCAATCAGGTTCGTTATATTCAATTACGCGCAAATAAAATTGTGAAAATTATGAATCCACCTCCTTTCCCCCTAACTATGGGTTAATTAGTAGGACTTACATCAGTAATAATTATTATCTAAAAAAATAACTTCTTAGAATCTAAAAATATTTTCTGACTTTAAATAACATCGAAATATTTATAAGTGACCAATTCTACCTCCCTTTTATTAAATAGAAGGTGGTAAATAATTTAGAGCAGATATTTTCTGTTAAAAAACGACATAGAATTTGAATACCATACAAAAACGTCAATGTCGGAAAGTTTTTCCATGGCTTTATTTTTCACGGTATGAAATCATCCTTTGAAGACGCAGGGATAAAAAAAATAATATCATTATACAGAGTGAAAAAAAAGAAAGAAAATATATAAGACAAGGAAAGAAGGAAAAATTTAAAGATGGAAAACAAGAACTAAAAAAAAAGAAAGAAAAAAAAACGAAGAAAAGGAACCTACAAATAAAAGTAAATTCTTAAGAGTCAAAGGGAACAGAAATATGTAGGGTTAATGTTAAAATATTTTAATGAGTAAGAATCTTGTGAGATCCATTTGAAAATGCCAAATGGTCTGTGAAATTAAAATTTGATGCGTGATCAGTGAATTCTAAAATATAGGAAATATAACGAAAAAAGAAAATATAAACAAAGAAGAATTTAAAATGACAAACTATTCACAATTTGAGATTCTTTGCTTTCTAATAGTCGAAATATGTGGAATGGCGGCAGATGTAGGCAATGTGGGCATGTGCGAACAATATGGCTGCAGTTGTTGTCTGTCTGGGAAGCAGTGCAATATTTACATGCACTCAAGGGCGTTGGTCTCTTACAGTTACGAAGGGCACACACACACACACACACACAACCATGTACAAATACACACACACAAACAATAATAGACGAACAAGTGCACACATACTGAAAGCCAAATAAAATGTAAAAGGTTAAACAATACTTCACACGCAACGACAGATACCGATATGGTGATTTTCTAACCGTCGAAAGTATGGGGAAACTCAGTCAGGATCGTAATTAGTATTCAGTCGTAATTGACCTAGCGAGACAATCTTGCTAAAAATTACACCACGGCGATGTCCTCTGGTGATTTCTTAAGTGTAGCTTAGAAGTGGCACAAAGACAAAAATAGGCAGAACCCAGTGAGGATCGAACTCACTATTCAGTCATAATTGACATAGCGAGACAGGCTTGTTAAACATTACACCACGTAAAAAGTGCACTGATGATTTTATAAGCGTAGCATAGTTGTGGCACAAGGCCCAAAGTGTGGGGAACACCGCAAGAATCGATCTCACTACATAGTCGTAACTGATCTAGCGCTGCAAGTTTTATAACCATTACACCACGGCTAAGTACTCTGGGATTTTCTAAGTGTAGTTTACATTTGGGGCAAGATCGAAATTATGCAGAACCCAGAAAGGATCGAACTCAATATTCAGTCGTAACTGATCTAGCGAGATAAGCTTGCTAACCATTTACACCATTTACAAATATGTGAAGCACCCCGTGAGGATCGAACTGATTCTTCAGTCACCCTTAGAAGTTTTCTCCCATTGTCAAGGCTCCAGCCTCCGTTTACACCATCCATTCAAACAAGTTTTGCAGGGAGACGGATTGTTGTTTCCTTATCTCTGTTTCGCTCAGCATGACATCACTTCCAATGAATTTCAGTTGATTTTTTTCTTGATTCCAGGAATAAGTGTTCTTTTTGTTGCCATTTTCTTTAAGACTCCTCGTTGATAAATTGCTCCATCCATGGAATTCGCATAATCCTTCTGTAGAACGACATTTCTGTTGCCTCTTCATCTGTGGGGCAATTTTTCGGTATCCCCTGTCATATAAGAGGATGGATATCGAACAGCAACCCAACACTCTTTTCTTTGTATCTATGACAATTTGCTTACTGTAACATCACCTTGAAACAGCTGTTTTTGTATGATTAACGAAGTTAAGCAACGTTGAACCTGGTCGGTATCTCGATTGGGGACCTCTTGGGATCACCAGGTGCTGTAAGCTTCGACGTGCGGGTAGTGTAATGAATAATGACTCAGGATTGTTAAGCTGAGTTCCAAATCCTGTTGGGTTCGTTATATTCACTTACTAACAACCCCATTTGGGGAAAGGCATGAATCCACCTCTTTTACGCCTACTACTACTTCTAAGCCTTCTATTACTTTTAATTATTAAGACTTGCAACACTTAACCATTATTAACTTAAAAATAAATTTCTACAATCTAAAAATATTTTTTGGCTGTAAGTAAATAACAATGGGTTGATAAGCTGTAAAATAAGCAAACAAATCAATCAAACAGCAATCTAAAGAATTTTTTCTGTTTCTTAGCTTTAGAAAGGCATCTTTTGTTGCTCGGAATTCCCGTTGACGTTACGTGGTTTTCCCTTGTCTTTTCTACAAATATTTTCATGGCATCTGCTCTGACAAATTTTATTCTCTGATACCCGGCTGCATGATTTAAGTGTGCCACTAGATTGGCATCTATGTCCCACCCGTTTACTCTTGAAATAGTTAAATGTAAACACAACTACTTTTCCAACAGTTCTTTTCTCGCACTTCCCGCCCGCGGAACTCCCCTCCGTTTACTTGCTTCCCCGATAACTACAATCTTCGAAAATGTAAATGCAACGTCAGTCGATATATTCTATCGTCTTGAATCCAGTTTATTATTTATATTTATATTATCCCTATATAGTTTTTTTTTCTTTTAATTTCCCTTCCCGTACCCAGCTCCTACGTACTAGTTGTATTCTCGCCTTGCGTAGGATTAAATCATTAAGAAAGAAAAAATGCCACGCGCGCACTGTTCATTATATTTATAAATTTGCGTAAGGCTAAGTTTTCTCTCTGTTAGTCGCCACGTTACATAAGTACAACAAAAACAATCCTTTTAACATCTTGGATCATCTAAAAACTTTGATAGCGTTTGACTTATTGATCTTCTTCTTAAGTCGAAGTGCTAGATTGTCTCTGGTCGTATTAATGTTGAAATCACTACATGTAGCATGCAAGTAACATGTAAGTTCTATTCTAAGAGTCTTTTCTCTCGCACTTATCACCCGTGGAACTCTCTGCTGGTCTCTTGTTTTACTACCACCTACGATCTTCAGAAAATTAAAACCATCATCAACTACTTTCTGTTGTCTTCCGATTTATCTTCTGTTATGGTCCGGTTCATTTACCACGGTGATAGTCCAAGGTAGAACCAACAAAGAAGAACTCGAATACGGATATGGAATAAAACAGATATATTACAAACAGGAATATATACAGAGAGGTAGAAAAGTGTTAGTACGAACAATCAGGTTTAGTAGTAATTGTCTGAACGCGACTCTGTTTCGGACTGCCTCTGACTCGACTGACTGACACGCTCTGACTGACTGACAGACTCCTGACGGACTTCACTTCAGACTTCAGACTGAACAGTATTTAGTCACCCCCCCCACGAGGGCTTCATGTGGCACAAAGCCGGTTTAACATGGGATCTCAAAGCCCGTGGGCTCGGCCAAAAATATGGCCTTTGAACCCGTATAAACGGGTTCAGGGTCGGTTTACCTCCCCGAAAGAGACTCCGCTCTTCGGCGTAGCCTCGTTCGGGTTCCTCCCCGCCCAAAGGCAGAGAGTTCAACCGATCAGCCTGTCAGCCGGTCGCCCGACTTCGGACTGAACGGTATTTAGTCACCCCCGCAAGAGTGCATCATGTGGCACAAAGCCGGTTTAATGTGGTATCTCCGAGCCCGTGGGCTCGGCCAAAAATATGGCCTTTGAACCCGTATAAACGCGTTCAGGGTCGGTTTACCTCCCCGAAAGAGACTCCGCCCTTCGGCGTAGGCTCGTGCTGGTTCAACCGATCAGCCGGTCAGCCGTTCGCCCGACTTTGGACGGAACTCCGTGCTTCCTCTTGAGGTGCAGTATTTATTACGTATGGAATAGTCCATTATGTTAATATGTGTAAGGTCCCATAATATCTTTCTTTTATCGTCTTTACGCCTTACTAATGTCTTTTTTATCTTCCATTCTCAGTAAAACCTTGAGCCTTAATGGGGAGAAACCGATGAAAAAAAAAAAAACTTCCAGCCCATACAGCTAACAATATTTACTCACCAGTGACGGGATTTGACACATAGCAATTTTTAATGTGATATATGACAAAAAGGCAGGTTTAAATCGGGAACTTGGCCCAAGGAAAACGATTGCTTAGTCCCTGCAACTAACGTTCGTTAGTGGCGATATTCAACCGTATTTCATGCAATGAGGAAGGGTTGGCTCTGGAACCATCGATTCCTCAATTATTTTTGTGCGTTATGTCCAAAGACAAAAACACAACTGAGAGAGAAAATATAGCTCGACCACGCTGGCAGGATGTGAAACAAGGTCAAGCATGTGGACCATCTGGGCCAGATCCAAAAATAGCTGTACCTCCGTTGATTTCCCCCTCTTTAATGCTATGAGGGAAGTACTGCCGCAGACAGGGTACATCTCAAAGTTTTTCAGTTGCTCTCCGTCCGAAGACAAACCACAACTAAGTTGCGATCTGTCCAAACATAGAAGCACAAGGGACAAAAAGTAGTTTGTCCGTTCGAATGCAGCGACTACACTTTGATCCCAGTCTCATGGCCGAAGAAAAAAGTTTCCATAGGGCTAACGTACAATAGATTTATTATCAGCCTTTTCCTTTTACTAAGAAATGGCGTTTACAGTATTAGAAGCAACATTTAATTTAATGCTTATTTTTAAAAGCATATTACAATAAATATTTTATTTTTATTCAAATTGTTTGAATTGTCATATATGAGCAATATTTCTGTTAATAAAGATACTTTTTAATTCATTGAGTGCTATTTTCTATCTACCGTGTCTTTTTAGGCTGGAGGCAAGCGTGGCTATTCATGATTTCCTCTCCGTTGTAGCTTGTCTTTTAGTTATTTCTTCTAAACTTATCCTGTCATCCATTTACTCAACCTCGGAAAGTAGGTTATATTTTGTTTCTCTCTGTCTCTCTTGTCTTCAATTTCTCCTGTGAGTATCAGACTTTCCAATCCTTCCTTCGTCATTGTATGCCCTAAAAATTTCAACTGTCTCTTTTTATGTTAAATATAAACTTCATTCATGTTTCCATTTTCTCTAAAACTTCATCTTTGCTCACATGTTCTATTCTCAGCATCCTACTGTAGAACCATGTTTCTGTCGCTTTGAGTCTCTTCTTCATCCCTGGGCTGATTGTCCAGCATTCACACCCATACTGGAGGAGTGATATTACCCAACTGTTCAGTACTCTTTTCTTTGTTTCTAACGAAATTTTCCATTCTGCATTGTTTGCAGTAATAAGCATTGTTGTCTGATATTTTACATTACATTACGAACGGAGTTGAAATGAACTAATCAAATTATCTAAAGGAGTGGATATAAACTGTTTAATTAAAATTTCTTAAAACTGTTATGAATTAATTATAAAAGTAAAAAATAGTAAATTTATTGAATTAATTTTATTATTATTATTATTATTACTAGTAGTAGTAGTAGTAGTAGTAGTATAATGAACAGACAATTATTCACATGTTTATGTAACGATGCACAGAGTAGGAAATCCAGGTTCTACTTTCCGATAAGGTTCGAACCTGCGTCATCCTTTGCATTATGGACCACCGTTTTCTCAGGTGTGATTTGGGGTCAATTACCCTTTGAAATAAATGTGCCTTGTTTAAACATCAACCGACCGCTGCATTCGAAAATCTTAGTAAAGAAAATGTAATCTCGGGTTTGGTTTATATATATATATATATATATATATATATATATATAGAATAACTCGTATCTGAAATTCTTTATATGCACCATGCTATCTTTGTCTCAATGAAAAGCTAGAAATCATTAGATTTAACGACAAGATAAACCTTTTAAACCAAAGGAAAGATCACACTGTTAACTGCAGACATAAATTACCTTTAAATTGCTTTCTAGCTAGATAGAATATTGTATATAAAGATGAAATGATATTGTATGTCTGTAATTTTCTTTTAGTTTTTTATTTGTCCTTAAGTTTTCGATTATTATCTCTGTTGTTATGTTTGAAGCTTATATTCAATGACATCTATGTGTTTGCCTAATATGATGTGATATATGTATGTCTACTCTCAAATAAAACTTTCTCCCTTGCCCACTAAAGATGAAATTATATTGTAAGTCTGTAATTTTCTTTTTTTTTATCCAGAAGATTTCGATTACTAATATTTGTGCAATTTTGACGGTTAGTTTGCGTTGTATCTGTTATGTTTGAATTTTAATGAATCTGTTTATCGTTCGTATAGTTGCGTGTTCATATATTCAATGACATTTATGTGTTTGCCTATTATGATGTGATGTATGTATGTCTGCTCTCAAATAATCCCTTCTCCCTTGCCCACTCAACCTATCATCACGACCCTGTCAATGTAACCATGTAGCCATATATTGCACATCTTACTACCGCTCAGTTTCAGACGAATAATTTAAAATTAAATATTTAGAAATACATGAAAATTTAGACATATTTTCTCCGTTTTTTCTTCGAATAATTTTGTTAGTTTCTAAACATGAAGTATGATCACATTTAGAGTTCAGTAATTTTATAATATTAATGCTCTGTAAATTTACATTGAGCACTATTTTGTAAAAATAAAAATATCTATAAGAACACCGGATTATATATCTTGATGTTCTTTCTTTTTATTTATATACATATATATGTATATATATATATATAAAGTGAGAAAATTTTGCGTGTGATACGTTTCGTCCCGCTGGACATCATCAAACTCGCTTTGTTTACGCTAATGTCTCTACACATGAGCACGAACGAGAGTGGCTGGGATTTAAAATTTTGGAAATATACTTTAATCGCTAAGTCATCCAAAATAAATTAGTGTCCATGTTTCTACAACGTTTACCATTCTTGGATGATCTATTATCTTAATGTGGGATATTTAATAACAAAAATGACGGAAAGAAGAAAAATCAAAAAGAATCTAAATGAAATTGACTAGATTATATAACCAAAGCACATTGCTAAAAAAAAAAAATTATTAAAAAAGAAAAAATTAAAAAAAATGTTTCTAAATTTAAAATTCCCAGCCTCTCTCGTTTGTCCCTTTTGTCATACATCTTACCTCTAGAACTGTCCTTTATATATAAATATATATATATATATATATATATATATATATATATATATATATATATATATAGAGAAATAAGATTTGTATCATTTTGGGATCAGTTTCGTAATTTCTCTTCCGAAAATAACCATTTGGTACAGCGATCATTGTCCTTTCATAACTGATAATGGCAAGGGCACAGTCTTTAGCTTCAGACGTAAAAAACATCACTTTGTTGCTCAATGTTTATCGAAAGCATTATCCGTAATTCTTTATTACTTCCCTGTTATCGAACGGCTGTTGTATGTAGACAAACACCGACGAGAGAATATTGTCCCAGGGGTGATGTTTGCTCAACAGATTTAAAAGAAATAGGAAAAAAATCAAAACACATAATAAGAAGGAAAAGATCCTATGTAAGCAATCAATAAATCGAGAGAAAAAAAGAGCGATTATCTTAAGGCTAAATGTATCGATTATGAAAATCAATACACAATCTCCATTAAAGAAAAGAAGGTTCTTTTTTTAGAGGATTTATATAGTTATGGTTCAGCAGTGATTCTGAAGCAACGAAAAAGAAGACAAAATACATACACTTTTCGCAAGCCATTCATTGTAATTTCCATGTAGACAGATTTCTTCCAAAGATATGGCCTTGTGCCAGACATTAGGATTGTATTTTTTTAAATAAAAATAGCGGTTACACTATCCATCATCATTTTATTCAGTTATTAAATTCTGCGCCGCTGTGGTCACCACACCTCTCCATGTCACAAGTTTGGTTCATGTTGACATTCAAGGCAGAATAGGGTAATATCTTGCAGCTTCCATTTGACCCGGCGATATTGAGGTTAACCTGTCCCTTCTATCAGAGATGGATTTATTTTTGAAGTTAACTTATTCTACGCTTTACTGGAGGAGGTAGGACCAACAAGGCAGAGTTTTGTTCCCTGAGACTGGTTGCCACGCAATTCTATAGGGCCCAATCAGTCATGCTGTTTTACCCACAGCTGGTGGTAAGATTTTCATACATTTCCCAAGGGTATTAGCACGTAAGTGAATGTAATGAACTTGACTGGAATTCGAACTCTGCTCTCCGATTCTTCAATCCGAGCCGCTACCCATTATTCCACTACATTATAATTCGATAGTCTTAGTATTGCGTCATTCCGTCGAGTAACAACGTGACGTAGTACGCTTTCTGTGGGCCGAGGCACCTAAACCTCGGAAAATCTATCGCAGTATGGAGGACGCGTCAGGAATCAACGAAAGGTGTATGAATGAGTAGAACGTTTCAAGGCAGAAATACAAGGGCAACGAACGAGAGCAGATCTGGTCGCCCATCAACATCGCGCACAGAAGAACACATCCGAAGTGTGGAGGCCTGATAGGTGTGACTAATCATGTTAGCCGTGGCGACAATCACGGGCATCAGCAATGGATATGTACAAGCTATGGAACATGATGACTTGTGGTAGCGTAAAGGCTGTCCTTATTGGGTGCCCAAACAAGCAATCGGGGCAGACGTGACTTCGGGAGCAATTGAATAGCATCTTTTCGGAAAGAATGAAGAAACATTGAACAATGCCAGATCTGCATCGCCGTGCACGGGGTCTATGTCAAAAAGTAACATATGCAGCTGTTCTTCATGAGTGGAAATGATGGTTTGTACAGGCGTTGCCTTTAAGTTTTGATATTTAGGCTCCTGTTTATATAAAGATATAATAAAATATAGTTTTATGCAATGATATATTTATTGCCTAAAGTGATCAATATCAAGGATAGAGACGTATATATATATATATATATATATATATATATATATATATATATATAGAGAGAGAGAGAGAGAGAGAGAGAGCGATGTTTAAATTGTCGCCAACTTATATTTTCAATTTCGCACATACTCGTTGCTTGTTTTGATATTCTAAACTTCACAGTATAGTAGGCTCAACGTCAATGAGAAAAAGTGCACCATGATGTCATTCAGTGCGCCAGAAATTTCGAAAAGGCATCCTGTACTGGTTGGCATTCGCACCAGAAACTTCAACACGAAAATTTCAGAGTGTCTGAGTGTCGTTCTAAGGACAGTGCAGAGAATTCGGAAAAAGTTGGATGAGTCTAGTGGTGACAACGTGTTTGGATTGATCACTAGTGATGGCGGCATTATGCCTCCATTCATCTTCATATAGGGTCTCAGATTCAACAAGAATGCCTATATCAAATGCCAAGAGAAGGTAGTGTTGCCTTGGGTCAAGAGGTTGGCTGCTAGAAGAACCTATATCTGACAACAGGACTCTGCACCATTCCATAGAAGCTGGTGAACCTAGTCATGGCTGTCAGATAATTTCTACGACCATATCACCCCTTAAATCTGGCCTCCAATCTCCACTACAATGCCATTAATTATTATGTGTGGGCTGCAGTTGAGCGAGAAACCAACACAACTTGTAACACCAAAGATGAACTAAAGGCAATGATTATGGCTGAATTCACCAACTTGAAGGAGAATGTCCAGAAGGACTGCAGAAGATTCCGAAGTCGTCTGGAGGCGTTGATTGAAACCAATGGCGATTTTATGGAATAAATTTGCTCTTTAGTATTGTAATTTTGGTAAAAAATATCTCTTATAATGTGATGTCAGTGTTTTTTAATCTGTGTGATTTAGGCGACAATTTATTCATTGTACCCTGTATATATATATATATATATATATATATATATATATATATATATATATATATATATATATGATACTTCTCGTATTATTTTATCGATATTTAAAATAATTCTTTTATGATCAAATCTAGATATCAATTTTGTAATTAATTAAATTGATTTTGCGTTCTTATTAAAAACGGACGCGATAACACTCCAACATATTATTCTGCTGGTGCGGGTGACGTAACGTCTGACGTCATGAAGAGTGGCATCGGCGAACAGAAATCAAACATCATCTGGAATGGTTTACAATCAAGTTTTTTTTACAGAGTACGAAAAATGTGACACGGAAAACTGGAGGCACATTGAAATATGGAAACATATCTTCCAAATTCTAAGCAAAGTATTACGAAGCGGAATCATTTTGTTAAAAACCAAGAAAAGACTGTTGAATAGACATCCTATATGAAAGTGAATGTTGAAGAATCACCTCACAGGTAAAAAGGAGACCTGAAACAACAGAAATGTGTTTCTACGGAATGGTACTGAGAAGGAAAATGTGAGTAATGGAGAAGTTTTAAGAATATATTATAGAATTAAACAATATGCTTCTGCCTTGAATCAGAAAGAAACATTTGAAATTTCTGGGACATATAATGTGTAAAGCGGTGCTGGAGAGTTTAACACTCACAGGGCATATTGAAGGCAATTGGACAGAGGGTAAGAGCGACTAACAAGCTTGTGTGAATGGATAGAAGAAGAGAGACTACAAATGGCGCTGAAAATACAAAACATATTAATCGTTACAAAAGATAATAAGTTGTGAAGAGGCATGTTCAACCATGTCCTGAAGAGACAAGACACATATTATAAGAAGAGAATCCATCATAGGATTCGAGCTAGCACCCTGGCCTGGAAAATCTCTTACTACTGAAACCGAAACGTGATTTATTTAATAGACTTTACC
Source organism: Acanthosepion pharaonis (assembly GCA_903632075.3). Classification (NCBI taxonomy): domain Eukaryota; kingdom Metazoa; phylum Mollusca; class Cephalopoda; order Sepiida; family Sepiidae; genus Acanthosepion; species Acanthosepion pharaonis. Next base: position 831,098 of record CAHIKZ030003327.1, on the reverse strand, counting down.
TCTCTAGTTGTCTTCTGGAATTATATTGTGTTGGCACAATTAAGTATAGAAAGTGCCATCATCACTAGATCATCTACAGTAAATTTGCAACCAGGTTCTTTCACCTTTGTTGGCAGATCTTCTATAATCACAATGTGGGTTATTTAACAAGTGTTAAAAACAGGGAAAAGGAAAAAAAAACTAAATGAAAGTGACTAGACCCTATACCAAACTCACATTTAAAAAGTTAAATTTAAAATTCCAGTGTCCTCTTTCCTTCGAGAGCATGTGTTTACATCAACGTAAACATCATTTTTGTTCGAGGAAGTCCTAAAGTACAAAACGCATCACACGAAAAAACATTACAATTTGTGATTAATTTTCCTAAAATTATATATATATATATATATATATATATATATATATATATATATATATATATATATATATATATATATATATATATATACTGAGAGTACAATGTGAAGCTTTGATAGTGCTGACAACTACGAACTCATAGGTATATATTTACTAAACGAACTAAGTAAAATAATAAATAGAGATGGCACAGGACTCTAGAGGACGACGGTCTCATAATCTTAAATACCTATACCAAAAAAAAAAAAAACAGACAAAACTAGAAAAGTAATAATAAAATTTTCAAAAATATGGGATTAGATATAGAAATATAATCTAACCTAATTTATAGCCATCTATAATCAAGCAAATATCAAAATCAATTAAACGCAGGCTTTACGACAATTCTTCCTGGGAAACCATATTCAACTAAGCTAAGAAGTACTATGAAACAGCCCTAAATGATAGTCGATTCCCGGCAACGCTCACATACTCTCCATAGAGGACAAAAAAGCCAACAGGAAGACAAACATCATATGGTTCACTCCACCGTACAACAAAAACGTAAAAACAAATGTAGAAAAATATTTTTACCCAAACATTTCGCCGAATCAAGCACTCTCCACAATAATATTCAATAAAACACAGTAAAAATCAGCTACAGTTGCCCGGAGAATATGGCACAAATAATAAGAATGAGCACAACATGAAAAATATCAACAAAGCATCCGAACAAACTAAACCCACGTGTAACTTCAGAATAAAGTACGAACGTAATATACGAAGCCACGGTAAAATTATCAAATGTAGAAGAAACAATATACTTAGGAGTAACTAAAGGACCTTGGAAAGAAAGAAATTACGCATAGAAAACATTTTTCACAAATAATAAATAAGCGAAGAGCAGAATGTATTGCAAGTATATCTAGGGAATTAAAACAAAAGCAAATCACATCAAAAATATCATGGAAAATAAATTTAAAAATAATCAGCCTACAACAATCAATCCAGCTTAGAGGAAAAAATAGCTATTATTACCTTCCCAGACCAAAACAAACTACTAAATAAACAATCAGAATTCATCTCAAATTGCTGAAACGAAAACAAATAAAATAAAAATATATAAGCAAAAACAATTAAAATAAATTAATCCAAATAAAGTAAATATTAAACAAATTAACGAACTACTTCCGCCAAAATGACCGTTAGAATAGACTACCTATTATGTAACAGACTACCCACAATGCATCACTGACACGTATATATAAACAGTCGAGAAAAACACGTATGTGGCCTGACGATTGGAATAAAACAGTCCGTCGCATCTAAGTGTTGATATGAATGGTCACCTTTATATTTACATACTCTCTATCTCTGATATTGAGCACTTTAGCCCATAAATATAGCATACCTTAAAACTATATTTCTTCATATATATATATATATATATATATATATATATATATATATATATATGTATATATTATATTATATTACAAAGAGTTAATCATACCTTGAATCAATTAGTAATATTCAAGGTATGATTAACTTTTGTAATATAAAATATATGCTGCATATTTTATTATGTTCATATATATATATATATATATATATATATATATATATATATATATATATATATAATGGAGTACTATCTATCCATTTTTATAATCTTTTTCTAATTTCCGTATTAATTATTTTATACAATCGGTAAATTTACCAAGAATCATTTTTCACCGGCACTCAATATATAAATGACGTCACCTCCATTGACTTGAAATCAGTTCGAGCATATGGAGGAACGCCAGAACTAACCAAGAACATTTATACTCATATACACATATCGAAATCCTTGAAAACGAATATAGCAACATTGGAAAATACTCGGAAAAAATAAAAATTAAATTGGTAAATTTACTGATTATATAAAAGAACTTATTGAGAAATTTGAAAATGTTAATAATAAATTCGATAGAGAGAATTTGTCAATCTCATTAAACAAAACATGTCAGAAAGAATTACTGCTGACAAAGTGCAATATATTTTTAATTTCGCTCATGCGTGTTGTTTGTTTTTGTCGACTGCACAGTATAGTAGGGTCAGTTGGGCACCGTCTGTAAGAAAAAGAGCACCATGATGCAATTAACTGCGCCAGAAATTTGGAAACGGCATGCTGTACTGCTTGGCATTCTCTCCGGAAGCTTCAATACGAATATTTTAGAGTGTTTGGGTGTCAATCTGAGGACAGTGCAGAGGACACGGAAAGAGTTGGATGAGTCTAATGCTATGGTCGCTCGAAAAACTCACACTGATGGTTTTCTCGGATTTGTTGGCGGGGGCATCAGACTCAAGACAGAGGCCAACATCAAATGCCTTGATGAGATAGTGCTACCCAGGGGCAAGAGGGTGGTTGCTGTAAGATCCTATGTCTGGCACAAGGATAGCGAACCCAGTTATGGTTAACACAGTTTCCATCTTGCTATCTAAATCCCAAGACTACAACACCCTTGATTATTATGTGTGGGGCGCAGTATAGTTCAAGATCAATAAAAGTCCTTGTAAGACCAAAGATGAACTGAAGTCAAAGATTATGGCAGCATTCACCAACATAAACAAGGAGACCGTCCAGAAGAGATACAAGAGATTCCGTAGTCGGTCTGGAGCCGTGCTCGAAGCCAATGTCGATTTTACTGAATAAATTTCTTCTTTACTATTTCAAGATATTTTTGTGTAATTTTGGAAAATATATCTGTTAAAATGAGTTATTCTCCGTTTTGTGTAATTGAGACAATTTATCTATCGCTCTCAATATATATATATATATATATATATATATGTGTGTGTGTGTGTGTGTGTGTGTGTGTGTGTTTGTAGTTGCCTACGATATCATTCATTCTTTATATAAAATCGTTTATTTAATCATTTCGATTCCACAATACTGGGGTTACAACAGGCTAGCTAGGTGTAGTACATAATCTCTTAGCACTTCCCCAAATATGAACTTGTGTCAGACTACGCGAAGCGTATTAAATAATCTCATATGTGCCCATAACTATCGTTGTGCTTATTCGCTGGGAATGAAGAGACGTATTTTCTGCCCTTTCTCAGGTCTACTTCCACTGAGAGTTCTCTCCACTTAGCCCTTTCACAAATTGAATTTACGCGCAAATCTTAAAGGTGGTTGAAGTTTCTCAGGGCTTAACCGCATGAACAGAGGAAAGAACGATGGTTTCTGTGAACGCAGTGGCGTAGTGCCTGGCTAGGTGCGTAGCCAGGGCAGATCGAATTTATGAAAGCGATCAGAGGGCAAAGAGGTTCGGGCTGAAGAGAAGAGTCTGTGGCATCGGCAGGGTCAATCCGATAATAACACGTGGAAGCCTGTCCATATGGTTTCCTCTTCCGTTTCAGCAGACACGGAATCGGTTGTGAGGTTGGGCGTTGAGTTTGTCGGGGTGAGGAGACAGTCCGTTTAGAGGTGGTTAGAAAGGAGAGAAAGAAAGCGGGAAGACAGAAAGAGTGTGTAAAGGCATAAGCAAAAGAAATAATCGATGCACTAAAAACGAAGGAACGTGTAAGAAAAAGAAAATGAAAAAGTAGAAGAGAAGAAGAAACGAGAAGGAAGAGAATAAATAAATACAACGATAACAAAAAATGGTAGTTGGGCGGTAAAGATAAAAGACTAACGGTGGGCGGAACGTGTTCTTCCCAGATTTTCTTGGGGAGAAAGTAATCCACCACAAAATAATAATAATAATAATAATAATAATAATCTTCGTTCTGTCATTTTCTCTTTCATCCTACCAAATTCTTTCTCTCTTTCCGTCTGTCTTTCTTTTTACATGTTAACCCTGAGGCCCCGGTTATTGCCGTGTGCCAAAATCAATAGCATTTGCTAGGCAGAGACAAGGCATGAACGGACGGTAAGCAGATAATGCGAAATCTGCTATAAGGCGGACCCACTGGTATGAACTGGAAAGAAAGCAAGATAGACGAAAGATAAAAATGTGTAGCTAACAAAAAATTAAAATATGACAAACGAATGACATAAAACACAAAACCTTGAAAAAAAAATCTCTAGCCAAAGAAAAATAACAGTTTGAGCAAAATTTGAAAATATAGCGTTGACGAAAACGTTTAATATGTTTTGACAATTATTGTTATATTTAAGTCAATTTCGGCTTTATCTCGTACTCAAGAATTTAATTTCTCTTCAGCTGATTGCTTCTTTTATTATAATAGTGTTGATAACTACATTCCACGTCAACGTGCAGGGTCAAGACGAGAAGTTTCCATTTTCACCAACACCTGCTCCAGTCATCCATTCCATATCCTATGTCGAATCTTGCTTGAGCGCGCATATTTTTTCACGAATATTCAGGCCGGTAGATGTTAGTGACTAAATATACTGTTTAATAAATAAATAAAAACAGAACATCTACTCAAATATGAATATCCATTTAAAAGTTACTTTTAAACAAATAGATTAAAAATATGTCGGATTTTATCCATTTCCTTAACAAATTGTCTTTGTCTAGGATAAAAACAGAGCAGATATGTTTATTTCAAGAATCTGGAAGATATGTGTTAAAAAGCACTATTCGGGCATTGTTTGATCATGAAGTACTATGTGTGCTAAGGCACATCAGATCTAATAACGGTTTATCCCAGCAGACACAAGTTCGAATCCTGGCGGAGGAGATATATTTTTCTAAAAAAATTCTAGAATATTCAGTCCGGTAGATGCAAATAACTTAAATATATATATATATATATATATATATATATATATGTGTGTGTGTGTGTGTGTGTGTGTGTGTGTGTGTGTATAGATAGATAGATAAAAATGTATGCTCATATATATTTAGACGTGAAACCGACAGCCAACATACAGTAGTGATGCCTATGTCCAGTATGATTATATCTACAAACTCCCTATTCCTGGTATTGAGCACTTTTCTTCAATAAGTCTTAAACAATATTTTTTATATTAAATATATAACAATATGGCCTACAAATAATGCAAATCATTAGCCGTAAACAGAAAAAAGGAAAATCCCTGCAAAACCTCTTACATTTGTCTCCTCCTGGTAAGCCCCCAGCAGCATATATAGAGAGCCTACTTATATGCAGACTGATTATCGCTTAAGTTGTGAAACTGAGAGTCACTATGCAGTTTTGATTTATATGTTAACATCTATCTGTCTATCTCAACAAACAGCTAGCTAGCTAGATAGATAGATAGACAGACAGACAGAAGCGTGCGCTTTCCAGTTTTCTAAAATGTGGTGACAATAGAAAATAAATTCTGTCAAGTGTGCTGCCCATATCTAATCATAATTAGTAGACTAAACTTAGTAATTTAGTTAATACCATTTAAATTACAATTTGCAGAAGCTCTATTTCAAGATATCTCTTGCTATAGAGCATTCGTACTTCAGCCGATTAGAACAGATGTTACGTTCACTTATGATTCTCTGAGCAAAACGTATGTATGTGTTCCACGAGAGCCTATCCATTCTTTTCAAACCTGTGTTGTCGACTCTCTATCATAGACTAATGAAAATAAAAAGGCAACAAAAATTTACGATAAAACGAAATCATAGTCTAAAATCTGATGATATTTGATTTTTTTATGCTATTGCAATATAATATCTTGTTTTCATGTTTTGCATAGTGCGATATTTGAAAATCGAAACCCGGCCTCCACCCTCAAAGTTTTATTATTTTCAGCTTCCAAATAGATACGATTTCACGTCGGGTGAAACTAAATGGGATCAAGTTTTCAGTTCCTTTTCCAAACTTGCCACCACCAACAATAAAGCTGTGATCTGCAGAGTGAAAACTCCGTTTCATATTGCAATTCTTCTACAACTCTTCCGTTTTGGGTTCGTTCCATGTTTGTTTTTTATCATTTCACTCCAGCAACGTGATAATGCCACTAAGACGCAGTGCTTTACTGAGAGTGAAAGAATCTGAGACAATTTATTATTAATGAAGGAGGACAATAAAAGAGTATGTTTCAAGAATTCAGAAAATGACGATTGACATAGTATTCAAACCATTAAGGATCAAATTTACAGTCTTTGTTTTTCTTCAAAGGATGTTCAACATGTACAATGTCCGAGAACCACTCGAGGTAGTGGGTTACTGAGTAAGAAGCACAGTTTATGAGAATGTGAGAATATAACAGATAACCCTTGTTATGATTCAAATGATCAGGGAAGCATCCCCTTGGAATTCGGTTCCACAAAGCAGCGGTCCGTGGGAAAATGAGTGGGACTGACATCTTACCAATGGAATACGAATGGATTGGTGCTTGTTCGCTACAATATGCGTAGCATGGCGGCTCTAAGCTGTAATGGTTAGAGCCGGTAGAAATAAAGAATATATTTCGTTTCTATAATTTCTATAGAATTAGCGATAGAGCAGAGAAAGGCTTGCGACATTTCATCTGTGAGAAAGAAGTTGTAGGGTGGAAAACCAGATGCGGCAATTGCTTGAGAAGAAACTGTTAACATAAAACTTATAGTGAGTTGGCCAAAATCTTACTTCGGATTATTATGTAAATTTTAAATGTAAATAAGTGAACGAACTTTTTGGCCAACACAATAGATAATCGAAAAATATCAGCTGCAACTGAAATTACATTTGGGGATGCATAAGAAAACATTGTCTGTAAAACATAGAAGTATTAACTGATTGCAGCACCAGTCCAGTAACATTTTCAAGAATCTTTCTCTTTTGTCTATTCAGGGAATTATGGGAACTAAATGCACAAATCCAAAATGAATAGAATCAGGATTTTATATTTTCGAACTGTTTTCTATAAAGAAGTATACATGAACCAAGTCTTAGCAAAATGTGCTATCAAATTGCCTCGAATCAGAGCGACTCAATGGGATTTTTAGAAATGTGGCTGTATCCCTCTTGTCACAAAAGTGGAACAAAATCATCCAAGAAGGCATGTGCAGATTATATAAATGTTATTTCCAACAGGTGAAATTTATCAGTCACTTGTGTCATCAGCAATGTATTAACAAGACGACTCATACCGAGTATGAGAAGGTACATAATCAAGTCAAACAATTAACTCAATTATATTTATTAACAAATGAATAGATTTTTTTAAAATGTGGAGGGAGGAGGGCGATTTTTGATTTTCAGATATCGCACTATACAAAACATGAAAACAAGATATTATATTGCAAAAACATAAAAAATAAAATATCATCAGTTTTTATCCATTTAGACTACGATTTCGTTTTATCTACATGTGGAACAAGGCATAAAGTATTGTGCACTCAGTCGCAATTCTTCTAGCGAGACAAGTTTGCTAACACCACGCTGAGGTGCCCAAAATAATCTTCTAAGCGTAGCTAAGAAATCACATAAGGCCGAAATTGTGGAGCATCTATGGAGGATCGCTCACTCCTCAGTCGTAATTGATCTAGCGAGATAAGATTGCTAACCATTACACCACGTTGAGGTGTCGAAAATAATTTTATAAACGTAGCTAAGGTGTGGTACAAGGCCGAAAGTGTGGGGCACTTACTGAGGATCGAACTCGCTACTCAATCGTAATTTTTCTAGTGAAACAATCTTCTTAACCTTTACACCATGCCGAGGTGCTCAAAAGAATTTTCTAAGCTTAGCTTATTTGTGGCACAAGTCCAAAAGTGTAGAGCGCCCAGTGAAGATCAAACTCACTACTCAGTCGTAATTGTTCTAGCCAGACAAGCTTACTCACCATTGCACTACGTCGAAGTACCCCAGTTGTGATATTTATATATGTATGAACAGTTTGAAAAATATATGAACAATTTGATAGAGAGATATACAGAGACGAAGCATCTGAGATGGACAGATTGACGTCAGCTTCAACAGGTGTCTACACTTTGTGCAGGCATCGTTGTGTTGTTTCCCAACGCAAAGTCTCGGGCAAGTGGCCAAAACACTTTGATCTTTTCCCGACGTTGGTGGTGAGACAAAGAAGCGGAACGAACAAAGATAACATCAGATCAATAATCGACCTTTTTAACCAAATATCTCTCTTTGTAACAGTTAAGTTCTGTGTGGGCACTGAGAATAAATGTCGCTATTTGAACGAATGTTTCATTTTCAGACCGTGACGAAGACAATACTTTTTTTTATTTTCTCGCTAGTGTTTACTTAAGAAACGCAAAAAATAGATTCTTCAAATGGTAGGATGCATAATCACGTCTCTCGCTGATAACTTTCGCTTTCGTCACAGATATAGAATAGGTACTGAGGATAGAAGGAATAAAGTAATGCAATTGTTTTTCTCGCTGCCTTAGTAATCAATATCTAAAATTCTGAAGAGAATTAAAAGTTAAGGTTAGTATCTTATTCATCATAGTATTTGACAAAATAGACTGAACATTCAGTGTACATGAGAGAAGCTAATTTCATCAGCAGGTTGACCAGCGTGGTGATAGATGCATATCTGAGCCTATAATTTTTCAGTGGTTGCACCAACATATAAACAAGTTATCGATCCTAGTGCGACTATGATGTGTACAGGAAGGACAAAACTGTTGACAAGAAGATATACAAGGAAACAACCGAGAAAAGAAAAGTCTCTTACATCTTTGAGAGGATGTAGAACATGACGGCCACTAGCTGAAAATAATTGAAGGAGTTGAATAAACAATGTTGAATGACTTAGTCGCCTCTTTTCGTTTTGCCATGCAACATTAATTTTATTCGTCCTGGGTATGACGATAAATTACATCAGGCAGCAAGGCCTCTGATCGGGAGCGTGGAGGCTTTGAGTAGCATTGAATCACCTTTTAATTTTTGTTGTTCTCAGTTCTACTCTAATCCGGTGGGGTGGGGGGTACCACCTGTTAGGGTCCCAGCTATGGGTCCCTAAAAAGAGCTACCACATAGTTACGCCAAACTAGGGTCAAAACACTATGAAAGTGTTACGGGGCTCTCCCCTTTTTACATAAGATGGACTCGTCCAAAGTATACTTTTACTGACAGAGAGAATACCTGCTGTTGAGATACGTGGAGATACGTTGAGAAATACGGAGACAGACACAGAGTATTCTCAGAGAGTTATACAAGAGTTCAGAGAGAGAGGGAGAGAGAGAGAGAGAGGGAGAGAGAGAGAGAGAGGGAGAGAGAGAGAGAGAGGATTACGGCTTTACTTACAGAGACTATTACATATACTTTCTAGTAACCCGCATTCCTGGACTACTAATCTTCACTTCAAGTCTGTATTCTTACGTTTAATACACTCATTTTTCTATCTCCATTACTAGCGTTGTTTATTTATTTGTGCAGGATTCCATTCACTGAATCCACAACAGGAAGTATAAAAATAGAGTTTTATAGTAAAAATATCAGAAATACCTTTTTGAAAAAATTACGATACATTTAAAAAAATTACCAACAATACACTTTAGAAAATATATTTGACTCTGATGAAACCTAATATAAATACTGATTTCTTACACCGAACACATATTCTATTCATACGAATATATCCTAAAAATCTTGTATGTATTAAATAACCCTATAAGGTGGATATACCGTAAAACAAAATAGAACAAACCAAACAAAATCAAACCATTAACTTTACACAGACACCAATACTTAAATCACTGTTACGTACCAATCAGCTATCTACTCAGCATCACCTCATCTCGTACAAATGCACAATAATTAAGAATCTAGTGAGTTTTGAAGATACTCTAGGAGTAATAGTCTGCAAGATGAAATTAGTAAGCTTTACTCATTTTTAAGTGAAGTGGGTTGAAACTGAAAAGAAAGTCAACTGTATATTCAAAAAATAAACCAGACTTAGAAGTGTGAGTGTTACTTTCATTGCAATTGATAAATTCTTTATTTACTGTTACTTCATCAAATACAAGGCCCAAGAGCCGTTCAAGTTAGAGGTTTACTGACTGAGATTGTAATAAAGGATGGGGAAGAAGTAAGTAATAAGTGTTTATTATGAAGCCGTTTAGGATAGTTTTCGGTTCACCCTGAACTTGAAGATGTTAAGATTGTAGTGGTCATGGTAGCATCCCCTCGGGGGATTGTTCCACAAATTAACAATTCCCGGGAAGAATATCTCTGAGTGGAACTATCCTTACTAAAGTAACAGGAATGGAATGAGGATGATTTGCAATCATGAACCTGACATGGTGGGGTGTCTGAGCCGTGAAGTTCTGAACTGGTGCCATAGTAATAACGATAGAGAAATGAGACGCTTACAGGTTAGAGAATAATTTATCACCCACAAGGCGAAGTAATCGCTTTTGAACTTGGTCAACGCTAGACAGTGACAATGAAGCAGCACCAGCTTAGGCTGGAAAGATTCGATTTATTTCTCTAAATCTTTCTGCTGGAAGTTGCATGAATCCACTTTTACTTAAAAGAATATATATAATTGTGCCAGTAAACATATTCATTTTGATATATTTCTAATCTCATTAGGTGTTGTTCATAGAATTTAAAAGACAAGTTTCCTCATTTTATCAGCACATTTTTCAATATCCTGGTATTTGGAAACTCTTAATTATCCTAGTAATTTGTGTCAATCACAAACAGGCGGTCTCATTTTAACGTATTATCATTCGGAAGTTGCACTTTCTTTCAACCTAAATGTATTTTAAATATGTATGAGTTTATATATTTTAAGACTAGCCAGTGCATTTGTATAAAGATATGCAATGCAAACGACAAATCACAACAACATTTTCTCATATTTTGCTTCATGATCATGTTCGGTGACATGTTGACAGGATGAAACTGCAGAAACTCACCGAATTCGGGTGCAAGACATTGCCACATCTTCCATAATCAACTGATTTCTCGCCCATTAAATATAAGTTTTCAACGATCTTGCCAATTGTTTTTGCCAAATGTCATTTCCTTGCAAAGAAGGTAGAGTAACTGCATTCAAAGATTTCTGGGCGTTCAGACCTTTAGAGTTTTATCGTATATTCAAAAAACTAAATAATCTCACATAGTTGATATTTCCCATCATTGGACAGCATAAGAGGTGAACCTATTCATAAAAAAAAATCGCATTAAAATATTATCAATGTCTTGATTTTTCATTAATTTTAAGTTTCATGCAAAAATTCCATATTATTTAATAATATTTCCCTCGAACTTTAAAAGATGAATTACATAATTTCCGGATGTTGGTAGATATTAGTTTGTTTTAAAATCAGGTTCGTTTTTAGAATCTAACTTTTATTCAGAAATTTTAAATAGTTTAAATGTATTTTAAACAATGCTTAGATTTTTAAGTGTCTAAATCATTCAAAATCGAAATATTTATCAATTTTTGCCAACAAGTTATACGGTTATTTATGCCTATACGATAAAACTCTAAAAGTGTGAACGCCAAGAAATCTTTGAATGCAGTTACCCTACCTACTTTGCAACCAAATGACATTTAGCAAATAAATAAATAAATAAATAAAATATATAAAATAAAAACAATGGCAAGATCATTGAAAACTTATATTTAGTGGACTAGAAATCAGTGGATTATGGAGGATGTGACAATGTCTCGCAACCGAAGTCGGTGAGCTTCTACAGGTTCATCCTGTCAACATGTCACCGATCATGGTCATGAAGCAAAATTGGACATCGTCATTTAAGCAGCGACTGCCACATTTTGCTTAAATGAACGTGAAAGTTCGGCAGTGATACTCTGGCTATATTTCAAAAAGATGTAATGTTTAACACAAATAGCGGACCACTAGACAGTTACCATAATTTTCTGTTTGTGCATTTTCGGTTTTGAGACTTATTTGGGTCATTCATCGTGATCAAGGCATTGATCCGATTGTTTACGATTGTCATAAAGGATCCATTTCCTATCAAAAATCACTATTCCATAAAAAAAATATGGATTATTCGAATATAGCAGATGCAGCATCGGACACAATCCAAAATGTCTAACTCTTTGACTTCCACTGAGTACATGTGGAAACCATTTATCGAATTTCTTCACTCTGCCAATTTTCTTGAGATTGTCTTATATTGGCAAAAAGCTGACACCCATTATCTGAGACATTTTTCTGACAATTTTATGTGAGTTTTGTTTGACTATTGTTTCAAAAGTTGATTGTTAATTACAGATCGACGTTTTCTAACACCTAGAAATTCAAAACTCATATCCCCACTGCGGAACTTCAGAAACAATGCTGTCCTGTCCAATTATATATGGATATGTCACTTCACACTCTGGTAATGTTGGCATCTGTTTGTGTCGAATAACTAAGCTTGGTCTCAAGCAAAGAATAAAAATATTTCTTCTTTTATCATCTTAAAGATGAGGTGTATATAATGTTTTCATTTACATCCTGAAAAACGTTGATATAAATTTAGCAATATGTTCACTTTAATCCTTCGAAATGAGTAATATATTTTCGTGTAACTATTATAATATATTAGAAAACAAAAGGTTTATTTTAAATCGCACATTATTTTTCGAATAAACTAATATTAGCGAAAAGACAATTTTGATCAAAGTATTTTTGTGATACACTCGTGGTGATTCTTGCTGTTATTAAATTAATGTTTACTTTGTTAAAACCAAGCTAAACAAAAAAACTCTGCCTCTCTCTCGGTCTCCGGCTCTCTATGTGACATATCTCTTCGAGACTTGGCAGATCACGACACTCCTTAGTTTTGTCATTTGCTGTTATATATGGTATTGACTTCGTTCCGATTTATTTTGTCATTATTTATTCCACCATCCATGTGTACAAACATCTAGTTCTGGAACTACCACCTAAACAACAAATTCTGCAAAATTAAATTCATTCAATGAGTAAGGCATTATGGTCTCAGACTTTCTCAAAATAAAGAAATCGTCGTATCAAGGAACAGAAAATGGCATAATTATATCACTAACTTATTTCTACTATTGAATATTCTATTTGTTAAATAATAGTTTAGTAAACTGTTACATTTAGGAGGAAGTGTATCGCTTTTATTGGTTGAGTCAGCGTGAGAACGATCTTGAGAGAAAGGGTTTTCAAAGAGTCGTCTAAACAGTCAAACTATGTAGACGTGTTTTCTTTCTTGTCTGAAAGGTCTTCCCAGTGGAGTGAGAGCAATCCCCCTAGATATGTAGAAATATATACTTTGACGTTAATAAAATAGCTAAGTTAAAATTTCCTGTGTTGAGGTTCTTTTATCTCTGGACTCAAAACAACTAGGGATCACCGGTCAGGAGAAGACGAGCGAGAGAAGAATACAACTTTATTATCGAATAGGGACTTCACCAGCACGAGGGGACCATATAACATAGACATAATTCGCGCAGTGACCAGGACCTGGCAACAAGGGGTTGTTGAGAATGATGGTAAAAACACAACGTACAAAATTCGAAGAAAATTTTCAGATGCGAACTCAAAAAGGGAATAAAATGATAATATAAATAACAGAAAAATACAAACTGTACTTACGATGAAATTGGTATATTCTAGCACTCACACACACACCTCTAAGCAACAAACCAAAATAGGAAGTAATGATGAAAAAAATAATGAAAAAGAAAGTAAAAACAGTAAGCGAACAGGTTTTAACAGACAGAAAAAAGGACGAGTATTAAAAAGAAAGAAAGAGGGGGACACAGTGAACACCCACACTCACACATACACACTAGTGCGACAATGTCATTTTGATGAAACATTTTATGGAGGGATTCATTTTTGTTGTTTTGTTTTAAATCCAAGTGCGAAATCTATTGTTGATTTTGATTGGCACACAGTAATGTTGTATATTTGGCAAGTTTTTTAATATTATTATTATTTTGTTGTGGAAAAATCTGGCCGCGAAAGTATCACCTTTAGAAACAAAATTTCTGGAGAAGGAAATTTGACCAGTAAATAAATTTTCCTGATGTTGACCTAAGAGGAAGTTCAATGATGGTCACGTGTAGGTCTGAATTCGCCTATGTGAATGCAATGGACAATTGTTTTGAAAAGAAAAGACTGACGGCATTTTGTGATGTGGCAGTTCCACTGTGATTTCTGTGTACTCTTTACGAACTGAAATATATTTGTGACTCTGGTTTTGCGTGCATTCAGTGTTTTAAGTTTAGAATTATTTTGTTAATCATAATTAACTGACAAATGATTGTTTTGTTCATTTCATAACATTGTGGATTTTTTAATTTAAGAATCGCATTTGTGTCCTTTTGCCTGCATTGCTTAAAAAATTAAGTTCTTAATTAGTGAATTTTGAGAGTTAATTATTTGTAGAAAAACTAAGTTAATTAATTACTTGTGGGATTATATAGATTAGGTTTCCATGCTTTTGGATTTATAAATATTTAGGTGACAACACGTGAGTTAGTTATGAAATTGGTTGACGCTGTGGCGTGGGACATGTATTTTGTGATTTTTGGACAAGTATTTTTTCTGTGAATTTTATGTTCATTTCGTGTCGTCTCAAGTGAAGAACCAAGAAATTTTGCTCTCCACATGATTATTGGATTGCAGAGGTGATACCTGCTGACCTGAATTGAGTTATCATTGGAATAATCATCGTTTACTCTTGGAGTGATTCATATCCAGATTGTTGTCTGCGGCATTGACCTTGGGTCACGGAAGCTAGTGACCAAGAATGGACAACACATTGTCCGGGATTTTTTTTAATAAATTTTTGTGAAGCGTGGCCAGAATTTTGTTGTTTATATTCATTCTATTTCAGGAATGGTATATGTCCATGCTAGAGGGGTCATGTGACCGAGGCTCAATAAAGAAAAGATGAAAGGAGTACAGCTTGGAGAAACAAAAGTATAGTATGAATTTTAGAGTAATATAGTTCAAATAAAATTCATAATGATTTCTTAATGTTTACTTAAGTTATGTTAAATAATATTTTAGCAGACTATTATTTTTAGGGGAAGCGTATCGCTACACAGACTTCCTGAGATCGACCTTTGAGTTCAGATGGAAGTGAAAACAAGGAAGCCAATTTTGATTGACTGAACCAGCGTGAGAACGATAGATAAAGAAATGGTTTTCAGGGAGTCGAGTCTAAATCGCCAAACAGTGTAGACACGTTTTCTTTCGTGTTTGAAACGTCTCACAAGTGTAGGTAGAGCAAACCCACTGGATAAGTAGAAATGTATACTTTGACGTTAATAAAATAGCTAAGTTAAAATTCCCTGTGTTGAAGTTATTTTATGTCTGAACTCAAAACATCTAGCGATCATGAGCCGTGAAATAAGAATCGAACATTATCATCGAGCGATCACCGTCTCCCAAGTCCACCCTCACAATGTGGCTATGCAACACGTTGTAAGCACAGCAAATCAACAGTAATATAATGTAAAAATATTCT
This sequence comes from Acanthosepion pharaonis, assembly GCA_903632075.3. NCBI lineage: Eukaryota > Metazoa > Mollusca > Cephalopoda > Sepiida > Sepiidae > Acanthosepion > Acanthosepion pharaonis. The sequence goes on along the minus strand of CAHIKZ030003327.1, from coordinate 815,414 downwards.
AATCTATTGTAGTGACTTTGCATATATACATGAAGAATCTTATGAAACGAATTATCCAGAGGAACTTTTCCAGAACACAAAAGTAGAGATTATCCTAGCCTACTTGAAGGAGGTTGGTGTATACCTCAAATTGTTGTCTTAATAACTCTTTTCTAGAGGAATAGCTAACCATTTATAGAACCTACGCTCCAAAGGATTGTTGTTAAGCCATATATTTTAAAAATATCTTTTCGGGATAAATAACCCAAAAAGTTGATATCTTTTAATCGGTTTCACCCCAAGCAAGACAGTAAACCCACCGACGCACACGTGTTTACTGGGTGTGGAACAGTTAGCAACAGATACGTTGCTAAGGAGAAAGAACAAAAGAAGAGTAATCAGGAGGGCGATTAACATCGCATTTAAATTTTTGAAGATCAAAGTTAACTGAGAAGCAAGAAACCGGAAGTGAATTTCATAAGCGAGAAGTGCAATAGGAGAAAATGTTAGCCTAGTATTTATGGTTATATCTAGCCATTTCAAATGTAAAAGGGTGACACCATTCTGCCAACCTAGTAGTGCACTGAAATTCATAAAGTCTAGGTATCATAAGGAAAAGTTCATCCGAACAATTATCATGAAGGTATTTATGGAAAAGGCACAGGGAGGCAACCTTACAGCGGTGGGAAAGTGAATGAAGCCGAATCGCCAGAACAGGGCCAGTAATATGCGGTTAAAATTAATCAATCAGCAAACTTATCCATAAATAAAAATGAGTGTTAGTATTAGACCCCCCCACACACACACAATCCTATCTCTGCCAGAAATAATAATTGAAAATTACTGCCGCAACTATTCTGGTACTTCTGCTATAGATTGAAAGATTCTTGATAAAATCCAACGAAGACTCTTTAATCTTGTTGGTCCTAACCTGGCATCTCGGCTTCAATCACTTTCCCACCACCGTACCGTAGATTCATTGTGCCTTTTCTATAAATATTCTCATAGTAATTCTTTTGATGAAATTACCTCTACCGGGCTTTCATTTTTAAAAGTTGTTGTTATTGCCTCCCACCAGACTAATTATACATATGCGAACTTGTTAGGACTACATAGAGACTTTGAGGTATCATGGTGGCTATAGTAAGAGTTGTAAATAAGAATGTGTTATTTTGATGTAATACCATGGTATGTTTGTGTCAGTAATCGCGGCAAGCTAAGTTTAAGATAAGACCAACCTTTCCCTATCCTATATTTTGGCATTGTACAACATTTGGTATTTTTCAAAATAAATATTACTTTCCTCTGTGTTACCTAGACTTTATGAATTTAAGCACAGTACTAGATTGACGGCAAGGTCTCATCATTTTACTATAAAAATGATTACCTAAGATCTAAGTTAATTTTCACACATTTCGCTTGAAGTACTCCCTTTCGGCTTTTTGCTTAATAGTCATCTTTGATCTTCAAGAATGGTAATGCAATGGCAAATGTTATCTTCTGTATCCATATTCTTTTATTGTTCTCCCTCATTTTCTCATATTCTCTCACACACACCCCTTTATTATTTCGTGGCAACCACAGTCTTTTTCACTTTCTATGGACATAAACAATACATTTCAAGTCACACGGAGTCAATTTCGGGAATAAACAATTCATAAAGTTTATTTAGTTTACTTTAAATCCAATATATCGACCCCTAGAAAAATATCTGTATAGAGTTTAGCTAAGACTTGATTGAGCCTTCATTTTTACATTGCGTTGTTGCTTGTTTAACTTTACAACACTGCCTGATTGACGAATGTGTCATTGTATTGAAATATTGCCCAAATTAAATCATTGAATTAAATCATGGATCAAATATTGACAGAGCTAATCAGTTGTGGGTGCCAAACCCTTGGGAATGGTATCTCGTACGTGTAAGGTGTGAAAGATTTGTGCACATCCCAACGGATCTTCATTGAAACAATTATTCGAGCAACAGGCAGTCACACAAAATATATAAACGTGCATTATTTTCTTGAAATCAACATTATAGAATACATGTTGGTTGGTTGATGTTCTTGGTGCTTTTGTTTAGCGGTATATCAACTTCTATGGGTTTATTTAATGTTGAAATCTACTTATTTTGTAAGTAATTTTGTTTTCAACTACAGATATTTTGCATACAATTATTTTCAGGGTACAGTTCCGTTTATTTAGGTACATAGTTTGTAGATCATAAATGCATATAATGTTTTTAAATCATGCATATGTAATTTTACTATAAAAATGAATTTTTATATATTTTCATATTGCACTAATTCTCGTTTTGCTGTAAAAATATTGTTGTTAATTTTATTATAAAAATGTACAGTAGATTTTTATTTGGGTGTTCACTAGTTGCCCATAACTGGGACCCTAACAGGTGCTACCACCCTGGGCTAAGGTGGAACTAGGATCAACAAAAATTAAGAGGTGCTTCCCCAAAACATTCAACAAAACATTGCCGGATGTAGTTTCTTCGTCATACCCAAGACGATATAATATATTTTTATTACATATGTTTTTCGGTTTTATACACATCTGTTTTCGTTTATATGAAGTGACAGAAGAATTTTGCACGACTATTTTGGGGGTTATCTGGCTAAAAATATGATAACTGGGTGTGAAAACGACACCAATATGGCCATAGTCTTCTGTAGACAGCACAATAAACATCAACTTATAACATGCAATTGTCAGACATTTAAATACTTTAAAATTTAAATACTTTAAAAGTTTTCGAGTACGCCTGTCTGGCAATCCCTGTTACAAACGCCTGTTAATGTACATTTCCGTTTGTTAAATACCCACAGAGCCTACCTGAGTTTTATACTGCGAATATACTGATCTGCAATATACTGAACAGACCATAATTACAGACTATCTTATGTTAAATACAATCTTCAGGTTACCTGAAGATTGCGTTTAGCATAAAACAGTCTGTCGCATCTGAATGTTGGCTTCAAATTCACTTTTATATCGATACATACGCTCTATATCTGACTGCGACCCTGTATATAAATATCATTTTATATAATTATCTAACTTTCTTCACATGCATATATTTTTTCTTAATGAACTATAATATTAACACATCAGTGTGTTATAAAAACAAATATTGAAACCTTAGATACAAAGCAATACTGAATGATCGTTGCAACGAGCGTTGCGAAACAACCCCATGATTCGTCCAAGGCAAAAGCAATATGTGCCCAGGCAAGAATTCTACTGATTTCTTTCGCAGTGGACTTGATGCCCTCGGGAACATAGCTGAGAGGAAAGTTTTCGATTACTGGTGAGGTGGCTACTTCGTCGCCGCCGGGCTGGATTGTCATGTGAATGCAAACTGTTGAGGTTTTCGAGTGAATGGCTGTTAACAGAAACGAGCGGGTGGCAAAGTGATGACGAGTGGAAATATGCTGGTCTTGGAGAAAATTCACAGAAGACCAAAATTACAAAATCAGAAATGTGAAAGAACAATATGCAGACATATTTCATGCGGTTCCATATCTTCCGACGTGACAAGCTTCAATTCTATCAGTTTCTCTCTCTCTCTCTCTCTCTCTCTCTCTTCTTGTCTTTATTTCACTGTCTCTCTTTTAACACTGCACTCTTTTTTGTCGATCACTCCATTCTTATTGGCATTTAGTGAAACGCTTCCAAATGGACACGAGCAACAATGGCTCTCTAATTTGTTTATTCACTCGTCTTATTTCTCTTGTTTTTATCATATATCTCAGGTCAGATGAAGTACGAGTTCCGATATTGTAGAAAGCGCATGATTTATTTCCGATACATGCTACTTAACCATCGTGAATCTAAATATGGCCTCAGGTTGATTCATTAATTTGTTTTTAACATCATATCAACTTATGGGTCATTTAATGAAGAAATTTAAATGTCCTGTGAGTTTTGAATAAAATATGATATATGTTATCCTGCTTTCACAGTTGAATACATGGTAAATTATACTCAGCTTTTGTCTATATACATGTTTACGTGGACATGATTACTAGGGGCTGTGATATGCGTGTTTTAAGTTTTGTTGACTCCAATATGAACCTAAAAAAGAAATTTAGCGTAGGTTTGGACACCTGATTGGTTAATCAGGATAAGTCAACAAACTTCATTTTAATTCTGATCTTGTTTTCTTCTCTTCTCTTTCGTAAAAAGAGGGAGTATTTTGCTTTTGAAATTATAAATAATCATTTATTCACCTGTTATTTACCATTGCCTGAAGAGGCACAGCTTAGTGCCGAAAAATGAAAGCTATTGTGTAGCGATTCTTAATATGTTTTTGTTTTAACCTCCTATAATAAATAATATTTAGCTCTACTTTGTATTGAACCCTCTACGGACAGTGAAATTATACTTTATCTGTTCCTATCTTATATATATATATATATATATATATATATATATATATATATATGTGTGTGTGTGTGTGTGTGTGTGTGTGTGTTCTATAACAAAAAAAATGTTAACTAGTGTGTATTTGCTTTTATTTTGAAAAAAGAACACTTAACTATACAAAAATTATCATACAACAGCATCATCATTTGTTTTCCTCAAATAAAACCACCACCTACTTTAATTAATGCTCTACAAATTCTTCCTATTCTTTCCAACAGTTTCTAAAATAAAGCAGATGGCAGAATTTCCAAAGCTTTGTTTAAGTACTGAAAAAGCAAATTCTCACATTTTGGGTATTTTTTCGGACTTTCCTATATAATTCATCTCATACTTATTCAATGTGAGAGAAGTCAGGAGATTGATGCGGTGAAAACATAATTTCCATGATGTTTTTTTTTATTGATTCGAGTTAATTTTGACATTTTGAATAAATAATTAAATAAATAAATAAAATAAAACAAAATTCTCTAAACACTTAACGACATGTTATGGAGCCAAATGCTATCTTTCGCTGAGACTGACCAAACGATATGCGCACATGAATGCCATCATTCGCTTTGATATGGATACCTCCACACTACCTCGGCTTGACCTCTATCCGAAGGTGACTGATATGGGGAATAAAAATTAACTCTTAGGCCCCTTACCAAAATGGTCGCCCCAGCTGTTTCCATAGAAATTAATTTTGAGAATGAACATGCTTATGAAGATGCGTAAATTTCAAGATAGGTTATTCCTTAAATTTTCGCTTGAGGATGAAACAGGGATTGATACCTTAATTCAATTTAATTTTAATAATTATATTGATGTGTTCGGCTTTCGTTTTTGAAACATGAAAACTCTTATGTAGCGAAGGAATCATATGTTCCAAAAAATAATTATAACATATATATATATATATATATATATATATATATATATATATATACACACAATAAAGTAATGTTTTTATATACTTCACGCAGCTAAAAATATATAGAAAAAATAAGCTAAAAAGCTAAAAATGCAACAAGAGTCTTTACGAATATTTGAGTAAATTTACCAATTCAAATGTTAAATTGAACTGTTTCGCATCTTAATGCCAATTTAAAATTTGAACAGCATAGAACCGAGAAACCATAAACTTACTCTGAATAAATACTGTTAATGACTCCAGGTGCATTTTCAACTTAGATTTCATATATATATATATATATATATATATATATATATATATATATATATATATATATATATATTTTATACGAAAATTATAACATAGATTTTAATAAAATCACTACAAAAATAGCCATTTTGTTTCAACACTTCTGGTGTCTTATCAAGTGATGGTGTTGAATGTAGAATAAAGATTATTAAAAGGTTCAAATCAATCAAACATCCCTCGATAATGGAAACGCTGTTATATATATATATATTACTGAAATCTTGCAATATATATATATATATATATATATATATATATATATATGCATATCCACAGTTAAACATTTAGTGCATCTACGCTTCTAACCCGGAGACGTCTGTTTTTAAAAAGCATATTTACTGGATTTATTCAGGAGACTTTAATAAAGAATACTTAACCAATTCTTGTAGACCATTGTTCCAGTTTATAATAATATTCATATAAAAAATCAGCTGTATATTTGCATTAATATCCTTCAGGTTTAAAATATTATTTTAATGTTTTACTCAAATATTAACATTTTTTTAATCACAAATACAGAATTTTAACAAGATTACGCCTTCATATGTTTAAGTATTTCCTCACAATAATTTTATCTAAATTTATTCAGAATATCTAGCAGATCTCCTGCAGTTTCTATTTTTGTTTTTAACTATGTCACAGAAGGTAGTGTAAGAATCTGCATATTGTCCGTGGCTGATTTAAGAATTAGTGCAAATTATAGACATTTTCGCCTTAATAAACTATTATTTGTTTTAATTAAATTAACATTTTCTTAACTCGAAAAAGTATGATCAGATGCATTATGGTGAGCGACTAATGCATTGTGTGTGCTGTTTTCTTAAAGATCTCTTTATGTTCCTCTCCTGTTTTAATTAAACCTCGTGAGTTCTCTACTGTACATCCGTTGTTTCAGTTATCACACGCTATATAGTAAATTCATTCATCAGGTCCCAAGTTTTTATTATTTGTTTTGTATTTTTTTTATTTTACGATACAGTAGTTGATGTTAATCTTAGATAATTTTTTTTCAATTAGAATTCTGATAGAGCTGGTAGGTAATGTTATATATCTCTTTTCGTTATTTTTTGGTATCGTTTATTCTTTTATTTGGAAGAATTTGATGGGCTTTCTATTTCGCGTTGAATGTGAAATAATTAGTGTGAAATCCCTCTAGAGAACAAAACGCGTTACACAGAATTTTCCCACTTTGTCATTAAATTACCTAACATGCACACACACACACACACACACACACACACACACATATATATATATATATATATATATATATATATATATATATATATATAACGAGTATAACATACTCTTTATTTGAAAGAAATGCTTCAAACTAGAAGATCGGGTGGAAACATTGATCTGCTAAAGGGCAGATAACTCAATTCACAAAATTCATTGTGCAAGGAGGTAAGTGGTCGCCAAAGAATAACGCAAATACTTTAAAATTTTCGTAGATTGCAATTCGTTCTAACCTACGGGCGGGTATCTAAGCTTTACGCTATATTTCCACCTTCTCTCACCAATGAAATAAGGTCAGAAAATGAATTTTATCGTCAATATTGAATAGACAAAGTGAAGCCTTTTGTTTTTGTTCGCCCTAAAGACAAGCCATTTGTATGGTCCACTCCCCCATTAGAGACAGATGGGATTATCGAAGATCGATAGCCGACCATAAGCCAAAAACATATTTCCCATAATGCATTGATATGCATATAGAAAACGTTCTAATTGTTTAGATGTACACATGAACGTTTGAGTGCTAACAGCTGTTGGGAGACAATCATTGTGTGGTTTCTTTCAGAGAACATCAAACTTTCTTTTTGCTTCGCTTTAAATAATTTTCAAACCTGGAAGGCAATAGAACATCGTAAAAGAGAATCCAATAAAATATTAATAAAGTTGGAAGAATCCCAGTGGAAACGCACAGAGAAAATATATACGTCTCTCTGAAGGAACATGTAATGTATGTCATATTATAAATATACAAGCCAATCACATGTTTATTTATCTTTTAAAAATACATTCTTAAATCTTGAAAAGATTTACCAAAATGTGCTGACTAATACTAATTTTAATTTGAATGCATTGACTTATATAATAAAATATGCAATATTGTATATTTGATTTCACAAAACTGTGACATGTATTTTTTATTACTTCAAACGTTATTATGATGAATACTCGTATTTGAAATAGACGCTGTATTTTTATTTTAATCTGTGTGTATTATGGCTATCGGCCTGGGCGTTCGATAAATCCTAATAAAGAAATCATTGCTCTCTAGCAGGGATCGAACATGCGTCCACCTTTGTAGGAGAAATCACCTTTTCAACTGGGATGCTTTATCACTCGGCCACATACAACGTCAAGTGTTCAGCAAGCATATATTTTCCCTTTTCAGGAAAGCACACTTCTTCATTGAAAGCCCATATCTACTCAGTTTCGTATCCGAAACATAAACAAAGAAAATTTCTAAAGAATTAATGGATTTATTTGTATTTATTTTATTGCTTTAAAATGTATTATCGCCGATAACTATATTTGAAAGTGACATTTCATCGTATTCGAAAAATTTGAATAAAACATGCTCTTCGGAAGGGATCGAATTCGCAGACCGATTGATGTGATAGATATTGTTCAAAATAAAAATGTCGCATCGATTTCAAATAATACTAATAACGTTTGAAGTAATAAAATTGTCGTATTAAAAATCTCTAATAATTATTTAGAAAAATATATTTTTTATAATTTACAAAGCTCGTTTTAAACAAATCTATCTATCTTAGTTTGTTTATCTATGTAACACGCGTATGCATAGGTTACATTTGGTGGTTATGTACATGTAAAAACACACAGACACACACACATACATGCTTTGCATCAAAGGTTTTTCGAATGCCAGTTTAGGATGGAATCATGTGAAGAAGCTATTGGCAATATGGCAAATGCGGATTTGGGACCTAGTTTGTCGGAGATTTCGTTCACTTAACTTTTCGTTATACACAGGGAAGCGAGCAGAATTAAAACCACATCGTTTTATTTCTTGCATGATGGCAAAATCTTTGCGACATGTTTGACGAAAATCGGATAAAAATGAGGGAATTATTCAAGGTTTTATTTTAAATATTACGAAAAATCCTATTTTTTCACAATTTTTTTTTGTGTGAAGCCAATGTCGTAGGAAAACTATAAAGTACTCTTCATAAACCTCGTAGCATGAGTTATGTTTTGCATTAATTGCAAATAATATCAGCTCACTCAGTAATTTTTTTTCACTTGTAACTGTGACTTGTTTTTGCAAAACGTCGTACCACATTTTAATTTTCCTGCCAAAACCGGAGTGTGTACGTGCATAAATAGCAAAGACACACACAAACACACACGCAAAGACATCTATTTTACACGAAAACACACACACACATATATATACACACACACACACACATATATATATATATATATGAGAATTGGGATCAAATATGGGTTAAAATCCGACATAATTATAAGATAAGGAACAAATAGGAAACTTTTATAAATTTAACACTCTTCGCTTTTATTTAAGCTTCATCAGAATATAAAATATAGAGGTAAAATGAAAATTCTGATCGCTTTTTTAAATATTTTGTGTCGTTCCTTTTTTCATTGGTTAAGCACTATGCGGATTTGGGTTGATACTGAGCATGAGTACGCGTGTTCGTTGAACGTCTAGTAGCTATTTTTATTTTTATGGCATTGTGTCCGTATATTGACTGGGGGATGTTTTTGGGGGAGAATGAAAGAGTTTAGGTTACACCGTTTTTTGGCTATGGATTTTGTAAAACTTGGAGAGATAATAAAATGTGTTTAAAGTGTATTTATTGTTGGTAAAATATTTATCAGAATTCCTTCTTGTTATTTTCTATCTAATAAATTATGTTCTTTCTATTTAAAGTAGCATTTATTAAATCGAAGTTACGAGCGACTTCAGTTGGTTTTCCCAATGTGTATATGTGTTTGCATATATATATATATATATATATATATATATATATATATATATATATATATATATATATATATATATATATATACGTTTGACGCGTTTCGTCCTTTGGCACTTCATCGAAAAAAAATTGTTATGTTCGTTCGACAACACATGCGCACCAGCGAGGGATGCTGGGAATTTTAATTTACTTTTTTTCGTTTTTGGGTAGATGATCTCGCAGATTTCATTTAGATTCCTTTTTCTTTTTGTTGCCATGACTTTTTTGTTAGATATCCCAAACTGTTATAAGAGTGTGGGATATCTAATAATATAATTATAATATCGGCTGAAATGTTGTAAGTGCCAGGGCGCCAACTTACTGTGGTTGATCTTGCGACCAAGGCAATCTTGAAACATTTTTATTTGGTCAAGGAATCTAAATAAAGGATTCCATAAACAAAAAAGGGGTATTTTATAAAACAATATATTAGGTGTATTATTTGCTCGCCATAACGCAAATACCCACAGTTTTGACAAAAAAACCCTTTTCTGCTGAAGAAGAAAACGATTCACTACGACGAAAATGTTTAGAGTTCATTGATTGTGAAGTAAGCCACAGTAAATTTGCGCCCTGGATCTTACATTTTACTATTGCTGGCAAATCTTCTATTATGCCAAAATTTGATAACCAATAACAAATGTGATAAAACAATAATGAAAATAAAAACGTATCTAATTGAAATCAGCGGGATTATAGATCCAAATCAAAACTAAAAAATTAAATTTAATATTCTCAGCATCCCACGTTCACGTGCATATTTGTGTTTGGTCAATACCCACAAAACTCACCTGAGATTTATACTACAACAATGCTGAAGGTCAAACCCTCGGTCACGATGCCTTGTGACTTCTTGCATGCAAAACAATCGACCTCTTCCGAACAGTTTCTTCTACTCAATGTCATTCCCAAGTTTTGGATAAACCCGTGTTATGGTTTTCAAGGAAAGGTGTAACACATTGGGATTGCCACTCCTAGACAAATAACATCATCTTGATGACAAATCGTCCATAGTGAGCATTCAACCCGCGTCTCAGGATCGGAAAGCAAACGTTCTAAACACTCGGCCACGCAGCCACCTAACCATTCCACCATCTACTCATCCATCTATATAGACATTTCCATCCACATAAGCAAACGTACATAAATACATAGCCATATCAGATGCCATGTTTTTTAACCAGCTGGAATGACGAATGCGTCATTCTAACTAGCCGTTCCTTAACAGGTGAAGAAAAATAGTACCTGTTGTGGTATCCTCATCCTAAAGAGTCTATGTTGGACTCTTCCGCCTACTATAAGAATTGTAGGAGAGAAGGCCTCGGGGGAACAGTCGACCAGACTGTTTACTGGTAAACTCTTTACATAGGCAGAGAGGAACCCGGACGAGGCATTGCCGCAAGGCAAAGATTCGTCAGGGGAGGTAGACAGGCCCTGAACCCGTTTATGTGGCTTCTAAGGGAATATTTTTGGTTGAGCCTACGCGCTCGGAGAGCCCACGGTAAACTCAGCTTTGTGCCACATACATCCCTCGTGGATGGGGCTGTTAAATATTAACAGTCTACCAGACTGTTCGTAAGTGTCAAACTCTCTGTCTTTGGCAGAGAGGAACACGGACGAGGCTTTGCCGCAGGGCAAAGTTTCGTCCGGGGAGGTAGATAGACCCTGAACGGGTTCTAAAGGAATATTTTAGCCGAGCCTACGGGCTCGGAAAACCCACGATAAATTCGGTTTTGTGCCACATACATCCCTCGTAAGGTGGGGGTTGTTAAATGTTAACAGTAGAATTGAACGCTGGGTCAACCGACACACACTCACTAGTCGTGTAATATACTCTTCTATTATACTTACTGTTTAATAGATGATATATCTGCAAAACCTGTTTTGTTATTTCATTAACCATTTACTTGGTCACAACAATAACGAAGGTAAAATTTCATAAAAGAGAATTGGGTAAACTTTGACCTCCGTACCCGATAAAAACAGTGTCAAAACGACAGTTATCGCTTTGACGCCTTCCCTCGGCAATGATTATTGTCTTAAAAAGCGATGTAAAAGAAGTATAATAAATCTTAAACATATCATAAAAGTTAATTTATATATTTGTGTTCTTGAGAATTTACACTATTAAACACTATTTATTTAAATATATCCGGCACACAATTTGTGAGATAAGCACCGTCAAAATGAAAATTCCATCACATTTTCAAGCGCTGTGATTATAAAAGTTACATATCATAAATAGACTATTTTGCCAATGAACAAGATCCGAACAAGAATGTAGCTTTTCCACTGATTCTGATCAAAATTCGTTGAAGAAGCACACTTTCCAATAAAGATTTCTTGGGGTAATAAGACTACATTTAAGCTAAATGTATCTATTAAACACCAAAATGAACGAAGTGGGTACGTGAGAATCCGTATATTATGGCGGTGAAACATCGTACTTATCTACTTGCAGTAACGCGGTGATGTTGCTTATCATCAAACGGATTAACTGTGATTCAGTTTTGACAGTACTGTGAATGTACCTTTTGCTTGAACTTGCTACGACAATGTGCCATGTCACGGATTCAAATGTAGTTTCATGAGAATGTGTTTTATTCCAAGCAAGATAGAGCATCTCCTATTACTATTGTGACTTAAAGGTCAACCTTTCTAAGATATTTTGTCAAACAGGTGGATTGGTAGCAGAGGTGCAGTGGTATACCCTCCACATTCACCAGATTTTATATTTTTAAAACTTTCATGGCTATCTACGATTCATAGATTACACCTGATATCATATAGCTCGCTTTTTGCTCAATATCTTTTCATGTTTTATTTAACAGTGAAATGGAAATATTTTTCGGAAGAAAAATTTAACAAAAAAAAAGATAAAGATGGCGACGACAAAGCATATTTCAAGATAAAGTTGAAGCAAGACGCACACAGGTATCTGAGTACCTCACATACAAGGCTTGAACAAGTAAGACTGCAATCTAAGGAAAATTGGAGTAAAGAAACTGATTAAATAAACGATCATTTTGCTCGAGAACGATTTTTTCCTAAATGCAGATAAATATTTTATCTCTCTAGATTATCAAAACGGCTATAGAGAATTAATTATCCCATATATTTACTAATTTCCCACTACAGATAAGACAGAAAATGTGTAACTAAATACACAGGAAATATACAAATAATTATACATTGATAATTATTATATAGTTTTATTATATATTATATATCTTTAAGGTCTTTTGCTTATTTATATTTTATGTTGGTGTTTTTCTTTTCTATTTTTTGTTCAGTATCTTAAATCTTCGCGGCCTTGTGGGTGCTTAATTATTTTTCTTGTACCAACCCTTCCCTACAGACGAAAAGTCGCGAATCTCTCGCTGCTCCGTCGCTATTTCCATGGTTTGTATTAAGACGAGTTACATTCCTTAAACCCTACCCAGCCCTTACAGTAACAACTTAGACCGGCCATGTCACGCACACAAGGGGGAATGATCCCCAATCCTATTAGTAAAAAGAATTTTCACTAGGACAGATTCTTCTACGTGTTTTTGTCAATGGAGGCCTCGTCACTGGTCTCAATTATTACCCGACCTGATTCAGAAGACAACATCGAGTAGTGCTGGACACAGTTCTCCAATATACCTGAAATGTTTTCCGCTGGTCATGCCTGAGTTATTTTCAGCTTCGCGAACCAATGGGAGAAGTGGGTAACAAGGGTTGCTCGGGGATGCACTACCCCCATTTGAATCAGTTTAGAAGGTGGTTACGAGAGCGGGGGCATGTAAAAAGTAAGTTATCTATTCAAGTGTAAAGGAGAGTAAGAAATAGGGAAAATGATTCAGATTTACAAACACTATACACGTAGAATAGCGTCTAGAATGGAAAGAAGATAGCATGAAAGTTGACTTCTCGAAGGTTTTGTTCACGGATGAATCTCGTGCTATCATTGATGGCGGTTGGAGCAAAGTTTAGGTTATAAACAGACGACATCGTAATCAACGCTTGAGATGCCAAAAATGAGGAGGGGTGTCATGATTTGGGTTGGTATAATTGCAGGTAACATGGTTGCTCCGTGGAAAGTGCCTGACGGTATTAAAACGACTGCAGATGCTTATATAGCCTTCCTGAGAGAGGACCTTGAACTTTGGTTAAAAATCAAAGGATCACGTTCAGGCAAACATCACGTTTATGCAAGATAATTCTCCCGCGCATGCAATATATAAAATTACGGAGTACCTGTAACAATTAGGTTTCTGTGTACCTCGGAAAATAAACTGGCCGGCCAATTCTCCAAACATAAACCCAATCGGAAGCGACGGATTTACGAAACTAGGCGTCAATTTAGAAGGAAGGCGGACTTGTGTGCAGGCAATAATAAATGTTTCACGTAGAATTTGCCTCTACCGTCCTCAGAACGGAAGGAAGGGAATTTTCAAATGAATATGTGGGAAGATTGACAATATCCTTATTCAATTCCCCTAGGTCAGCTTTCATATCTACAGTGACTTTAATATCCATCATAATCCAAGATCGCTGTTGAAGGCAGATATTGCAGAAACTTCTCTATCGCCTATGAACTAACCCAGATTATCGAAGAACCTACCCGGTTCCTGGACGTTATGGGACATCAGGCGTACCTTCTCGCCCTCTTCCAAACCTTCTGTCCTGACAAATTCCTATCAAAAGTTTTACATCTACTAGGTACGTCAGATCATTCACTAATCAATGTCGAGATTGATGCCAAACCTAAAGCATTCCCGGATGTACCGTCCATGGAGCTTTCGATCCTACATGATGAAAGCTCCCCTCCTAAATTTCTTCAAGCATTCTGCCTCAAAAACTGCATCCATTGTCACTGATTGGATCTTTTCTGGAATGCAGATTTTAATACTCCAAAAGAAATTCCAGCAAAAGCCAGTCAACACTGTTTCACGCGCTACAGACATAACTGACCGAAACCACTACTTTAATATCTGTCACAAGGAGCGAACTAGTTCGGCTCTCAGTGCATTCAAAACTGCCCGCAATAGCTGTTAAAAATGTCGGAAAAACGCCAAGTGCAGTGACACATGAGCAGTCCAGACCAAGACTGAAAAGAAACAAATTAAATTCTGGAAGCTCACCAACCAAATCATGAACAATGATGTAAAACGGCTGTGCCCACAATTGGCCCCAAGGTGATATCTTCCTCGACTGATAAGGCGAACCTCTTCACCTCCATTTTGCATCTAACTCAACGTTAGATGACAAAGACAACCCCCCCAAGATCCCACGTCTCACTGAATACAATCAAAGCACAAAGAAATCACCGTAATCATCGAACTGTAACTCACACCCGACCTCAAGTGTAACTCTTACATACGATCTACTGCTAAAATTCATGTAAAATGGTCGGCTCCGTATACCGCACTAGTAAGTACTTAACCCCTCCTATCTTCTACCTTTACAACAGATCAAGCTAAAAATAGAGTACTGTTGTTTGGTGCTGCCCAGACCTCACTCTCCATCTTTGATAGAGTTCAAAAGCGTCTCCTAACCCCTTGTGGGTGACAAATTATTCTCCACCCATCAAGCTCTCACTCACAGGCGGAATGTGGCAACTCTCTCACTGCTTTACCGCTACTTCCATGGAAAGTGATCGGACGAAATACATTTTTTGATCCCGCAGAGACAAAACTTCAGGGGAAAAACACACAATGTCATTTACATAATAGCAAACCACCCACATTTAATCCGTATGAAAGAAGTTCCACACAAACAGATTATTCCCGAGAGTCGCCCCCCCCCGCTTTGTGGAACCGACTCTCAACAGGATGTTTCAACGATCACTACAATCTTAACCTGTTCAATTCTAGGGTTAACGACCTCCAATCGTAGTCCTCTACCTTGAGGATGAAATTCACTGTAAAAAAATTTAAATGTTCACTTATCTTGTCCCTACTTTAAGCTTTATAGAGATTACATTCGCCTGGAGACTTGATTGCAAGAGTTATTATTTATTCTCCCTATCCTCATAATCTTCCTTTATTACTACATCGTCTTACCACATATCCCATTAATTATCGCTTTACCTTGAGTGGCTCTTGAGCTTTGCATTAGATGAACTTTTGTAAAGGAGAAATAAATACTAAGAAATTTAATAATATTTGCCAGTGAGTCCACATTATTTCAATGGCATATATTCTAACTAGTTAGATTCTGGAGACCCCATGTCCCTAACCTTTACAACTGGGACCTGCTGTATCAGGTACACGAGTATGAATCATTCCCATACCCTTTGTATTTCATTAGTAAGAAGGAAGTTCGTTTCGGACAGATTCTTCCCATGAACTGCTTCTTGGTGGAACGGATTTCTTGTATGTTGATTTCCTAATGATTACAATCTTGACCTCTTCAATCTAGAGGTTAACTTTTATCTTTCCTGCATAACCCTATGAACTTCACTTCATACACTTTCTTACGCTCATACACCAGCAAACAAATACCCCTCTACCTTGAGTGCACTTGGACCTTGTATTCGGTGAAAATTCGTATAAAAACATTTGGAACTATAGGTTATAGAAAGATTTAAAATATTAAGCGACAATCATTTGGAACGGAAGAAATACTTGAGATCTAAATATGAACACGTGTTTTCCTGTGCTGTTCTGGCTCAAGATAAAAAATTAGAGAATTTTTTTTTAATCTGTCAGTCAGTCATTATAGATTCGATAAGCGATTTTATTTACTCGCCAAATCTGATGTCGTTTTTGTGCAAAATAATGAGAAAATTTGTTGAGTGCTGAAGCAAAGCTGTTCCATTAGAGTTGCAAACCCCAGTGTCATATGCTGAAGAGAATACTTCAATTTTGTTAAAACTGTTGTCGCTATTATTTCTTTCGAATACACCAAAATTCTTCGCCCAGGGCCAAAATAAAACGGACGGCAATGCAACAGTTTCAGCTTTTTGGCGATAATGAAGAAAGTTTTTATTTGTTATTTTTAAAGGAAGAAAATTTGTTCCTGGCGAAAGAAGCTATGCGAAGTTTGAGATAATTATAGATAGATTTGTTTATTTTTTCGTCTGCGTGAAAAAGGACACAGGCGTGTCGGAAAATTGCGATTTAAACATTTTCTTTTCGTGCTTAAATTTAATGAAAAGGTTAATATATAATAAATATCATGAATTTCATTGCCAATATTGTTATCCTTTTGTTGGCATTTTATTACTCAAATTTTATTAACCGGACTATGAAATTGACACACACACACGCATATATATATATATATATATATATATATATATATATATATATATATATATGTGTGTGTGTGTGTGTGTATGTGTGTATGTGTGTGTGTGCGTGCATCCACAAGTGTATTAATACGCACACAACCATACACGGAGATAGATAGAGAGAGAGAAAAAATTCAAATTTTCACTGATCCAATAAATAGCCTGTCTGTCTGTGTAACCTTACCTATAGATGTTATGAATATTTTGTATATTTTTTGGATGGAAATATTTAACAAGTTACCAAATTATAGGTCGTTCATATCTATTAGTCAATTAACTAATAATCAAATATACACACGCACTCACACATATAAAGAAAAATAGAAACTAAAATAGAATCGAAGTCAGTGAGGATCGAACTCTCACTGTTAATGGCCAGTTTGAATAGAGAACATTTGCGAGTCTAGACATTGCGAAGTGACGTGTTGCTTTGCCTACACGTGGGTAAAAACACAGTAACCTCACGTGATAGACCTGTGAGTAAAAGCAAATTTTTTGTAAATTCCACTAGATTTCCTTTTCGGGAAAAGAGAAGACACGTAACACATTTTTATATTTGGTTAGCATCTTCTCTTTCTAGGAAAGAAAACCTTAACTTATATTTTCCTGACAGCTCGCTAGTCGTTTTGTATTTATATTTTATTATAAATCTTTAGGTTAGTATTTTTACATACAGCTGATATTGTTAAGGTCACCCACATATATTTAGTATATCAACCAAACGACTCAGATTTAAATGTTATGAATCCCGCTGAAGAAGACTGAAGAGTTATTCGGCTGATACGTTATGCTTGTAGAAACCAAAACGAGAAAAATATTCAAATATACAATATAATTATTCGTCTTAGAAATTCAAGCGCATGTATATTTTCCTCATTCGATATAATGTTTTCCTGACACATAGTCAATATCAAACTGAGTAAAGAAATATTGTTGAAATACACTAGCCTTCACTTTTAAGGGTCAGAAAGAAGACATGCAGTACATAAGTACCTCCATGGGATCACTAAAAAAGAGCATAGCATGAAGAAAAAGACGCTAAAATTGACGAAAACAAAGTTTTATCGCCGAAATGTTTATGTTATTATTAAGAGGAAAGATCAAAGTATTTTGGGGGTATTTTTTACCTTTTTTAATCGTTCCTAGAACGTCCGACATTTTCGTTAAAAATCTTGTTTTTTTTGAGTCATCAAAATTTATCATTTTTTTCCATTTTATAAAAAAACTGAAAATCTCCCATTGAAATTCTTTTAAATATCAATTATCATTTTTCAAAACTTATGAAAATCAGAAATTATAATGTTTATTTAAAATATTTTGAACCAAGCCTAACTTAGCTTCTGCGCCGAAAAGATGTAATTTGAAAATAAAACAAAGCAGCTCATAAACTTTCGCGTCACTTGACAGGTGATAAATGACGTAATCGTCAAATTTGGCGTCTTTTTCATCATGCTATGCTCTTTTTAGCGATCTCATGGAGGTACCTATGCAATAAATTATTCTCTTTGTTGACATGTCCCTATTCTAAAATCCAAAATCTTCATTTACGTTTTTCATAGCTTTTTTTTTAATTATAATTATGTACTGACTGCAGATACTATCAAGGCCACACTCAAATATTTGGTAAACTCATAGAATTTTCAAGGAATAAGATTTCTTGAAATAATCTATAACTGATTCTTATCATGGGATAAAGCTGATGGATTGTTCGTCAATGATTCTTATGTATGAGCGTACGAATTTTTTTACATCTAACGTCTTGCGGGTGATTAGTCGGTCTCTTCACTCTTCTTCTGGAACGGACATTCGAATGTTTCAACCATTCGAATGTTTCAAACATTCGAATGTTTCAAACATTCGAATGTTTGCCAGAAGTCGAACGACGCACTACGATTGTCTCAGTAGAAGATTTACTAAGCTTCAAGAGGAATCTGATGCAGTTACATCGGTCGAATTTGTCAGCTATACTGAAGATCCCAAATTCGTTCCAACATAACATTATGTAAAAAAGAAAAATAATCCTCATGTGAAAAGACGAACAGATAGCATGAAAGTTATTGACAATTTGTCACAGTAGACTGGATTCTAATACAATCACTGACAAAACAGTTGATAAATTTTCGATATATCATCTTATCCATAAATTGCCATTTAGACAGCAAGGGTTAATCCAAACTGTCTTTTCAATTTATATTAGATTTTTTCAAATTTTCAAATAAGGTGCTGTATATCGGGATGAAAATTGTGAATAAAGTGTCCAAAGTTCATGTTTCGTTCTATTTTTGTTCAAGTACTAGCGACCGTCTTAGTCATTATGAAGAACTGAATATTTTCAGTATGGCCACACATGCACATCCCTCTCTTGTATGTTAACTTATCACATGTTGAAAATTAGTGCACTTTGAACAGATATCAATTATCACATCACAGTAAGAAGAGAATTCGTAACAAATCAATTAGGAGATAATAAAAAATAATAATATAGAACTCACTGCGAGGAAAGATTAAAATACTAGAAGCTAATATTGTACAAAATAAATAACACGAATTAAATATTTTTTAATACGAAACATGGTATTTGAAAGTGTTTTTAATAATAATTAGAAGAAATATTTTATATTCATTTTTTAGCGCGGTCAAGCTCCGTTCAACAAAAATTGACAGTTCTAAATCAATGCGCTGCTTATAATACTCTTAATTTTCTTTTTCCCTGTTTTCTTACAGACTCCTGATAATTCGTATGAGTTGAAATACTGGAGACAATATGAATATTGGATGTTATTATATTAAGAAGAGAGGCATTTTATAAATGTTTTGGGTATACTAGATGTTGTGGCCTTGTTAGAGCCAGAAATAAAGACACAAAGAGAGGAATTGAGTTAAACAAATATATTAACAGAATCAGTAACACAAACATATACAAACGAGAGTTTTACAGCAAGAATGTTCGGTCCGAAGTCAGAGATGACTGCTGGAAATTTCCCTCTCCAAAAGGCAGTACCTGCTCCTATTTATAATTTGGAGAGTCCATGCGTGCGTAAATTACCATAACACCTGCTAAGTATTAACTCCACAGGAGACTCAATACCTTTTTTCTTTAGGTTAACGATGATTAAGTCCGTCATTTTCCTTTTCCACTTTAAACAGCATTGCTGCGGGTCCACTTGAGGTATTTGCATGTCAAAATATCGTAAATGACATCCATGACTTGTTTTTTCTTCAGGAGGACTACTGTCAGCATCGTCCGGCAGGCGTTTACTGATTTGGTTCAAATGTCTCTTATGAGTAAACTGGTGACCTTTAATTATGTAAATCATATTTCCTACTCTTTTCTCAATTGTATCCATTTCCCAGAAAGATTTATTATCTCGAAACATCCGGAAAAAATTCTCTGCGGGTGGTAGTTTTTTTGTTTTGATACAGTGTTTGTTCGCTCAAGTTTTGTTTGTTTAGGGAGTAGCTTGTCGAATACAGATCTGATTTTACGTGAAAACATTACCTCAGCTGGCGTTAATAATGATGGTGTCTTGTCGTTGGGCGTAATTCTATACACCTGAGGGAGCTGTTGTAGGGCTTTTTCTGTGGGTGTGTCCCTAGCTTTCTTCACGGCTCTTTTCAGCGTATCAATGAAACGCTCTGCCTGTCCGTTGGACCTTGGGTGATATGGAGGGATCGTGATATGATTGATCCGGAAGGTCTCAGAAAAATTCTTAAAGTCACCGGACGTAAATTGTGTCCCAATATTGGACACTAAACAATCAACTACCACAAATCTGGTGAGCAGTTCGTGGAGGAAACTGATTGTAACTTCTGTAGTGGGTTTTCTACATCTAAAGACTTTGAGCTATTTCTAAAAACTATCTACTACTTTGAGATAGTAGAATCCGTCTAGTGGGACTGTAAAATCTGTATGAATTTGGGACCATGGTCGGTCCGTTTTAGGCCAAGGACTATTTTTGATTGGGGGTGCCTTAGCTTTCGAGACACATCCTTTACAGGATTTTACGATTTTTCCGATATCTTTATCCATGTTCTGCCAGGACACATAACTGCGCATAAGACTTTTCATCCTTGCAATCTCTGATATGGAAATCTTTCAAAATTCTTCCTTGTAACGTTGTGGGAATGACAATTCGCTCACTATACAGCAATACTTCGTCGCATAGGGCGATAATACCTGAAGTCTGTTGGTCCTCTTCCCGAATTTTGGTTTTGATTTGCCCGATAAACTCATCGTTTAGAGGTTCTCGTTTGATTTGGTCGAGAGTTACAGGGAGTTCCCTTACTGTGTTGCATAATGTGGTTTTAATTTCTCCTTCTCTTCGAAGAGAAGATTTCGAGTTCTTCATTTATTTGTGGTAAAGAGGCGAAAGGCACATTTTTTTTTCTTAAACACTGGCTGAATGTTATCTTTTAACTCGAATTTTTCCGTCATCTTATTACACCGACCAAAGCCCCCAGAAAGAACTTCGGGAAAAGTTTCTTTTAAATCTTTTATTAAATGTTTTGCCTTGGTGGTCAGGTTTTCGAGTTTTTGGCAAAATGAATTAATTGGCATGTCCCACAACTTAAATTTTTCCATCCAGTCGGTGCCAAATAAATGTTCTGTATTCTTTAATACGTACGTTTTTAGTTTTAACGTCCTTCCATGAAAAGTTACATTTGTGATAAGTTCTCCGTCAAACTTGATTTTCTCCCCTGTCATGGACCTGGCCATTTTATTAGATTTTAGCATGGTTGGTTTTCTGAAATTTTTCCACGTGTGTACATTTATGAATGTTAAATCTAGCCAGAATCCAACTGTAATTTGATATTTTTATTTAGGTTTTGTGATTGCATGTATTTCCTAGTATTTAACCCATCTTATTTAACCAATTTTGTGTTTTTACGCAGCTATTAACCATTTTTTCTCGCTCGGCAGTGTGAGTTTTGTGCCCATTACGGTAACAACTTAGGCACTTCTTATTCCGTTAAGGGCAATCCTTATACCAATGTAGTGACCCACAAGCGGAACACGGGTTAGGAGGCAAATTGTCTTGTTTCGTTTTGGATTGGCTTGATTTAGAGGGAGAATTATATTGTTTTTTTTTCTTTTGGCGTAACTTTCTTATATGTGCTATGCCAGATTCTTTGATATCTTTCGAATCTTGGCGTACGCTTACGAATCTCTGACAGTCTTCCGCTATTTGTTTGAGAGTAAGGTCTGACTCGTTTTCCAAAATGTTCAGAACTCTACGTCTAATTTCTTTAGACGAAATGAGACCCTGAACAAACATCAGACACTTGATATTATTCCAACTCAATTATGACAGTTTAAAATCGACGCAATGCTTGTTCACGACAGACGCGAGTGTAATCTTCACTGTCCTTTCTGGTTAAATAATGCGAGACTTTCGAATTCAATGCGCTTTTTAAGATCAAATTTTTGCTTTTGAATTTCAAATCGTTCTTTTTCAGTTTGTTTTTGAATTTCAAGCCGTTATTTTTGTATATCCAACGGGAGTTGTTCCATTATTTTTTGCTGTTTCAAGTTGGAATTTAAGAAAATCTAGCATGACGGATTGAACTCATCCATGTTTGACTGTGTCTTTTTTAGGATGAAACCGAATTAGAATTTAATTGAGGAGAAGGAAAAAAACAACGAAATAACTGTAATTTCTTACTCATTCAGGGAATCACGAGTGCTTTTTTTTCCTCTGAGGGACATGAATTCTTAGGGAGTTCAGTGTAAGTTAGTTACCCTTCTTTCCGTTTGGTTTCCTTTTCTGGATTACCAAGTACTGTTGAGTAGAACCAATATTGACAATTTCCACGTAGCCCTTTTGGGGTCCTCAAGGGTCCTTAAGAGTCATCATCGCCAAATTGTCGTGGCCTTGTTAGGGCCAGAAATAAAAGCAACAAAAAGAGGAATTGAGTTAAACAAATATATTAACAGAATCAGTAATACAAACATACAAACGAAAGTGTTACAGCAAGAGTGTTTGGTCCGAATGTCAGAGCTGACTGCTGGAAACTTCCTTCTCCAAAAGCCAGTACCTGCTCCTAGTTATAGCTCGGAGAATCCAAGCGTACGTGGGTAAATTACCAGATCCCACTAACACTAGAGAAAAGATCCCAAAATATTTTATGAGGTATGTTTATATGAATAATAAGCTATAATATAATATATATATATATATATATATATATATATATATATATATATATATATATATATATATATATATATATATAGAAAATGATATATAAATGCTTATATAAATAATGTGCTTTAATCGCTAGATCATCTACGGAAAATTTGCATCCAGGTTCTTACAACATTTCACTTTGCATGGTAGATCGTCTATTATTACAATGTGAAATACTTAATAACATAGAAAGCTAAACAAAACAAGAGACTAAATGAAAGTGTCTAGACTATGTAACAAAACACATATTTGAAAAATATTTATTTAAGCTTTTAAAATTTCACCATTCCTTCCCTTCGTTCGCATGTGTAATTATATCAACGTAAATATCACTTTCGTTCGATGAAGTCTTAATAATTTAACAGATTTGTAATCGATATATTTTTCAACGCCAAATCAAAATTTCGTGGATTATTTATGAAAACAGAGATTCCAACGAGACCAGATTCGCCTACCGCCCAGTCCACATTACTTATCCGTTTTTTGAGCGGATGTAGAGGTTTACCCTTGATTCTTCTTTAGGATTCGACTTCCGGTTCCTTCTAAATTTTTCTAATAATTTTCCACTGTTGGTGTCTTCTTGCGTCTTAGGATCCTTATCCCCTTGCTTGGTTTTAATGGTTAAAAAATATCCCATTTTGTACTTCTTCGTGTGTAGCCGACGCATTCACAATAACGACACCGACAGTCAAGATTAATCAGTTTTCTTTTCTTGAGAGTTTCTAACATTGTCTCTTAAAATGTTATTCACAATAGTGTTGTAAATTAATCTGAAGTTAGGCATCTGACAACTAGAAGAGTTTATATCCAAACTGTTCAACTACATTTAAACTGCATCGAATCAGTTTTGGTTGGGAGAAGTCATCTTGGATATTTAGCTCATACATTATATAGTGATGGTAAACGTGTCCCTTCAGAGAAGTAAGGACAGAAACCATTGAGACGAACCGCATTTCAACGCAAAAGGGGCATAACCACTTATGGCTGCCAACCGTCGAAGTAGGAAGTACATTTTGATAGTATGGAAATAATTACATTGAGGCTCATTAGCGTCTGACACAATTGTTTAGCAAGACAGGTATCTGTCTTTTTCAAGAGAGTTCCATAAGTAGAAAATTCCACGTTCTTCCCAAGTGTCCTGACGTTGCATCTTTCTCTTTTTCTTACTGATTACCAAAGAAAACTTACAAATAAATAACCTCATTTTAACAAAGAAATAAAATAAATGTCAAAGTTATGTATTTTTAATTAACTCGGAAGATATCCAGGGAATAAAATTGGTGAGGACAAGCGGTGTGTTTTAATGAATACTAAACTCAATTCTATTCTCATATCCCCTCCTGCTATATTTCTATTCGGTTGAATAGTAAGTTCTGTGGGTGTACAGAAGGTGTTTACTTATGTTCATCTAATAAAAGGCAAAGAGACACTCAAGCTAAAGGGTTACTGAATGAATGTGAACATAAGGGGCGAAAATAGGAAGTGAAGGATATGCGGGATAGATAATGATTGACCCTTGAAGTGAAGAGATTAAGGCTTTGGGTACGGCATTCACGTAGATGTCTGTTCCACAAAGTGTCGATTTTGAAGATAAGATTTTCAGATTGAAGAATAAGATTTTTCTTTTTTTTTTGCTTCTTACCAGTGGAATGCGTAAGGACTGAGGGTGTCACTCATGTGGGACTGCGAACGTGGATCTTTTTGCTGTAAAGATCTGAACTCTTGGCAATAAAAAATAAAGCTCGTTTGATTATTTGCCATAGAAATATAAATAGTGAGCAGCTTGCGGAGGTTCGTCTGTGGGGAAAGAGACTGTAGGGTGGAAAATAAGTCGTCCTTTACAAGACCGTATCAATTATATTTATCCCTTTCCTGGAAAGTGAGGATTGTACAGATGTCGTCAGCATACACCATTCTGGTCCTAAATCCTAATCTGGCTCTAGTAAAGATAAAGCCTGTCAGAAGGAGTCAATACTTCCCGAAGCCTTACAAGGAGTTCAACAAGAGGTCAGAATATGAAAATAAGGTCAGAATAACTTTATTTCAGATTCAAAATCGAAGTCATTACGTGCGTCAGATAGTGAAGACTTGTGCTAACTTTCAAGTATCCAGAACTTTTATGTTACAGTATCAAACAAATACATCAACGGAAAAACTAGTGCCCAATTCAAGCTGACAACAGTGCATAATAAGGCTCCTCTTTTACACCGACAACACAAGTCTTGTGATATAAGAATGTAAATATAATGATAGGTGGTGCCACTGTACCTTGCCGTTATGGAAATACCCAAGCCTACATAAGTTGACATATGACATCTGGTGAGAGCGTGAATCTCAGATAGGCGATATATTGCAATGCGGCATGAATCAGGTTCGAACAGAGCATGAAAGCGAGTGGGTTTATTCAGGGGTCATTCAGTTACTGAAATTGTCTGAATAGTTAATATCCTTCGATCTCCGGTGTGACACGTGTATCAGGAATACCAGAGGGATGGCATTTCTGGTCAGCCTGGAAAAAGCAGTAGCCAATCATTGGTCCTTAATGTTCAGGACCAAACACGCCTGGCGAAAATAACATTTGCTCCAATTCCATCCATATTCAAAACAAACGATATCAAACTCATACAGATTAAGTTCTTTAGCTTCCATGGCATATGGGAACCGAAGATCCACCAGGGTGCTCCTGTTAACACTACACACCGTGTACAGTGCGATATACTAACTCGTAACATAGCTATAGCAAGAGATAGCTAATTGTATGGTGTGATCCAAAGAGGCACTGTTTAACGTGATTTAGATTGATTTTTGGTTTTATGTATAGCGCATATTTCAATGAGGTTATGGATACGATTTCTTAACAAGAAATATTGCAGGCAGGATTGTTCCATAATGGACCCACTGGTTCATCTAAACACTTCAATTATTAGATACAACTATGTAACACTACTTCTCAGCGATATGCCTCTCTTCAATGGCTGTATATAATGCAACGTTTAAGAGTTTATTCCAGCAAGATAATATACCGTGTCATCGATTCCAAGCTCCCCATAATATATCTGAGAACGATACTGCATGTGTGCAACATATTGTGGGTTCGCCTAGCATGGCACAAATCGAGCATTTATAAAGACCTGGTGGAGCGGTCTATTTGCACATAAAATCCCCTTATCTACAAATACCAGTGTGACCAGTTATGTCTTAAAATATTTGCATATGTTCTTAGACTACTTGTAAAATCGATAATAGTTGAGTTATAGTACTTCGTGATTCAAGTCTCCTACCCCATGATTTTACCACAGCAGTTAGTGGATTTAGAAGGCAACATATTGTAAAACATGCTTCACGTAATATATAACGTATGGAACATTAGGTAACATTATATAAATTAATGTGTAATATAACATTATGTTTAATATAATAAGTAACATTTGTCGAATATGTAACATAACATGTAACATAACATGCTGCATTCCACGCGTGATATATATATATATATATATATATATATATATATATATATATATATATATATATGGGAAGACGTTTCATGTGATACAAATTCGACCCATATGTTATGGTGCATATTATTTAAAAAAAAAGCAACGGATGAGTGAAAGTAGCAGGTTTGATAATAAATGAACAGGGATCAAGAAGATGGACAAAGTTGACGATGATTGAAATTTCATTTAAATTTTTGATTTTTAACTTTGTTAAGACTTTAAAGTGAGGATTAGCCATCCCCAACCCAGATACGTCTGTGTTACACCATTTTTTCAGTTCCAGTTCAATTGGAGTAGATAAGTTCGCCTATCGCTGGTTCACACTCCTCCCTGTTCTCTTGAACAGGAGTAGAAATTATCCGTTTTTTTCCCTCTTTCTAATTGGGTTTCCGGTTCCTTCTAAAGTATTTCTCATTCCCTTTCATTCCTAGCAGCTCCTTATATAGTAGTCAAATTATCGTTTTCCTTAGGGTGAACTGATTTTTAAAAAAAGTGGTCTAATCAGGCTTTACTAAAGATAAAATAATTATTTCTGGAGCGGTACATTGAACTGATAATTTTTCTGGAAACTTTACCAATGGATTTTATAAATGAGTTCCACACATTCGAATAGAGAGAATAACCATTTATTGTGACTGTCAGAAAACTCAATAGTGATTGGTGATAATAAAATTATGCGGGAATGGTTTTTGCGATTCTGAATGTTACAAACATTTTTTTCCATTGAATTATTTGAGCTAGAAAAGGCCTCTATATAAATAGGGCGGCAAGGGTCAATTTTGGCTTTGATCTGACTCTTGTAAATATAGAGCATAACAAATGTCAGGTAGTTCCTGGAGAGATAAAAGAAACCAACCATTTTACCAAACATGATTTCCACTTGAGGTCTCGGAGGAATTTGAGGTCGAGTAGATACATGTCTGCATATATAAGGAAATAGAAACATATTTTTCAGATGAAGCTGTATTACAAGCGAAACATGTCAAATTAAAATAGTTTCCAAATTATGTGATACTTAGACTATATGAATTTAAGCTTCGTTTCTAAGATGTTACGTGTTACAGGTTTTTTTTTGGTTTTTTTTTTTACGTTGAGTGATTGAAGCTATATGAGAGAAGTTATTGAGCCATGCCAGATGACTTATTTGAACTATGCCGGACGAGTTATTGAGCTATATCAGCTGCCAGGCTTGGGTCATCTCAATTTTTGAAGGTGCTTAAGTAAACTGCGATAACATCTGCATAGAAGTTTACTAATGATCTGACAATATGCCGAGGCCGATCGTTAAAAACATGAAAGAGCGTAACACCGAGGAGAAATCTTTTCTTACTGTTTCTGTTATATATGTAGAGATCTTTGATGAAATCTAAAGAAGAATCAGCTATATTGTTGGTCTTGATCTGACGTCTCAGCTTCATTCAATTTCCTGCCGCCGTAAAGTTACCTCTCTGTACCCTTTCTATAAATACTTTCATGGTAACTATTCATCATAGTAGGTAGACATTGAATTTAAGCAGAGTACTAGACTGGGGACGAGGTCTCACCAATTTACAGTCGAATTGACCAGATGTAACCTTAAATTCTATGCTAACACTTACTTTTCTCGCACTTCTCGCTTGTGGAAATCACTTCCGGCTCTATGCTTTCCAGTTAACTTTAAATTTAAATGCAATGTCAATCGCTATCAACAACCCTCTGGATTACTCTTCTTAGTAATGTTTCTGTTTTCTAATTCTTCCACAACCAACAACCACTTCTGTCTTAGTGGCTTTACTGCATTGTTTGGGTAGAACTCGATTAAAAATAATAATAAAAAAAACACATAGACGCACACAGAAGCACAATCATGCACACAAATACATTCACATACATGCACACCAACAGACACAAAAATGCGTGCACATATATAGGCAGACTATAAATAGTTAAATATGGTATCTTTACAAAAAGGAACTGACTTACCTGGCTGGCATGATACTGAAGGGTCAAGACACGGATTTTTCCGTTTTCTTGACCGGCTTTTTGTCGGCATCGGAAGTACATCACCATTATATACCGATGGAGACTGATTTTCTTCCAGACCGCTAACCAATGGCCTCACGTCACATAGTCCTGTGTTGTTGTCACATGACTCTCCCATGTGACGTTCGTTCAACGGCAAGTACTCCCCATATCCTTCCTGGAACAAAAGTTCGTAGTCCGTCCTACAATACACAAGTCGACCTTTCATGCCGAAGTGGTCTCCCTTAGTCAGGGGTTTGTTGCAACCTTCACATACGAAACAGCTGAGATGGTAGACCAAATCGCGTACGCGCATCACCAGTTCCTGGGCAGAGATACCCATGGTGCACCGCGCACAATGCCGTGCTGCATAACGCCTGTTAAAATAAAAAGAGATTTATTTTAAATGGTTATCTGTATTTTAAGCAAAATATTCGAAAATTAAAATATATTTTGTTAAATACAAAAGAAAAGAGTAGCCAAACAAATTCATTTATGTAAAGCTAAAAAAACACTGTTTGGAAAAATCGATCATTACACTATTCAAGAAACTTTTTGAAACTGACGTTCATCATCATCATCATCCTCATTAATGTCATCAATTTCATGACTGGGTGTGGCTGTAGTGTCGCCGTTCAACTGAATACCTGACCAATTCCTTCTATATATCGGCATTGAAAGCAGAATAGGCATTCACTCATGCGTACTATCTTTGGGGCAATTAGACGTAGCGGCATCCATGTCCTTCATTTTGTAGTCTCGCCTTGGGCAAGGACACGCGTCCGTTGATTACATCGGGGAAACGTCCACCCTGACCTCTGACGTCAGTCTAGGAAGCCCTCCACCCTTTGATGCAATCTCGTCATTTAGAATACCCGAACTCAGGTTCTGTGAAAAGCTAGCAAAATTTTATTGGAATTTTAGAGAAAAAAATGAAAGAAATCGAATATTTTAAAAGAAATAAAAATGAAATGAAATGGAATATTTTAAGAAAAGTGAAATCTGGTAAAACAAATATCGGCTCCTGTAAGCTGTGTCAGGAGAAGTTGACCATTGCAACATACAAGGGTGGTTCTGAGTTGTTGAATGAGAGGTCCGAAATTATGGCAAAATTTAGGCACATAAGCAAGTTGAGTTTGGGGCTATAGGAACGTGGAGGAAGTTGGAAAAGCAATTTTCACCCCACCTTTTCCTCTTCATTACTTCCGGTGCAGCATTAAGAAATTTAAGATCTTGTGGTGTTGTACGTAATGATTTCACTGAGTTAACCACCTAATGATACTTTGTCGGTCGAATCTGCGGTAGTGTTCTATTCAGCGTTTTACTATTTTAGAATATATATATATATATATATATATATATATATATATATATATATATATATATATATATATATATAGGTGCGATGAGTAAATTGGCGCCATTTTATATTTTTAGTTTCGCTCATGAACGTTGGTTTTCAACTGTACTGTATAGTAACGTCAGTTGGTCACCGTCTGTGAGAAAAAGAGTATCATGACACAATTTAATCCGCCGGAAATTGGTAAACGGCATGATGTACTGCTTAGCATTTGCGCTCGAAGCTCAAATACGAATATTTCCGAGTCATTGGGTGTGAATATGAGGATAGATCAGATGATTTGGAAAAAGTTGAAGGAGTCTAATTGTGATCTCGATGGCACGGCAGCTCGAAAAAATCACTTTGTTCGTTCAGATGAGAAAAGTACTCCTGGTTTATTTGGTGAAATCCAGGCCATGATGAACAACGATCCAAGCAAGTCAATCAACATCGTAACCAGGGACACGGAAGTTTCTTATCAGGCATGCTGCGGAAGCAGACATTCGGTATTTGTCATATAAGATGAGAAAGGGAGACACCTTATAACAAGCCATGAAGGAAACGAGTAAAGTCTGCGCTACGAAGCTTTTGAACAAAATCAAGCATCTCCTCCAACCGAAAATGCTTTAGTTTTTCTGAGACGAGAAATATTCCGCCAAGATAAGATGATAAACACACAGAACAACCATTGGTTATTTGTGTCCCCAAATGATGTACGCAGAGTGATGAAATCTTAGTACCCAGTCAACTTCATAGTGTTGGGAGAAATCACAAGTGATGGCGGCGTTATGCTTTCCATCCTTCTACCCACAGGATCATAGGCCTACAGCATGTGTCTTCAGGGGGTGGTGGTTCCCTGGGTCAAGAGGGTGGCTGATGGAATGCACTACGTCAGGCAATAAGACTCTGTCCCATGCCACATAAGCAACAGAACTCAGTCATAGCTTTCAGAAAATGTCCGCGACCACATGACCACTTAATCTGGCCAGCTAGCTCCCCAGTCTACAACCCCACTGATTATTATGTGTGTGGGGCGGAGTTGAGCGAACCAAAAAACTCCGTGTGACACCAAGTATTAACTGAAAGCAAGGATTAGGGTAGGATTCAACAACTTAAACAAGTAGTCCACTCCGAAGAGTTGCAGGAGATTCTGAAGTCTTCAAGATGCCATGGTTGAAGACAATGGCGATTTTATTGAATACAGTTACTCTTTAGTATTTCAAAATCTTTTGTGTAATTTTGGTCAATATATCTTTTAAAATGAGGTGTCAGTTTTATTTTCATTTTTTCTTAATTTAGACGACAATTTATCCATCTCACCCTTTATATATATATATATATATATATATATATATATATATATATATATATATATATATATATATATATATATATATATATATATATATTATTCGAAAAATTATAGCATAAATATGTTAAAATAACTACAAAAATAGCCATTTTGTTTCAACACTTCTTGTATTTTATCAAGTGATGGTGTTGAATGTAGAATAAAGAGTTTTAAAAGGTTCAAATAGGCCAAACACCCCTTGTTAGGGGAAACCCTGTTATATAAGCTACAATGACTAATCAAAATACAAGTATACGAGAATTCAAAAAACTTGACAACGATCCTTGGTTATAATAATTAATGCTTTAATGTTAAGGTTAGACTAAAATAGAAATTAGAATTAATTAATATTAAATGTTACTATAAAATTGAAAATTAATAATTACCCATGATAAATTTTAAATTTAATCTGTATTAAGTTTAAAATAATATAAAATTATTTAAAGAACCTGAGGAAAAAATACGTACGTTTTGTTATTTATTTTGTTTTAATTGAAAGGCCAAAAATTCAGTTAAAGCAAACGTTAAAATCTAATATTGTGTTAAGCTTCGTTACGGCTTAGGTAGAGTTGAAGTGGTGATATGCAAAGGGGAGGGTGAAATCTTGCAAAAGACAATACATACACAAGCAGATTATAATGCACAAACACGTAGACATACTTAAATATATAAACATGCAAAAACAGGAACGAAACAGGAAATAGATGTCCACAACCCTTAAAAAAAACCGACAACATATACATACAATGAAAGGCATATATAAGCGATCATACACTCATTAATAAAGACACACACATATACACACCAGCACATATTCAAATTTGAAAGTGTTAGTAAACGAATTCAAACATTCTATTAAAAAAGCACTAATATATATATATATAAATAGGTAGAAAAATAAATATATACGAGTACACACACATAAGAAAACACCAAATTCAAATGTCCCGCAAAAAGTAACACTTAAAGTAAAACTAATATATAAAAAAGAAAAATCATAAACTCACAAATATATATAAATATATAATATATACTTATATACGCATGAGTACACATACACGAGTACACATATATAACAATATTTAAAAAAATATACATACGTATGTGTACACACATTTATCACTACTAATAGAAAGATACATAAATATACCTACGCACATGCATACGCATACACATACACACACACATATATATATATATATATATATATATATATACACATATACACATATACATAGCGATATACAAATATGTACATAAATATATATATATATATTGAAAAATATATATACAAATATATAAACAAATATATAGATATACAGACATGCAAACATATATACATACATAAACCTACACATATACTAACAATATTATTCAAATGACAATAAAGAGCTAAAATTCCATACAAGATTAAAATGTAACAAAACACAACTGTTGATTATTAAGTTCACAAGCAATTTTAAAACCACAATCAAAGGAAAGTTGACTATATTTAGCATAGATAATACATTCCAAAAACACTATACATATATGTATGTGTATATATATATATATATATATATATATATATATATATATATATATATATATATATCATATACTTGTATTTTTTATTGGTCATTGAAGCTTATATAACAGCGTTTCTCCTAGCGAGAAGTGTTTGATTGATTTGAACCTTTTAAAACTCATTATTCTACATTTAACACCATCACTTGATAAGACACCAGAAGTGTGGAAACAAAATGTCTATTTTTGTAGTGAATTTATGTCATATTTATGTTATAATTTTCGAATAAATTATATTTACTCTACTCTGTATTGAGCACTCTTTTAAGATTCGTATTTTTTTTGGTTATTGGAATTTATACCGTATACACCAATACTAGACTTGGATATATATATATATATATATATATATATATATATATATATATATATATATATATATATATATATATATCTGTATATATATCCTGTTTTTTTCTTCTCCGAAGTAAAATCCTCTGACCAACATGGTTTTATTGATCAATACTGGCATAAAATATCTTAATCTATCCTTGACTGTATCAACTGTTCATCTTGGTGGCGGTGATGTAATGGTATGAAGATGTGTTTTTTAAAATGCATTGGGGGACTTTGTAACAAGAGAATTTCATTTAAATGCCAAGCCTACCTCGGTATTGTGACTGGCCACGAGATTCTGTTTATGACTACAATGCAGCCATCCATAGGTCAGACTTCCAATGGGATCAGGCACCGTATCACAAATTAAAAAATCATAGCAAAAGGTTCATGGAACACAGCAATGTGTTTATGTGTTAAAGTAGCCACCACCGATCCTCTTTGGGGTGTGATGGAAATGGAGATTCGAATCCAGATCATGTAGATGTATTGTGGGATGCTATAAAAACAGCATAGGGCTAAATTTCAAAAGATGCTTCCAGAATTCCAAATATAATTGATGCGGTTCTAAAGACGATGTAATGTCGATCGTTATGTTCTGCTTTTTTATTGTTCTCTACCCGTAATATTTATTCTTTTTCCTCATATTCTCTCACACTCAAGAAATCCCTTGCGCTATTGTGGCTTTATTGCCTTGCTTAGGGTGAAAATATCGTGTCCAACCCAGTATTAGAAGAGAACATTTAATAAAGTGACCGATGCGTGTCTAAAATTCTAGACATATTACACGTTAAAATTTTTCCCCACGATCAAAAAAGGATAAAAAAAATAAATAAATAAACAAAATAACAAAATTATGGTGTCCTCTGCTTCCGTCAGATTTTGGGAAGTAGTAAGTATGATTAATTTGCACCGTAACCTGATATTCTTTCTTCTATTTATGACTTTTTTTTCAACTGTCGCCGTATCTGACGGGAATTTATTTTGCAATAATCCGGAAACAGTAAGTCTATTTTTCATCAACAATAATGTAAATTCGGTAAATTTATACTTTTATTTCTAGATAATCAAAAAAGAAGAATTTCTTTTATTATCTTCCGTTAAAAGAATTAATTTTCGAAATTGAGAATAATGCGAACGGCCTCGTCACAGCAGGTGCTTTTGCGAAGAATTCAAGAAGACTAGAGGCATTGAAAATTCTCAAACTTCGATCTTTTCTTCGAAGAATTTTAAAAGTACTTTGGGCAGGAATATCGACAAGACGAGTGGGAATAAAAAGACCCCCCCCCACCACTGAAAAATGGGAAACAAAATATAGACATCAAATAAAGATAAAATCTGTTGTAGATACCCCAAGGAGCGTCTAGTTGAGGCAAGAAAAATTTTATCAAAGGAGATTAGAATTTTGATTATTAAGGATTGTTTCTTTTTTGTTTCCTTTCTCATTCACAGGAGCGCAATTCCCAGCTGAGTCCCAATAAACTGACGGCTATGATTTTTATTCTTAAGTAGGAAATATCCTCCCAACGACATACATACACACATGCACGCGCACACACACACAAGGAAATATATATATATATATATATATATATATATATATATATATATATATATATATATTGGCTTGGCATTAAATATATTGAACACGCCCGGAGATAACTAAAAAAGCCAATTCAAGAGAGACCTGTGATGCCGCATTGGCTGCATGTGAAGATTTTACAAGTAGGATAATCAGAAATCTTTACAGAAATTTGGATTATAAGGCTCCATCTTTCTTCTCACCGGTGCTTGTGGTTTAAAGCAGCAAAAGGTAGTAACAAAAAAAAGGGTTAAATGCCGTGTATTCCTTTCCGAGCACACCAATCTTCTTTGGGGGTTAGACAATCTCTTTTTTCACAGACCTTTTCAACACCCACATGGCTTACTTGTAGTTTTATAATGCAACTAAACTGACCGGTCATTTTAAAAGTTTATGGAAGAGCGGGCATATACTAGCTTGTTCAACAGTGTAGCTGGCGCTGCACATGGTTTCACCCGATACACCTGCGTTGAAACCCCTTGCAGCGGATAATAACTTTTTGCCATGATTAGAAAATAAACTGGAAATATGTTGAGTGGATCCTAAAAGGCTTGTCGTTTTTCATAGCGTGCTGCATGATTATGACTTGGACAAAACACCCCTAATCACTCTTTAACTCACCAGCAAAGTTAGCTCAACCATTTCTTCGTTTTATACAAAGACTATCATAAGAACTTTTCTTGAATTTCTACTATTCTTGAACATTCGCTATACAAAATTATTCCCGATAGAATAAACATTTTATTTCATTCTTTTATTTGTCTATTTTCAAAAAAAGTTTCACCTGTAATTTTTGTTCGTCAACACACGACACCTTCTCAACTTCGAACAACGAAACAATACATAATTCAACAATTTGAAAAAGGCAGGTAGGCTCAAAGCCTTTGTTACGATGACTTGTCTCTTCATTCTAGCACAACCAGTGACGGCTTGCGAACATTTCCGCTTATCCAATTTCAATCGGAAGGCCAGCGTTAATCCGTGCTATGATTTCTAGTCACTTTCCAAGGATGTCACATGCTTACATGGTGTCCACAAGTCTATAAGATAATTAGTGTACCAATGCAATATCTCATCTATTGAGAATACAGACAACGTAAAATTCTACACCGCACAAGACATGAATTCAAAAAGCTTTTCAACCAACATCAAAGTTCTTTTAGGATAAATAAATATTGAAATCAGACGTCCCTATTGAAATATTTCTGGCACTTAAAAGAAATAAAAAAACACCTACACTGAAATGAAAATTAATAAGAAAATCTAGAATATGTAGGTCATTAAATGACACATGTTCTTTGTCCATACATGTGAAACTACATATTACTAGGTTTATAAAATATAAAACTTGACTTAATCAAAGAAATGAAATGGATATTCTTTGCCGACATTGTTAAAAACTTTCTTTAAGTAATGTTTTTAAATAATCTGTCAAATGAAATATACATATTTATATTTGATATTTAATGATAATTTTAAAATAATTTTACTAATTATATTCATTTATTTGTTTTAAAGTAAGTATAGTGTATTAGCAATTAAAATTAAGAATAATATTTTAAAATTGTATTTCAATACGACGTATTCATATACAAACAACCCTTTAGCAAAAAAATCATTATGTATACAATTAAAATTTAACGGCGAAACAAAAGTGCTGAAAAATTTTGTATATATTATTATTATTATTATTATTTAGGCGGCAATGGATAGAGGCTCGGATTGCCTAGTTCGAATTCCAGTCGAATCCATTGCATTCTCTTACGTCTTACTACCCTTGGGAAAAGTATGAATCTTGTTCCCCACCACCTTAGCCACTTCAGCTATGGGTAAATAGCAGGAGAGACTGGGTTCTATAGCCTTGGGTAGGAACTATTCTAGAAGAAGGATAACTCTGAATTCAAAACTTTGCGGAGGATCGATTGAGGACCTTGTGACATTCAACTCTTCCAAAAGGTTTGGTTGGTTCTGCACAAAGCCTTCACCAGTCTAATCAGATCATATGTGCAGCTGTATGGCTTTTGGTTCCTAGGAACTGAGTTGTCTGACTCTCATACGTCAAGGCCAGTATTGTAATTGTTGTGGATTCCGGGATGTAATCCGGTCTCAAATGAATGACAAACGCAGGAATGAAATATAGCAAATAAATGTATTGACGCAATAATACAATTGGTAATACGGTTAGTAGATCCAGAAATGCGGTTAGTAGCAATAATAATATATATATACAGTCTGGGAAATTCAGTATCGAAGTATGACTTCCTTCTGAGTCTACGTGCTAGCAACTGTGTCTCCTACAAAGCGGTTACCTCACACTCTTACCCTCTCACTGTTCACTGTATCAGTGTATCTCTCTGTTACTCACTCGATCTCCCGGGTATTCACTGGCAGCAGTACAAGTACACACTGGTCGAGTCCACTTGTATGAAAAAGGGGTGGACCGCATAACACCCCCTTCTTTAGATCCCTTTTGGGGTCAGTTAGTATTTTTTCTCTTATGGTCGATAGTCAGAGATTTGGTAAACTTTCTCTTACTGTGTCTTCCTGTTGTCTTTGGATCTCAAACGCTCCGAAGATTGCATCCATAGAATCGTCGTTTTCTGCGGGTGACGAGATTGGCTCCTCAACCCGTCTTTTTTGTAACTGGTCGATATGTCTTCTATGTGAAAACTTCTCGCCTTGTACTGTGTACATTAGATTTCCTAATCTGTTAATTACTGTTCCAGGCTCCCAGTAAGCCATATTGTTTCTAAACATTCTAAAGTAAACCCGTTCTCCAGGTTTAAATGATCTCTTGGGTACAATAGGTGTATACTGGTTTTTGTTCTTGTTTGGCAATAATTTGTCAAACACAGACCTTATTCTCCGAGCAAACATCAATTCCGCTGGTGAAAGACCCGATGGCGTGTTCACGTTAGGTGTTATTCTGTACACTTGGAGGAACTGTTGTATCGCTTTTATCGTCGGTACATCCTCGGCTTTTTTTAACGCTCTTTTTATTTTGTCAACGAATCTTTCAGCTTGTCCGTTCGACCTCGGGTGGTACAGAGCTATCTTGATATGCTTTACTTGATATGTCTCACAAAATTCTTTGAAGTCACTGGAGGTAAATTGTGTGCCGTTATCGCTTACCAAACAATCTGCGACGCAAAATCTCGCGAATAGTTCGTGTAAACAGTTTATGGTATTTTCTGTCGTCGTCTGTTTAAATCTGGAAACCTCTGGTCATTTACTGAAACTGTCTACTGTTATTAAATAGTAGCAACCTTCAATGGGTCCTGCGTAATCCACGTGAATTCTGGACCACGGTCTGTCGTCTTTAGGCTATGGCTTTTGTATAGAGGCTGGTGCTTTCGCCGCAGCAGCACAACCTTTGCAACTTTCCACCATTTGCGTAATATCATCGTCCATGTTCGGCCAGTAGACAAAACTTCTCATAAGTGATTTCATCCGGTTTTTTCCAGGATGTCCTAAGTGAAAATCTTTCAAGATCCGTCTTCGTGGTGACTTCGGTATTACTACTCTCTCGTTATACAATAATATGTTGTCACTGATTGAGAAACTGTCTGCTAAATTCCTCTATTTTTTTCTTGGTATTCTGAATAAAATCATCTCTTTCTGCTTCTTGTCTTATCTCTAGCAGCGTTACAGGTAGTTCCTTTATTGTATTGCATAATAACTTACTGATTTCATCTTCAGCTTGTAATGCTGCAATTACCGAATCTTCTAACGGTTCGCCTTTCGCAGGTATTAACCGCGATAGTCCATCAGCGTGTCCTATTTTCTTTGATGGTATGAACTCAAGTTTGAAATTGTAGTTTAGTAACACAGTTCCCCATCTTAAAAGTCTGTTCGCTGTATAGACTTGTAGACCTTTTTTTGAACGGAAAATCGTAAGAAGTGGTTTGTGGTCTGTTTGGAGCGCGAACTCTCTCCCATAAATATATCTGTGAAAACGAGTTACTGCAAAAATTATGCCCAATGTCTCCTGAATAGTTTCTCTCCGCCGGTAATAATGATCTAGATGCGTGTGCAACGAGTTTGTTTCTACCGTTCCGCATCTTGTGTAGAATACACGCACCTACCCCATGTGAGCTCGCGTCACTTGCAATAATGATTTCGAGTTCGGGGTCGAAATGTGTCAATGCTAACTCCGAAGTTAATTTTTGTATTATTTCCTTAAATGCTTTTTTACTGTCCTCTGTCCAATTCCAAATATTCTGTTTTTTTAGTAACTCATTTAGTGGGGCCCTCAGTTTATGCATATTATCAATAAATTCGCCATAGTAATTAGCTAGGCCCAGGAAACTTTGTAGTTCTGCAACATTTTTTGGTTCAGGCATATTTTTAATCGCCGATGCCCTCTATGGGCCCGGTTTCCTGCCATTTTCATTTATTATCTGACCTAAGTATTTAATTTAATTTAAGAAAAAATCACACTTTTCTCCTTTTACTTTGAATCCAAAGTCCTGAAGTCTTCTGAAAACTTCCTTTATGTGTGATGTGTGCTCTTCAACATTGTCGCTCTTAATTAGAATGGCATCCAGATAAGCGGTCGCGAAATTCTGGCCCGTGAGCATTGTGTCCATCGTTTGCTGAAAAATTGCTGGTGCAACTTTTACTCCGAATGGTAGTCTGTTGAATTTGTACAACCCTTCGTGCGTCTTAATGCAAAGGGTTTTCGTACTCACTTTTTGTACTGAGATTTGTAAATAACCCTCACTTAGATCTATTTTTGAAAATATCTTACCGCCGTTGAGCTTTGTAAATAGCTCCTCTGAGCTCGGTAGTGGGTAATGATGATCTTTTATAGCCTTGTTAAGCCCCGTCGAAAAATCTGCGCAAACGCGGATTTCTCCTGATTTCTTTTTTACATAAACTACCGGCGCCGCCCACTCGCTAAACTCTATTTTTGAAAGAATCCCAGTTTGTTCAAGTCTCTCCAAATCTTTGTCTATTTTTTCTATAGTAGCGAACGGTACGTTTCGCTTCTTTTTAAGAACTGGTTGGACGTTTTCCTTTAATTCAATTCTGACCTTCAATTTGTTGCATCGTTCCAACCCGCTCGAAAATACCTCAGGAAATTGGTTATATAATTCTTCCTTTAATTTTATAGCATCTAATGGTTCAACCTCTAACTTTTTGCAAAAAGAGCTGATAGGTAGATCCCAAACGTTGACCTTTTGCATGCAGTCGATAACTACTAGATTTTCAGTATCTTTCATAACGTATATCTTAAGTTGTTTTTTTTTTGTTTTGCCGTGAAATTTAACATTCACGATTATTTCTCAGTCGAATTTTATTCGCTTGCCTGCAACCAACTTGGCATTTTTTTTGTATGTAACGTGGTAGGTTTGTTGAGTTTTCTCCATGTCTCTAGGTTGATAATCGTGAGGTAGGAACCCGAATCTAGTTGCAATTTTATCTTTTTATTTACGTTATGTAGTGGTTTCACAGTGGAGGCTTGTATTTGTACTAAGTCGATCCTAAAATAGGTTCGACGTACAAAACGTTAGGAACTTGATATAATAGGTAATGACGCAGTAATCTAGTTGGGGTGGCTGATACTTTAATATCCGACTAACGGTTGTCCTACATCGACTGACTCACTCACTCACAGCCGAACTGCTACTACTACTCCTACTTATTATAGGTGGGAGAGTCTATTAACTATAGAATAGGTGTGTTCCATTATAACAATTTAAAATTTCCAGTTCCACATCTTTCCTAATGTTAGTGTTGTCTTCGTTATGCATCCTAGTAGCTCTTATTCTGCTAGTATCTTTTCTATTACTACATTGGGATGCCTTGTGGCCTTTTTTTCCACACTCAATGTAGTCCTCCACATCGATAACATGCTGATGGGGTGGGGGCTTATATTTTCTTCGATTTTCGTCCTAATTAGTCCTTATTATAAAATTGTTGTTTTTTTTTTTTCCGGGGTGGGTTGAGAATCTTTTTTCATTATTGTAGAATCTTTGTTTTCTTTCCGGGAAGGGTGAACAACGTAGACTTTTGTTTAACTTTTGAGATACAGCTGACTCCTCAATGTCCTTCGCGTCTTTCTTTATATTTAGACATCTCTGGCAATCTTCCCATAATTGTTGTAGTGTTAGACCCGGTTCATTTTGTAATTTTGAAAGCATTCTTCTGCGCATTTCGCTATCTTTTGTTGAAACTAACCCTTGAAAAAAGATGAGACATTTGAAATTGTCCGTGGTTAATTCCGCTAGTTTGAAGTCGTCACAATATTTATTTACGATCACAGCAAACGTAGAATAATCCTCATTATCGCCTTTTGCCAGGTTAATGCATTTCCATCTCCTGTGGAAGAGTGGTGTTTTCGGGCTGAAGAGTTCTTTAAGACATGTCACTGCTTCGTCAAATGTTAATTCGTTCGTCTTTTTTGGCAAGATATTATCCACAAACTTTGTATATTCTTCAGTTCCTAATTTTCTAAGCAATAGACGTAGCCTTTTTGCTTCTGTCCAGTTTTAACAGTCGATGTTAAAGATGTCTTTACGTCTTCTGAAGTAATCTTCGAAATTTTTGTCCTCATTTAAAGAATATTTGAAAATCTCTATGGTATTCCACACTGCCTCTTGCGAAAAAGTTGCCTCTTTTGCAATATCTAATTGCTACCCCGCTACTTTCAATATTAGTTCCTGGAGCTCTATTTGTCTTTCTAATTGCTTTTGCAATTTTTCTTCCATTCTTTCTTGTGGTTGTAATTGTTGATCATTTTGGTATTTTATCAGTTCTACCACGATATTTTAAAAATCATCCATGATAACTCAATTTTACGTATTTTTACTCCTCGTAACTCTTTGTCGCCAAATTGTTATGGACGACGAGGGAATTTTTTGTTGTTGTTTGTTCTTCCTATGTTAGTTCAAATCGTTCGTCGTCAATTTGTTGTGGACGAGGGGAGGATTTTTCTATTTTTTCTTCTCGTGTGAGTTCGAATCGCTCGTCGCCAATTCGCTGTGGACGACGAGGGAAAAAATTTTTCTTTTTTTTTTTCTTCCCGTGTGAGTTCGAATCTTCGTCGTCAATTTGTTGTGGATTCCGGGATGAAATCCGGTCTCAAATGAATGACAAACGCAAGAATGAAATATAGCAAATAAATATATTGACGTAATAACACAATTGGTAATACGGTTAGTAGATCCAGAAATGCAATAATAATATATATACAGTCTGGGAAATTCAGTATCGAAGTAAGACTTCCTTCTGAGTCTACGTGCTCGCAACTGTGACTCCTTCAAAGCGGTTACCTCACACTCTTACCCTCTCACTGTTCAATGTATCAGTGTATCTCTCTGTTACTCACTCGATCTCCCGGGTATTCACTGGCAGCAGTCCAAGTACACACTGGTCGAGTGCACTTGTAGGAAAAAGGGGTGGACCCCATAGCAGTTATCATTTTATTATCTTTGATTTCTGATGTATGATCATTTCTTTCTGGGTCCCGACCAGAGACATAAAGTCAGATATTGTCCTTTATGATTTTTTATTCATAATTTGTCTGGTTTTTAAAATGACCTATAGGAAATAATAAATAAGATAAATTTCTATGAAAAGAAATGGTACTTTCAAAAACGCCTGGATAAAATAGTAAAATGTATTAAAACAACGGTTAAAATTTGGGTGAAATCCGGCAAAACAGGAAACTTCTTTAAAATAACGACAAGGGGCTACAACGATCTAATTAATAAGGATTTACATAAGAACTATAAAAAGACAAATAATAATGACCTCAACATGGTGGAGAATATTAATACTAGCAGTAAAAAAAACACAGATAATCTGAAGGTTAGCAATAGAGTAGGTAAACTTAACGAAACAGATAGTGCTATATAACCTTAAAAGACCCCAAACCAGATTTCGAAGCAAATCCGACTACAAGGTTAATAAACCCAACAAGAACTCAGATCGGCAAAATTAGTAAAAATATCCAAGAAAGAGTTAATCAAGAAATTAAAGAAAAAATAGGCCTGAAACTTTGGATTAATACCAAAGACGTGACAAACTGGTTTGCTGATATATAGTATAAAACTAACTGTACACTAATGCAGTTTCATATTGAAAATTATTATCAATCAATCCCTCAATCAAACAATCAATCAATATAATATATATATATATATATATATATATATATATATATATATATATATATATAGATAGATAGATAGATAGATATGAAGGTCTCTTCTGTCGATTTCGACGCATGAGGATTCGAGAACCTTATTGAGTGTTTATGTTTTTGTCATATATGTCGCTTCAGTCCCGCTTATGACCTACATACAAGCCCATACATTGTGCAACAGTGAGAATGTCAGGGCATAGCAAAAGAAATATTTCCTAACGCTTTTCACCGTTGTCTTTCGTCTCTTCGCCAGTCAATACCACTGATTTCAAAATTTATTATACAACTTTAATACAGTGGTACCTATCCAGGGTAACTCGCTTCAATGTTCACTTTTATATACGAAAAATCATTAAACACCCTATTTCTACTGTGATTACACCCCCCGCCGCCAAAAAAAAAACAAAACAAGTAAAACTTATAATATATTACTGAAATAATGATGTTTTTATCATTCATCAAAATTATATTTTTATCACTATTTACATTATTCGGACTATTGTCGTCATCTTTGTCGCCATATTTATTACAACTATCACTCTCGTCTTATTTAA
The DNA here is from genome assembly GCA_903632075.3 of Acanthosepion pharaonis. Classification (NCBI taxonomy): domain Eukaryota; kingdom Metazoa; phylum Mollusca; class Cephalopoda; order Sepiida; family Sepiidae; genus Acanthosepion; species Acanthosepion pharaonis. The sequence goes on along the minus strand of CAHIKZ030003327.1, from coordinate 771,924 downwards.
CAGTGGAAATGGAGTGTTAAAAGTTGTTGTTTTTAAAAAAAACAAACATGCCTCGCGAATTAGAGCCGTGCAAAACAATTGACGGCTCGGAATGAACGCTTCTATTCAAAACAGCACGAAAACAAAATATGACTTAAACAGTCAGATCACAAGAAAAAATAATAACACCAAAATACCCACTCCCTTGAAAATGGCTAAAGAAGTAGCTGAAAACTTTTGGGACAATGAAAAGTATGGAAAATTTCTGTACTCCCTTACGCTTACAAAACGGGAAAAGTCAGGCCTCTGAAAAAACTGAATAAAATGTTAATTAAATCTTCCTTGTCTGGTGTATTTAATGAAAGATGTTTAAAAAAGAAAGGTTGCTCTCCATGTACATTTATATATATATATATATATATATATATATATATATATATATATATATATATATATATATATATAGTTAACATGAGGTACAAGCAGTATTTTGAAAATTTTGTTTTACTATGCTTATACGTTTAGATTATATCTTTGAATTGTGTATGTTCAAATGAACTCTACTTTTTAAAATTACCAGTGTAGATATTTCCTCTACAAAACCACATTCTAACTCCTCCTTTTATGTTCTGTGTCCCTTCAGGACGTACGCGATTACGGCTCTCCACTTCCCCCTATGCCTTGTAGCTCTCAACATGCTTTGTCCTTTTGCTACTTCTCTCAAACCCTGTTCCGTCATCCACTTGTTTATGCCCGCTAGGTACATCACGCGTTGTTTTCCCTTGTCTCCTTTTCCCTCTATCCGCCCTGAGAGTATCAGATTCTGCAAGCCCTCGTTTCTCATTACGTGTCCCAGAAATTTCAGCTTCCTCTTCCTGATGTTATGCATAAGCTTCCTCCTTGTTTGCATCCTCTCCAAAACCTCACCCTTGATCAAATGTTCGGTCCATGGTATCCTTAACATCCACCTGTAGAAATATATCTCCGTTGCCTCGACTCTTCATCTTTGAGGAAACCGTCCAAAATTCACTGCAGTAAAGGCGAACAGATATCACGTAGCAGTTTACCACTCTTTTCTTTGTTACCAAAGAAATCCTCCTGTCTCTTAATACTTTTTCGGGTCTCAGTGCGTCGCATTTACCGTCCTCTCTGTCAGAACACTTCCCAGATATTTAAATTTTCGTACTTGCTTGATTTTAATATCCCCAACTTGTAAATCACATTTCGGGCTCATCCTTTTACAGATAACCATGCATTCTGTCTTGTAGTTTATGCTTAGTCCCTTCTCACTCTCCTTCGCTACCTTCTGTTTGAGGTATTTTAATTCCCTTTCCGTGTCTACTAACTGCACTGTCTCATCTGCGTATCTTATGTTGCTAAGATTGTGCCAGCCAATGATGAATCATGGTAGGATTTCCAGTTCTCTCAGAATTTGCCTCGTATAGATTAAATAAGTCCGGTGAGATGACACATCCTTACCCAACGCTCCATTCTATTTTTTTTTATATCTGTTAAATTCTTTCTCTATCCGCATGCAGACCATTTGATTATTAAAGATACCGGAACAAAGAACACGATATTCATGTCAGAATGTTTGCAGAAAGCAATACAAATGCAAAAGGACATGCATGTATGTTTTATAGACAGCGCAAAGGCGTTCGACAAGGATCACAAAGATCCGTTGAAACTACTCGGCAACCTTGATATATTTGGGAAATAACCTCCTTTCCTCAGTGTTACAAATTTAAGAAAAGTTCAACTAAGATATGTTTTTTTTTCCCAAGAACTGTCACGTAAGTCCTTCCCTAATTACTAAAAACTTATTTATATACCTTACATTTGGAAATTTCGCTTCCCATCTTCTCTTCCATTCCAGTCGCACTCCTCATTCAGTGACCATCTATTTTAAGTGCCTTGCATTGGGTAAATTCTAGTATAAGAAGCATATATGTAGGTACCTCCATAGAAAAGCGCTACTTATGAAATGATCTTTTAAAATTTTTTTCTTGGAGCTTTTATTTTACGTTTAATTTTATTCTAATAGATTCGATTTAATAATTCCAGTAAACCAAATACTTTGCTGCATTTCGAAACCAATTTAAAATGTTTTGTAATTACTAACAATTGCTAATTTAACCATGTTTACAATTCTCTAAGCACAACAGAATTCTCTTTATTAAACAATCTTTCAAAAATTAAAAATACTTTTCTGAAACTTTATTTGAGGAACATTAACTGATTTAACGTGTAATCAATCTCATTTGGAGCAATTATTAGTTACTTTTTGGTGAAATTATCGCAGAAAATGTATTTTTAACACAGAGGCGTGGTGATTTTATGCAGTTTTGGCAGTCTGATATTTGGGAAATTTAAAATTATTTTTAACGTGAGCGCCTTTCTTCATATAATTTCTTAACTAGCCAGTAATCTTAAAAAGTTAAAATGTTCTAAGTAATTTAATGTTTTATCGACAAGAACAAAGAATTAACCAAAATTTTGAAGGGTCTGAAAGGATTAAATTATAATTTAATAATCAAAATATACTTTGGTCTTTCCTCATTTTTATAACATAAAGATTTTGAAGATAAAGCAATAGTCTTATGAATTTTGTGGCATTTTTCATTCTGTATACCCATTTTTAGCAAATCTTTAGAAGTCCATATATATATATATATATATATATATATATATATATATAAATAAAAGAACAGTAAGATAAGTAATCTGGTGTTCTTATTGATATTTTTATTTTTTATTTTTACAAAATAGTAAATTTACAGGGGATTAATATTATAAATTAACTGATTTAAAATATGGTTTTTCGCTACACAGTAATAACCATGTTTCAAAAATGGAAGCTAAAAACTTTAAATTTAATTTTGTAATTAAATTAAAAACGTTAGTTCCATTTCAGACTCAAGCGAATTTTGGAGTAACTTATATTTTAAATTTTAACTGCAAGGGAAATTCATAATTTATGGTTACCAAGGATACAGAGGAATTCAATCATCCAGACAAGGGGTGAAAGGGGTGCATATCACTATGTTGAGATTTTATCATCTACATTCATATGGGAATTAAGCTTAGAAATATTTCCAATAAATTATTTGGCTTTTTGAGTTTTTATTGTGCACATCCAAGGTTGTTTATCATATTGCAAGCAGATACATGTAGTTGTACAACTATTTCTATTTTAAGAATTCGGAACTATGAACTTTGTCATGTGTCGTTGAAATGTTATAAACTCAAAAGAGAAGCGTAATATTCTAAAGTTATTGAGTGGTGGCGATAGAATCTTGGTAAATGCGAAATTTAAAAAAAAAACAACTGATCGGAAATATTCATAACATAAAAAGAAGAAAAAGAAGACTACTGATTAAAAAGAGAAGCTCTAAAGCTGCGCAAAAACAGATTCCACCTGGAGGGGATTATGCTGAGAACAGCGCTTCTCATATATATTGAAAAGCTTGGTGCTATTAATTTTAATTTTATATATATATATATATATATATATATATATATATATATATATATATATGTGTGTGTGTGTGTGTGTGTGTGTGTATGTATATGGATAGATGGATGCGATCGCTCGTGCAAACATAGCATGATTAAAGGAAACACTACAAAATTATGTATAAAAGGTAGACAGAAATAGAGTAAATATTGCCAGGTATGAAAACAAAGTGTTACACAAGTAGCTAACTAGTTAGATAGATAGATAATGAAAATACTGAGATAGAACTGAAAATACTGATCAAGACTCACAGATACATAGATCGATATATATATATATATATATATATATTTATAAATGGTGGTATTCGCCCTGACGATCCGTTTATGTGAAATCTAGGTAGGTTTGCCTGGCTCCTTAGGATTATCTTATATATATATATATATATATATATATATATATATATATATAAAAGAGCGAGAGAGAGAGAGTGTGAGAGAGATGAACGAACACAAATAGGTAAATAGTGTGCTATAAAGATTCTCATAACAAGCGGAAGTGCAAAATAATTAGAGCCTTTGTTTTCTTTCCATGCTGCTATGCTTTCATGATAAGAAGGAATCGGCATCTTTGCAGGCCGTTTGTTTATTAACGATTGTAACTAACACACACACACGCACACACACTCACTACCTAAATTTCTTTCTGTCACTATCTTATTCTCTCTGTCTTTCTCTTTCTATCTCTATCTCTCTCTCTCCATATATATATATATATATATATATATGTGTGTGTGTGTGTGTGTGTGTGTGTGTGTGTGTGTGTGTGTGTGTACCTTTATCAAAACAAACTAACAATGCTACGACACAAGGCCAATAAAACTTTCTTAAAATTCTTGTAGGTTTGTTTCTAAATGGTTCGAGTCAAATATAGACGCAATCTCCTGAAGCAAGAGGAGAAAAAGATTCAACGCTACCAAGCGGTCGTCATGGAGCATATATGGGACTCGTAATCAATTCCAGCTTCGGACATTGTGAGCATGGGAGGAGCCGGCCTCCGAAAGAATTCACCGATATTTTCGGAGCTCACTTCGACGCTTTCGCTCACAGATAATCATCACTAGACTGACAGTGCTACTTTGTCGTATCCCGATACATCGGCAGGCAGTATTCTAGTTGAACTGTTCATAAATATCATCCCTCGCATAACATTACCCCAAGAAACTGTAAGTCGAAGAAAACTTTCCGTCAATCTAATACTACAATTAAATTCATAAAGTCTAAGTACCAAAGAGGCAAACTCATCAGAACAATTATCATGAAAATATTTATAAGAATGCCACAGGAAGCGACGTTACGATGTTGGGAAATTGACTGATGTCAGGTTAGGACGAATAAGATTGTAGATGATTCTTTGTATTTTACAGGAATACACACACACACACTTACACACGCACACTTACACACACACACACCTATATATATATATATATATATATATATATATATATATATATATATATATATATATATATATATATATATAATAATTAAAAGAAAAACAGGCCACTTTAAGGCTCCATTGTAATAAATTCTTTCACCAGAGACTTTTCCCTGGATCATCAGACATCACTTTCAAAAGGTGAAACGAAAAATGAAATTAAAATTTACACTTTTGACGGGCAGTATTAAGCTTATATAAGTTGACATAGAAGGTAGTGATTGATGGTGTGAGATATATATATATATCCAGGTATTTGTTGATTAGTACACTTGTCCTGGGTTGAGTCAACAAACAGATTAAACCACGCATTGTTTTTATAGACTGGATTGGTACTACAGATATCAATAATTGGCTCAGATAGATTTGTTACAAAAGCATCTGCTCTTGTATCCAATTTCATCTTGTGGATTTTTACCCCTCCATTTCCAAGGATCTTTTTTACCCTGGCTTTGGAATAGAATATTCTAACATCTCCAGTGAAGAAATAACTATAATAATGAACAGCAGCTTAAGAACTCTGTTGATTACTTTGATATTTAAATGGGATCATTAGCTTCTGCAGAGTTCTCTAACCTGATGGGTTTATTTAATAATATTTATTTAATAATAAAATTAGCGCTTATGATGACGTTAATCGTGATAATATAGGGTTATTTAGAGATGATGGTCTTATGGTAGTGAAAATTCTACAAAAATCAAGGTTGACAAATTAATGAAAATAATTCATAGAGAATTAAAAGGTCTTAAAGTTAAGATAGCTACTAATGTTAAACGTGTAGATTTTCTTTGATAAATATAGCGGTGTTTATAATACTGTTTTAAAGAATAGTGTTTACAAGTACGCTGAAATCAAATATAGAAAATATGATGATAGTGATCTAAAGAAGAGAGATAGAAATAGGAAAATCATTTAGTAAACTCCCCTATTTCTACAACTGAGAATACGTCTGTTGAAAATTCTATATTGATAGTACTAAGAATTCTTTTTTAAGACTAGGTGTTATCAACATAACTTGTCCTTCATTAATAGTACGTATTTAAATTATATTTCACTTTCTAAATATTTTTGGAGTTTAAAAGACACTAATAAAACTCCTAATTTGAAACGGAAAATTTTAAAAAGTGCTAGAATATGTATATCTTTAAATGAACCCTGTTTTCTATGTTTACATGGAAAAATGGAAATTATCAAATTTTCTGATAAAATAACTTCAAAGAAGTGAATTAACGGAAAATTGAAAACAGTCTACCTTTACCTTGCAATTTCGTGAAATTTTGAAATTTGATTATGCTTTCTTTTATATTTTTAGTAGACTAACTGCAATGCACATTATATGGCTTATTTTTCTATTTGTAGGATTTATTTAGATTTAATATAGTTCTGTATTAATTTCCTGTTAGTATTATTGAAATCTTATATTGATGTACCTGTATGTAGTTAGTATTTTATCATATTGGCATTAACATCTTATATGGATGATCTTTACTTAACGGATGCATATTAATTGTCTAAATAATCCTATTCGTTTAAATTATTTACTAGTTTCTTAAAGAGGCCTCTTATTTATCAACTACTAAAATTTTATATAGCAAAATCAGAAAGCATATAAGTAGTTAGCATTAGGCTAAATTACTTCCATAGCCTCCATGCATTTTTCTTGGGATAGTTGATTGTCTGACTTGTATACACTTTACAAAATAACGTCACCATCTGTATCAGTCTTTAATCTAATGTCTGGGATCTGTTTGCAGACAACTTCCTGTCATGACACATTTCTAATTGTCTTTATTTTTTCTTTTTCGCTTAATTTGAATTTCACGTAGGATATATCCGATTGGTTTATCACAGTAAAGCTCCCAAGCCTATTTTTTTCTCAAGGTATTTTGCTTTTGAAATTAAATTAATCGTTCACTCGCGAGTAATTTTCAATGGCCTGAGGAAACGCATTGATATGCGTTGAAACACATTCCCAATTGTGTAGCGATTTTATCATGTTTTTGTTTTAATATATATATATATATATATATATATATATATATATATATATATATATATATAGCGTGTCAAGATAGGTAGATATTATATAAGTAGATGGCATTTTTAGAATGACGTAAATTACTTTTTCAGGCCTGTGCGTTAGATAATGACAAAATGGATAAAACATAGATAAAAACAAACAGAAACTATTAAAAAAGAAACTTTCAAAAAATAAATTTAAATTTCAGCGCCCATCTAACTTTCTCTCTCTTTCTCTCTCTCTCTCTCTCTCTCTCTCTCTCTCTATATATATATATATATATATATATATATATATATATATATATATGCCCGTCTAGCACATCCTCATATATATATATATATATATATATATATATATATACCTGTCTAGCACATCCTCATTGAAGACGCCAGCTCAGGTACATGTGTTTAGAGTGGAACTACACAGAGCGGACCTTACTTTCAGTTTCAGGGAGAGAGTGAGTTATCTAGTGTGATCAACAGTTTGAACACGGCTAGCACGCTCAAACCCTCAGTCACGATGTCTTGTGACTTCGTGATAGCACAACCACCGATGGCTTCCCACTTTAACTTACAAGGCTTGGGTCAACCCGTGGTATGGTTTTCAGAAAAGGTGACGCACGCTGTAATCTCCTCCAGACCAATAACATCAAGAAGTCACCTTCCTGACAAATCGACCATGGTGAGATTCGAACCCTGGTCTCATGGTCAGAAAGCGAACGTTTATATATATGTGTGCGATGGGTAAATTGTCGCCATTTCATATTTTGAATTTCGTGCATCCACGTTGCTTTTGATTTTGTCGACGTCAGAGTATAGTAGGGTCAGTTGGGAAGTGTCTGTGAGAAAAAAAGTCTAATTCACTCCACCAGAAATTTAGAAAAGGTATGCTATACTGCTTGGCATTCGCGCTGGAATTTCCAATACGAACATTTCATTGTGTCTGGGTGTCAATCTGACGGCAGTGCAAAGAATTCGGAAAGCGTTGGATGAGTCTAATGGTAATTACGATGGTGCTTGGATTGATCACTAATGATGGTTAGGTTATGACTCCATTCATCTGCCCACAGGGCCCCAGACTCAATACGGAGGCCTACATCAAGTGTCTTGAGGCGATAGTGCTGCCCTAGGAAGGTAGCTGCTGTAAGACCCTAAGTATGGCAATTGGTCTCTGCGCCATACTATAGAAGTAAGAGAACCCAATCATGGCTGTCAGACAATAAGTGCGAACGCATCTACCCTTATACTTGGCCACCTAACTCCCCAGACTTCAACCCCTTTGATTATTATGTGTGAGGCGTAGTTAAGCGAGAGACCAACAAAACTCTTTGTAACACCAAAGATGAACTGATGGTTGGGATTATGGCAGCACTCGCAATCTTAAACAAGGTAACCGTTCAGAAGAATTACAGTAGATTCCGAAGTCGTCTTCAGGCTATTTATGAAAACAATGGCGATTTTGTTGAATAAATTTAGTCTTTAATATTTCAAGATATTTTTGTGTAATTTTGGTAAATATATTTGTTAAAATGAGATGTCACTGTTATTTTCATTTTTGCGTCATTTAGACGACAATTTCTCCATCGAACACCTCTCTCTCTCTCTCTTTCTTTCTTTCTTTCTCTCTCTCTCTCTCTATATATATATATATATATATATATATATATATATATATACACACACACCATAACGTGATAAGATACCAGAAGTGTTGAAACAAAATGGCTATTTTTGTAGTGATTTTATAACATATTGATGTTATAATTTTTGTATAAATATATATATATATATATATATATATATATATATATATATATATATATATATATATATAACAGTTTGAAAAAAAAGTTTTTTATTGTCTACTTTGATGTAACTACATATGGACACGAAGGAAATGGGGGATATTTAAACTTTTTAATTATTGTTCTTTAATGTCGTTGATCATATAGTCTAACCAATTGCAGATATTCGTTCCCCTTTTACTCATTTTTTATCATTTTTGCCATTAAATAACCCGGATTGTGATAATAGAAGATCTGCCAAGAAAATTGAAATGTTGTTACAAACCTGTACGTAAATTTACTATGGACGGTCTAGCGATTAAAGCACATTCTATATATTTTCGTCGAAGTGAATTTAAGTAAAGTAGCATTTTAAAATCAAAATTATGGTCAAATTCATTATGCCTAGCAACTGATGCATTTAGTGTACTGTTTTTTAAAATATCCCTTTCGTGTTCTTATAATCTATAATAGTCCACTTTGTCATAGATTTTCCTAAAATTTATCAGATATGTAAAAATTTATCTATCATTTTCCTTATACATATAAATAGATAAGTGTTTATGTGTGTGTATACGTGCGTGTGCGTGTATGTGTGGTGAGTAATGCAAATTCGCCCGATCTATTTAGCCATTTACCCGCTTAAATGGTATCAAACTGTTTCACGTGCCTCATGGTTTTTATAGTTTAGGCTTGACACCCCGAAACCTGCTTAAATAATCTACTTTTTCTATATATATAAATATGAGTCTTTGTGTATGCATTCACATATGGAAAGCACACATGTCCTCTTATATATGGACGGGAAATCTATTTACACACACACACACACACATTCAGCCGTGCTTTCGGATATATTGTGCATCTATATTTGGGTTGTAATACCTATTCCATTTTGGTTGCCGTGTTCATTAGATGATCGTCGATGCAAATCAGTGAGCGTTCAAGCTTTGGTAACTACTCCACCCTTTCCGCTTTTTTGCATTTAATGTCTGTTGTTCTATTCTCCGCTAATTAGTTCCCGGGCTTCAAGCATGATAATCACGACATTCACAAACACAGGATTTCTTTTCTTAAAACACAAAAAGATGGAAAAAGATGTCGCTCCGACTACTTTTTTTTTGTGTGTGTCATCTTGCTAAAACAATACGTTCGACAGAAGGTAGTGTGTTGGTATTTCTGAATGAGATATCTAACCAGATCAACATAGCAGACGAAAATGACACAAGCTTACGGCCATATCACCGGTTCTTGTTTGATCATCTTAAGCAACGTCGAGCCTGATCAGTAACTGGATGGGTGGCTGCTTGGTAATACGGGGTGTTGTATACTTAGATCTGCCGGTAATGTAATGGATAACGGCTCGGAATTAGAAATCAGAGAGCCGAATTCCAGTTCCATTCCCATTCCCATTCCCATTTGTTTTATTCACTAACGCGCAAATTCCCTTGCGAAAGATACGAATCTACCTCTTCTCTCCCCCAGCTATGGGTTAATTAGTAGGACTTGTATCAATAAATCATTATTATATCCAATAATATTCGTACAATCTAAATGTATTTTATGATTTTCAAATAACTTTCCAGAGGATGATAAACCATGAAAAAGACATCTAACGCTAAATTTCTTACATCTGATAGACTTCTTTCTCTCTTGCGTTCTCTCCCCACCTCTCCCCCATCTCTCCCCCTCTCTCCCCCTCTCTCCCCCTCTCTCTCTAATGTCATGTTTCTAACGGGCATAAGTGATTTTTACTCTCCACCGTTTCTCATTCGTTTCTGTTAGTTATGTATGGTCGTTGGGAAAGATAGTGGAGGCGTTTACCGTTGCTGTCACCATAGTTTTGAGATCAGTGTTGGGCTCGTCCTATACTGGTTGCCAACTAAGACTCGAGTCCCCAGACTCTCCTGCTATTTAACCGATAATTAATGTTAGGTAGAAGAGATCTAGTGAGTAAAAACAATCCTTTCCTCGATTTCATTTTCTATGGTGTTAGGACAACCTTTGCTCCTTGCTCTTTCTCAAGTTGTTCAAAAGAACGTATTCGTTATTTATGGACCACATAGTCTGGGGTTACTGATTCGCAAACAAAGAACTGTATCAAATAACAGAAACCACATCACTTGAGGATTTCCACAATAGCAACAACTAAAATGTATTTCACGTGTAACTGGAAGAAAAAATAAAGACATAATCATGAGGACTACCTTGCACATTGTTTCGAAAAAAAAGGCCAAGAAGAAATTTCCCATCAATACTGGAAAGAGCAGTAACAGTTAATGAACTTAAGAAAACTATTTACCGGAAAAATGTTTTAATACAAATTTTGAACGGCAGTTAAACAGGCTGCTCGGTTAATTAAGTCGAATGTTTCCTTATAAGGAAACAGCTACTGCTAACATTACAATTAGAGATGAGGAGAACACATACTACATTTAGTAATTACATATCAAACCACACCGGCAGAAAATGACACAGTGAGTCAGTTAAATCTGGCCGGTGCACCCTGGCCAGAACTCAAAACAACCCAACCCAACAAACGCTAATATCGGTAGTAATACCGACCTACATTTCCAGTGCGTCGAGGGAAGGACTGCTGCGGGTAGCTGCACCCCGAGACCAGGTATCTCTCAATAATATGTTCAGTTGCGTTCTATCCACAGACAAACAGATGTGAGTTGCGCTTTATCCGAAACAGAGGCACAAATATCAGATGAAATATAATTTATTTGGCCGAAGGTAGATACTACACTTTGATCCCAGACGAATAATCAGAAATTGACGTATAACACGAGTGGCACTGGCTGCTCGGTCAATGAATGTCGAATGTTTCCTTATGAGGAGACGGCTACTATTACTCTACATTTCTGTGACAATATTTTGTAATAATTAACCATCTAATATATATTATCTATAATCTGAAAAAAATCAACTATAATTCAGTTTATCATATTTATCAATTTCTATTTTCTTTTTTTGTCTAGAATTATCATGTTAATTTTTTCCTTAGGACGGAAATTAAAAGAATAATTCCTAAAAACTATTAAAATTATTTATAACCCTTTCAAATTAGCAACTCTAGGCAAAACCTGGAAATGGAAATCACTCCGTGGCTCATAACCAACCCTTCTGCTAAATATTGAAGTTACATGAAAATGTTTAGAGATGTTGTGTTGACAAATAAACAAAAACAGACAAACAAGGAAAAAAATGATGTCTGGAAATTATGACAACAGACAGAATATAATTGACAAGAAATATAGAAGTTTACAAATTTCGTTGAAATATGACGGTGTGCAGTTTAGATGATTTTGTAATACTACGCAAACAATATACGAGTTCTGATGAAAAAGTATCGAGATTTGTGCTATGTTAAGGGAGCTAAAGTACGCAACGTTAGGCCGTTTGGCACAAACTGATTTTGAACTCCATCACACGCACGCATTCTCAGATATAACGTTCGTTCTGATTTAGTGCTTAGAAGGAAAATGTGTGAAGTGTGGTCGTCTCACCACAGCACAGATATTCCATCAGTGATCATGGTTTATGCAGCAGTTTTGGGCCCAAATCCTTTACGTTCTACACATTCTGAAAGATTATACCTTTCGACTCGGAAACTGAAAGTAAAGAAAATAAATTTTAACGACTTTTTTTTTTAAGTCACTCATTTTCTTTTTTAGTCACGAGGAACGCCAGTTTTGGAAAAAGTAATAAGTATAAATTTCACGGACGTTTTCCAATTGTCAGAAGTTTAAAACTTTGTCGGGACCATATATCCAATTACACACACACACACACACACACACACACACACACACACACACACACACACACACACACATATATATATATATATATATATATATATATATATACAGCAGCATGGCTCAGCGTTGCCCGTGCTTGATTCAAAATCGTACGACACATACTGCAATCGCTAGCACTTGACTTAAAATATTTTTGCCCTTCCTTGCCCTTAAAGGAGTGCCCTTTGCCGTGCTGATGTTGCTACATGAGTTACTTCTTGCCTATATCTCACTGCGAATTCTTTCTAAGCTCTATACTAAACATTAAATCTGTAACGAAAAAAAAAACTAAACAAAATGAACACATAAGCTTTAAACAAGGACTCGTAACTGGAAAAACCGAATGAAAAAAGAATGTTAACAACAAATACTTTTTCACACCCAACCCAGTTTTGCGAAATCAGAATCAACGTTGAGTTTAAACAAGCGAATGGGCCAATTGGAGTAAAGTGGCATGCAGATTGAATTTTTTTCCCAATTGTGACGAATGCAGCTATCGATTTTTTTGCATGCTAGCATACTAGTTAACATTCGTGTCAATCAGCTGTTGGCTCTCACACTGGCCAATAGAATCTTCCTGCGTATTCATGCCAGCCAGCTATAGGCTCTCACTCTGGCCAGTACAAAATGGCCGCAAACTACATGAAAACTGCTGTAGAGGCATGAAAAAATCGATTATTTCCACTATCGATGTGAGTTGGGAAATGCAAGGTCGGTCTTGGCCCTCCCACTAACTTGGACCGTGTGCATGTAAATTTTGGTGCAAATTCGTCGAAAATTGCGGCCGTGCATTCATTACACACACACACACACACACACTCACACACACACATCCTGCCATTTATAGATAGAGATATATAGTGTGTGTGTGTGTGTGAGAGAGAGAGAGAGAGAGAGAGAGAGAGAGAGAGAGAGAGAGAGAGAGAGAGAGAGAGGATGAGAGATTCCACTTATTGCTATTATTACTTTTTTTCTTCTATGTTGTGTAACATCAAAACGTGGGAGATTTTATTTATTTTAAAAACTTCCTATCATTTATAACTCTTAGTACGTTTTCTATTGTTATTTTGTGACACAGTCCCAGGTCTCCCATCTATTTACAGAAGCTCATTATGTAATTTACTGGCTACTTTTCAACGTCCTTTTTTCATTCAATACATCCGCTGAGTGTTAAATTCTCTTATAACAGTTTCTTCATTAGGTCTCCTAGAAATTTCAACTATCCCTTTCTCAATTAAATCGTAATATATATATATATATATATATATATATATATATATATATATATATATATATATTATTATAGTTATAATATTCCCTGTAATTGGCGAAATTAGTTCATAAAAAGCGAAATATATATTTTTAAAAATGAACTCGTAAATTGACAACTTACTTGAATAACGTAAGCAGAATCTTCAAATGGTTTTATTTTGGATTTCTTTGCTTTTTGCTCGGAAAGAAAAAATGCCAAAAATATTGTCTAGGATAAAGATATACAAACTCATGAAAGTATAAACTATAAACTGTAAAAATATGTTTACTAAAAACCATCCTATTTTAAAATATATCATAATCCCATTTAATGATAGAAAGATCACAACTTTCCCCATTAAGAAATGTTTGATTTTTGTTATGAACTAAGTATAAAAATGAAATGAATTGGAAAAAAAAAACATTACTGTAATCAATGAACTACACATTTACTTAGTGTTCTTCCCTGGGACTGTGATGCTTTTGAAGACATTTAAACCGGTTATATCTTCAATATGTTTCATTATTAATGGCTTATTTCTGTATACGGGGGTATATTTTCAAAACCCTCAAGATGCTATTATACAAAACATTAACCTAAGAATAAAATTAATGGCCGTTAGCAACGTCATCAGACATAAACTCTCATATGGTTGTCATGCATGGCGTACAACTAGTATAGAAATGTCGAAACTATCAGTTATATAGAACTGATTTAAAAATGGGTTCAGCCAAATGAATTCTGTAGGTATTACAGAGGACTATCTTTCACCATATCTCATCGACTGGTGCTACGAAATTACAAACAAAAACTTTACTTAATAACAAAATCCACTTCACTTGAACATTCCCAACAGCAGCAGCAGCAGCTAAATTGCATATCACATGTGAAAATAAGGACATAATCAATATGTTAACTTTCCTCTCTACTTTAAACAAAAAGTTAAGAAGGAAACACGCATGATATACTAGCAAGAGTAATAACAGTTATCGGACTTGTGAATTCTATTTTACCCTAAAACTGTTTTACTAGAAAGATTTAATCAATTACAGCCGAAAGTAACGCTAACTGTTCAGTTAACGAATGCTGAAGGTTTCCTTATAAAGAAAAGTAAAATATTATAATTATTAGGATTACCATGAATGCAATGAAACATTTTTAAAGTTGTTTTATTTTAGAATATGCTTTGAACGCAAATAAGTGAAAATTTGCTGAATAAACAAGAAGACGCTAACAACTTATATGTTTCTCTAAATATTTCAAATAAAAAGATATTAACTGGATTTCACATATTATATGTAATATGTAAGTATGTAATGAAAATGTACTAATGTCGATTAGTTAATAAAATTTATTGCTATAATAATAACTCCCCTTATAAAATCTACTGTTTGACTTGTAGCATTGGTTTGTGAAATATCTCTATTGCTGGAATTTTTTGGAAACACGCTAATGCGTCTTGAGAACAATATTTAGTATTGCTGAATTTATCGCTAAAATTTTTGTCGAGATTTACAAATTCTACGTTTCGTTAAATTTCTCAAATCAATCGATAAAATTTGAATAAGCTGATTTGTTTGGGAAACAATTTAAAAAAGACCCTATTTCGCGGTTTGATAATTTCTATAACTTAATTTAACTTTATAGTCCATGGTAAACAATATTTGATAAGAATTTTTTTTTACATTTTTCTTTACAGTAAAGAATAAATTCTTAGGATTTCTTACTCTTGAGTATGCAACATACAACGGGTCACGCAAAAATATTTCTTTTCGGAACTAAATTCCAAGTTTTTGAAGTGTTTGGTCCTGTTATTTGTTTACAGGGCGAACTGGAAACTGGATTCCTGTATATATAAAAACTTAAAGAAATGATATGAAACAACAATACTGCATTTTTATTAAATAACTATTCATTATTTCAATCATTATGTTTTTAAACAGTAGGAGTATTTTGCATGTGAAATAATAATACTTTTAATTTTTCAAAAAATTAATGAAAATTTATTGTAGCAGGCTACGCACCTTATTAAAACCAACTGTACTTTGTACTCTCGTACATGTTTGAACTTCTCCACAAATTTTGTTCTGATTAGTCAATGCATGGCTATTTTAGAGGATGTGGTGGACGGACTAACGGAAGTCACAGAATTTTATATAGAGTTGTCACAATTCTGATGCATTCATTTAGAATCGATCTCATTAATAACCGCCTTCGAATCATGCTTCTTACAATTTGTTCAAGGGGAGGCCTTGAAAATTGTAGTTTCAAAATCGAATCTATTTTATTTACATTATTTACATATAGACTCATTTTTTTTATCATCACAACGTTTCGACCGCTGTGTCCCTCAGCCTTCAGCAGGAGCTTGTCAATACGGGTAACTTTCAGCGTATTCCAAACTGAGGACTATGTAATCTACTGCGTTACGATCACGAATCCCGAAAACCCCTTAGGGTCGTAGGGGCACCACATCTACTGCCGCCACAGCAGCAGTAGTGTTTCATGAGCATGAAAGCCTGACGAAGACCATCTATCTCCAAGTTGGTTTTGAATACAAAGTTTACCTTCTAGACTGGTTACAGCACAAACCTATAGGACCCAACTTGCGCTGCTATTTACCCATAGTTGGGGGCGGGGAGAGAAGAAGTGGATTAATGCATTTCTCAAGGGAATGTAATGAACTTGACTGGAATTCGAATTCGTCTCTCCGATTTCTCAAGCCGAATCGTTATCCACCGTGCTGCTGATGATTTTTTCTAATACCCCTGTCTATGTCGACATATATTTCATCTAGTTCTTATTTAGGCCTGGTCAGTTTATGCTCTCATTGTTCCCACTATGTTTATACTTCCTGGCCCAGGGATTGAACTCACCTTCACGATGCCATGAACCAATGTTTACTCCACGGGACAACAGACTGAGATTATGTCTTTGAGCCTTGAACCTAATCTACCTGTAGGTGACATTGTTGCTGGTTGTCACGAATCTAGTTTTACGAAGATGTGTCTCACCAGCAGAACTAATTTTCAGTACTGCAGTAATGTCTTGCGCGAGAAACTTGCTAACCACTACTCTATAAACAGGTTTTGAAGTTCAGATATTAGTTAGATTAAATTGTGCATGATTCTCTCTATCGGAGTCGTCGCGAACAGTTCTCTTTGTGTGGCGTTGTGTACAGAGAGTATGTGTACCGGGAAACGTTTACAACAAAAGCATGCTTTCCAACGGTCACGCAAGCTTCTTTTGTTAAATCCGTTTAAGATTTAATTTTTTTTAAATTTCTTCTCACTTTATAGAGTTCATTTTTTTTTCTTTTGAGGAAATCGACTCCACCGTCGAATATCCTGATCACAAACCAATCATAAAAGAAACTGGTATAGGAAATCAGTTCCATTGTCCAATTAGTGAGTAAGCTACTGTTACCGGAGAGGAACAGTCACGTGACTTGTCGAACTAACTTAAAAAAAAAAAAAACAAACAATGTCAAAAATCCATAGAACGGGTCGGAGTGAACGTGGGGTTATAAAAAGTCTTAATGTCCGTAAATGTGCGTGTCTGAAGAAGATGTTTCCGCCACCCCCAAACTAGAAACGTCAGGAAAAAAAAAGTCTTTTAAACCGATTCCTTTTTATTTATTTCCTTTCATTCTTTACTTAGAAGTCTTTTGACAAAAAGTTTTATCAAATTTTTTTCTTTTTTTTTATGCGTCGTAATAGTTTAATTACATTGTTTTTTCTTTATTCCACTGGCTTCTTCTTTGGTTCTCTGGAACAAACGCAGTTTACTGAATTTTTCCTTGAGTGAGAGACACGTAGTGGGAATTTTAAAGGCGGGAACAGTGGAATCATGGTGTTGCGCCAACCGAAAACACAACTTTGTCAAACTTAAAATTTAAATCCTATCTGGATGGAGTTACATCTGAATACCCTATACTACACTCTCAAGGAAATATGATCCTCTTTAACTATCGCGTTTCTATGAAAGATAAACTGAAGATAAACAGAAACCTCTATCACATTTTCTTTCTCATTTCATATTTAATTGAGCTGTTAATTTGTTCCCAAGCAAAGTCCCTGTTTCTTTTTTTTTTAAATGCTATATCCACTTTAGAGAATCATTTCGACCTTGCATCAGCATGGCTGATGCTAACCTTCAGGAAAATGACTCGTTGCGCCTCCTCGGGCTGACATTTTCAGCTGACATAAAGTGGAAAGATTATATTGAGTCCATTACCAGGTCAGCTGCTAAGAGAGTTCATTCACTGGGTCGTGCTAGACATTTTTTCCCTCCAAAATTATTTCTCCCAAACCATCCATTTACCCTAGCTAATCAAATATGCTACACGCTGCTTTCCTCTGTCCCACTTTCCCTCAATCTGTCCTGTGAGTATAAAGTTCGCCAAGCCCTCCTTCCTTATTTACGTCCCCCAGAAATTTCAACTGTCTCTTCCTGGTGTTAAGTAGAAGTTTCCTTTTTGTTTCAATTTTTGATAAATCTCATCGTTACTCACATGTTCAGTCCATGGTATCCTCAGTACCTTTTTGTAGAACCACATTTCTCATGCTTCCAGTCTTTTCTTCATCTTTGAAGAGATTGTCCAGGATTCACTGTCCTATAGACGAACAGATATCACGTAGTAGTTCAATAGTCTTTATTTGTTATTAAAATAATTGAAATTGCTCACTACTCTGAAAACCTTCATACATCAATATATTTTTATACCATAAATATTCGCCTGTAAATTGTTTGCTGCTGAATATGCAATAGATTTGAAGACAGAAGTTGTATCGGGACTTGGAGAAGATATTGTTTGGCGCTATCCATTTTGGCTTAATTCTTCTTCTATGTGACGTGTCCCTTCAGGACTTTCCACAGTATTCTGCATGTTGTAAAACTTAATAATGCTTTTCTTCCCACCATCACTTTCAGTCATTGTTCTGTCATACATTTACGCGAGTTTGTAAGATTGGTTACTCACTGTGTCCCTCTTGTCTTCAATATGTCATGTCAGTGTCAAATTCTCCAAACCGTCTTGCCTCGTTATGTGACTTAGAAATTTCTACTCTCTCTTTCTGGAATAAAGTATAAGAGTAATTTTGTTTATATTGTCCTTAACACTATCTTGTTAGATATTCAGTTCACATTATTCTCAGTATATTTATTTCCTGTTGCTTAATAATTTGCTTAAATTTGTAAAAGGCATCTTTATTACTTTGGAATTATTCGTTCGAGTGTTTTAATTTTTATTCCTGGAAAATACTTTAGAATAAATCGATATATATATATATATATATATATATATATATATATATATATATATATATATATATATATATATATATATATATATATATATATATATATATATATATATATCGTATCAGCAAATCATTTTATTTATGGACTGCTTAAAAGCAGAAACAATCATAGTTTGACTGAAGCACCTTTCAGTGTAACTTCAGCGCATTCTTTCTGGGATAACTCAACTTGACAAATTCCAAAGGTGTTTTCTTCTGCGCCATTTACAGGCAATGAAGCATGTGAATTTATTCATTTTAGCTTATTACGACATAGGTGGTCAGAGCGATGGACCAATACTATAGATACTATTGAATCAAAA
>CAHIKZ030003327.1:735000-747500 GCA_903632075.3 Acanthosepion pharaonis | reverse complement strand
GTAAAAAAAAAAAAGATTAAAAGTAATAGAAGCCGTAATAATAAAAAAAAAAAAAGGCCAACTCTTAACAATATTAACTACGAATTAGGCCACAATGTGCTAACCATCTTCGGAAATTAAAACATCTATATAACACTAAAAACATACACATAACGCACACACTCAATTAAACTGAAAAATTAAAGCATCCTTGATAATGGCTAAAAGTAAAGCCGAAATCGCTCGGAACTATAAAACATTTGCACAGTTTCTACTCTGTGTCTAAAAAAGAAACCTCTTGTGCGAACACAAGAAAAATTAAATAAAAGCTTAACTGTACTACCTTGTCTGTTGTTTTTAAAAAACATGCACTAATATATATATATATATATATATATATATATATATATATATATATATATATATATATATATATATATGACAAAACAAATTTTCAACAAATTTTAAATTTAAACGACAAGCCCTTAAATTTTTATCACATTTTTCTAATTTCAAGTGACATGTTTACCAGGATGTAAATTATGAATAAAATTTCCATAGTCTATTTTTCTATATTGTTTATGTACCTTCGATAGACTCAGTCATTATTAAGAACTGAGTGATATCAGTATAGTAAAAAAGATTTTGTTGACTAAATACTGGCGTTTATAGATCGCTGGAATTGAACTGGAATCCGTTCAATGTGACGTCATATATAATGGTTAAACGCATAGAATGTATGTGTGTGTGAGTGTGTGTGTGTGAGTATAGACACTAAGGTCAACGCTGTTTCTCTCTCTCTCTCTATATATATATATATATTACACATCAAAATCGAAAATTACCTAATATGGGGACTATAGATCTATTTCAACCAATCAGAAGTACGTTAGTCTTATTCAACCCCGGTGTATAGACTGTGTTCCTGTCGGAATTAGAAATTTAACTTTGACAGCAGTCGAAAAATTGATACAAAATTTTTCCGTTTCGATGTTTCAGTCAGACAAAATGCTCGAGTCGATGGTAAGGGGACGATTGAATTTATTGGCCTTAAATGGAAGAGGTTTTATAAAATTAACCGGGATATTAACCTTATGACATTAAATTGGGGTTATACGAAGAATGAGCAGTTAATTTGTAACTAAAAGGGGGCTGAAAATGAAGCTTTATAAAAAAAATCAGTTATGTATAAAAAAAGTTAGTTTCCTACTTAGAAAATAGCAAATTATACTTAAAAATGAGATATATTAAAAAGATTGGCAATAAATCACATTTAGATAATTTATATTAGATTAATATTAAAGAATAAAAATTAAGATAAAATAAATTATCCATTTCCAACTTTAAGGATAAGTTAAATCAAGTTATACTAAAAAAAAATACAAACCATACCAAGTTTATCTTCCCCCCCAAAAAAAAAATATATATATAAAGAGGTGTAAGTGATAAAAGAACAGAGAGTTCTTAGAATAAGGGAAATTATAAGATATAATGACTGTGGTGAAAAAATGTGAATATAGAAATTAGAAAGTTATACATTCAACATTTGAATATTTAGAGAATTAAATGTACTTACGTAAAATCTATACTATAGAAGTTTAAAACAGCCTCTATGTCGACATTTTAAAATAATTTTTTCCTTTGCTTTAATAGTTTGCTTTGATTATTGTATTTTCTATTTTTTCTTTTAAGCACAAGTCACATCTATCTCTAAGACTATTAAAAGTTTGAGTAATATATATATATATATATATATATATATATATATATATATATATATATATATATATATATATATATATATTGTTGAATATAACAGACAGCGAATATATGTTATTTTTTATCATGAGCCGTTCTAAACTTTGTATAGTGGCTTTAGTTTCGGTAAAACATAAATAGAAATTTCTTATATACATTATACAAGAAGATATATAAGAAATGCATATAATAAGAATTATATACATTTCTTTCTCTCACCTGGTCATGTACGACATCACAGAACCGCATTACGAATTTACTCACTGCGTCTGCGTTATCGTTGCATAGCAGACTTTTATGTAAACATAGCACGATGTCATCTTTGATGGCGAACATCTTTTTTGCAATAACCACTCTGATGATGGCTCAGGTGAGCCGAAAGCTTAGTTCGAGGAACAGCAAAATAAAAATTATCAGTTTTTGTCTTTATTTTCTCTCGAAACTAAAGTCACTATAAGAAGCTTAGAACGGCTTATGGTCAAACATAATAAGCATTAGTTTCTTATATTTAACAATATCTGTGTGAATAACCGTCTGCTGCCTCAATGCACTATATATATATATATATATATATATATATATATATATATATATATATATATACTGAAATGATGGAATATATTTATCTGCAAGATTTTTAGCACTTTAAAAATTATTTTTAGTGAATACTCATATCTGAGTAGACGTTCCATTTATGTATTAAACAGTATATTTATTTAATTCAGACTGGTGGACGAAAATAAATAACAATACTGTTAATAAATTAATTCGACCGCCTACTCCAATATGAGTATCCCAAAAAATAACTTTTGATGTGATGATATATATACATATATATATATGTATATTTTGTCGTTATTCTGATATATATATATATATATATATATATATATATATATATATATATATATATATATATATATATATATATATATATATATATATATAACAAAAATGAAACTTGAAATGGACCAATAGATTTGCTACAAGGACAAATGTTACTTCTGACAACTTAAAAACAGTAAGAAGATGAGGAGAACTATGGTCGCACATGCTTCGCAAATATTGGCCATAAAAAGGTAAATTATTCATTATATATCCGTATAAATAAAAATAAGAAAAACTCAGAGAAGCACAAATAATTTTCCTATCATTTCTCTCTCTCTCTCTCTCTCTCTCTCTCTCAATCTCTCTCTCAATATCTTTCTCTTTGCAACTAAATATTCACCTTTTTTCAAGATTTACGAGCCTCTCAAGGTAGTGCTTACTAACTGTGGTTGTTGTATGGACGTAGGTGGGGAAGAGATAATTACAGATAAATGAAGACATTTACAATATGAAATGATTGACTTAAACTTGAAAAGGTTAAGATTTTAGTGTTCGGGGAAGCATCCTCTCGGGAGTTTGTTCCACAAATTAGCGGCTCTTGACTAGAACATGAAAGAAAGGAACTTTCTTCTTACCAATGGAATATGAAGGGAATGAGACGGGTGGCGAACCAGTCTCATTCCCTTCGTATTCCATCACAGGGGGGGAGGGTGCATCTGTAAATGTCTGAACCAGTTGACGTGGGAAATGTAACGCGTCAGAACATTTTCCATTGAGATAACAATAGATTCGTCAGTGGCTTGCCAAGTTGCGTCAGTGGGAAAGGAATTGAAGTGGGGAATAATTAATCGAATTCAAGGACTCGTAAAGACTTTTGAAATGTGTCACAGCTATAAAGAGAGGAATGGGCAGCCTTAGCAATACCCAATTTTTATGATCTGATCTAACGCTTGTAAAAATATGAGAGCATTTTTTCTCTTTTTCTTTTGGCGTGTTGTTTCAATCTACCAATACTCATATATTGACATGACGCCATCATTGCTAATATCTAACCCTGACTACAAACAGTCTTTTTAATCTAGATAGCTGAATACAGCACAGAGATAGTCCTTGTCATGTATAGAATACATCAACAGGGATCCTCATTGTAATGTAATAATTTGCTTCCTGCACTCACTTATCCTTTACGGTGTATCATAAGTATATCCTTGTGTCAAACTATGCTTATAAAATAAATTTAAAGTTCATGTTCTATGAAGCTTCCTAATGACCTTCGTTATGTTTAAATATCAGTCATTTGAATCAGCATTCGTGATCGCGAAATTTAAGCTTACCTTGAACTCTAACATCTCTGAGACAGATGCGACTATCATAGACATCAAGAAATCGCATAATGTTTTTAGCAGCTTTAAATATAGCGTCGTTCATCCGCAGGCCCAGTTAACAGAGAGAATAGTTTATTATAACTTGCTTATCCAGTTCGCATTTTATTTTATGTATTGGCGGCGCTGTTTATAGGTAGGAATCTGTTTGTTTATTCGCAGTTACAATATGTACGGTTTTCATAACATGCAGGCATTTCAAGAAGGCGGAAGCAGTTCTGATCGCCTTGGGGCGGGAATGATCTCTTCCAACCCAAACAACGGCAAAAAAAAAAAATTTTTATTTTCAAGCCAAAGACTTTCAATCAGGATTCATTATTGGGGTCAAAATCTTAACTACATTAAATATGCCTGTGTTACAG
Source organism: Acanthosepion pharaonis (assembly GCA_903632075.3). NCBI lineage: Eukaryota > Metazoa > Mollusca > Cephalopoda > Sepiida > Sepiidae > Acanthosepion > Acanthosepion pharaonis. The sequence goes on along the minus strand of CAHIKZ030003327.1, from coordinate 743,191 downwards.
TGTTGAGAGCAGACACAGAAAGAAAAATGCAGGAAATCTTACTAAAAGTAATAAATGAGAAGTGAGAAGAAAGAACTAAACATCCATTGTAAGAATGTGTCAGAAAAGAAGATAGCAACACGCTAATTACAAATTGGTGGAGTCAAAATCAAGCATGTACAAAAATTGAAATATCTAGGAAGTGTTTTAACAGAGGATGGAAAATGGGACATCGTAATTCAAAGGCGCATTGGAATAACGAAGCATATCTTCCAAACGGCAAGCAAAGTTTTATGAAGCAGGAAAATCTCGTTAGAAACGTAGAAAAGATTGATTAACAGTTATGGAATATTGGCCATCCTATATGGTAGGGTATGTTTGAAAATCTCGTTACAGATAAAGAAAATTGAGGTAACAGAAATGTGCTTCTACAAAAGGATGTTGAGAATACTATAGACTGAACATGTGTGCAATAATTAATATTTAGAATATACGGAAACAAAATGGACACTTACATTTAACATCAGAAAGGGACAATTGAAATATCTAGGGTATATAATGAGGAAAGAGGGTTTAGAAAAGTTAACACTAACAGGAATTATTGAAGGTAATAGGACAGAAGAAAGCAACACATAACCCCTACCTAACGAGCTTATGTTCATAGCTGACAGAACAGGGATTTGGAGAGAGAGCAAAAAAAAAAAATATTTACTAAGAACTACAAAGGACAGGGAAATGTGAAGAGTCATGATCGCCAATGACCTGGCGGCATATAGAAGAAGATAGTGGCTATAAGATGATAAGAACAAACCTTATGGTTATCGACAAGGATGGCAAGGGTCTTCGAAGCTCTTTTGAATTAAGGCTGCTATCCTAATAATTCCCATTGGGAAAAGCGCTACTCCACTTTTGCTATTACTATATATCATAAAATATCTTGTAACTGTCATGTCACGATGGTGATTAAGCAATCAGGGAAACTTTTCTCCCATAAATAATTCGGTTACCTTGGCAGTATCAGCAGAAATTAGTTTTCACTATGTTCAGATTCCAGCTTTGATGACGTAAGTGATATGCCCATCTGTAACAGTCTTGAGAAAAACGTCTTTTAACATATTCGCGTATATATGTGCTTTAAACATGTTCACCTTTTCCCAGATTTTAATTGGTCGTTGCTAGAAAATAAAAAGAATTTGTTTTCTGAATGACCCTAATGGAAATCTAATTAAAACTATAGGCTATATCATAAACATTTTCGTTTTTTTTTCTTCAAAGCTTAATTTATGCTCATATCTATAAATGAACTATGACTTCTTTATTTTCACCGTCATTATTAAGAAAATTAAAATGATTTACTTTACAGCAGACTTTTTCTTCAAACCTTATTTCGTGTATGTCCCGTAGAGCACTATTTGTTATTATTATTATTATTATTATTATTATTATTATTATTATTATTATTATTATTTCTTTTGATTCCTATTTGATATACGCTCCCCAATGTACCGAACGTGACTTGATTTATGTGGGTAAAAAAAAATAAAGAAGAAAGATTTAATGGCCACGTCCTCTCTCTCACAGGCGGGATATGGCAAAGCTCTCACTGCTCTATCGCTAATTCCATGAAAAGTTCTCGGACAAACTAGATTCCTTGGTTCTGCCGGTTGTAACCATCACGGCTAGGACCCGCCAGGACACTTACATTGTAGGTAACCACCCACCTTCCTTCAGTGTTCCATTCGTGAGAAGTAAGTTCCAATTGAAAAGCTTCCCGCGAACCACTTCCCTGTGGAACAGACTTCCAAGAGGATGCTTCCTCGATCACTACAATCTTAACTTGGTCAAGTCTAGAGTTAGCTGTTATTGTTCTCTCCTATCCATATGAATTAATAGATAACGTAAACCCCTACCTCGAGTGATCCGATCCTTGTACAGAGTGAAAGTTACTGTAAAAAAAGTATGATGTCAGACACAACAATGTAACATCAACGGAGATTGTGGAACATAATATTACAAACGACTATATTTTCGACTATTATTAACTAATAATAATAAATGCTACCTTAGATGAACTGCTTACTCTGACATCAGTGAAATATATATATATATATATATATATATATATATATATATATATGTGTGTGTGTGTGTGTGTGTGTGTGTATAACGTGCTAATAGCTTTGCAGTGAAGCTGTCAACTCTGCTTTACTCAGGTGAATTGGGAGCGAACTGTACTGGTACTGAGGCTACATCCAACTCTCTCACACGGCTTCAAGGAGTCGCATGGACACTGCGACTGGCGCACCCCAATCAATAACATCGACCTGTCGGCTAAATTGTGTGAGGATAGTTGCAAGGGTTTCCCAACAAGACCGGTGAAAGAGGACGCCTCTCCACAAACCAACTTTAAGCGGCCATCGATCAGTAGCCAGAGTGGGTGTAGAAGCTTAGCCCCAGAGGTCAACTGCTTTACCTATGGGCGGAGGAGTTTATGAGAGGAAGGAGGAGGTAATTCCATAGAATTTATACTAAGCTTTTCATTAATCCCTTTTAGCTAACGGAGAATTTCATGATGAGCACGATCACCATCATATTATTAACGTTTCAGTTGCATGCCTTTCAGGCTGGTTGCCTTTCATTAGTTTTGACGACTTGATTTACCAGAAAAAAACGCACTTCTCAAAACAAACGAAGTTCGTACAAAGACATAATTTTGTAGATTTTTAAAAATATTTTTATACTTGTATACAATTTTTATACATAATTTTGAAGAAGTCAAACATAGTGTCGAAATATTGTTGAACATTGTCAAACACAGTGTCTTTTCTTTTCTTTTTCATTTCTTAAATCGGTGTCTTCTCTAAGCGTGAAAAATATTGGAAGATTTACATCAATCTTTTTGTTTAATAACAATAACAATTATTATTATTAGTTGTAGTAGTACTAGTAGTAGTAATAGTAGTATTCTTACTGCCCAGTGCGGATGCTTGCTAAGTGGAAATTACCAAGTACACATTATTACCAAGCACAAAATTGTATGGAACCAAATGCAAATTATCTCATAAATATGCAGAAACAATCGACCATTTTGTTTCAGGTAAGACAGTGTTAACGCAAACTAAATATAAAACTCGCCATGATAGAGTGGGCCAATATCTGTACTGGAAAATATGCAACGTTTACGAGAAGGAAACTGCAAGAAACTGGTATGAACACCACCCAGACTCGATTACAGTGATATAACCTGTAACAAAAATATGAGATTTCAAGCTACACACAGACAGAACCATTAAAGCTAATCGCCCAGACATCTTATTTAAAGACCAGAAAAACAGAATTTGCATTCCTGTAATCTGTAATATATCTTTATATATTTTCAAAAACTATCAAAATGCAAGGATCTTGAAATGGGAATCTAAAAAATGTGGTACATGATTACATCAATGATTCCAGTTGTAGCTGGAGTTCTCGGATTGATTGGAAAAGGCTCCGATAGTCTCATTAAAGAGATTCCTGGTAGCCCATGCTTTAAAAAATACAAACAAAATTGTACTCATATATTACGAAGAGATTTATCTATGTAATATGGATGTGATCTTAGTTTGTTTTTTTTTTACGAAAATGCTCAGGAGAAAACGTCATGAAACAATAGGTTTCTGGGTGGGACACGGAAGGAAATTTCTATGCAACAGAAATCAAAAAAAGAAAAATAATAATAAATATAGTTCGGTGGCGAGATGTTCGAATTTCAAATTTAAATGATTTGTCCAATTAAAATAAAGCCATTTATTACATACACGAGTAAAAATTGTCTCAATGTGTCGCACATTACAGTTTATACGCTTTTTCAATTGCCAAATGGTTGTTGCCAGACAGAACAGAAATTTCTGCTCGTGATAAATATCCACTACGTTTCAATTCAGATTCTATGAGCGCATGTATATTTTTATTCAATAAAAAATGCAAAATATTTATGCAAAATTAAAAAGTAAATACTTTGAAATATAATTAGATTTTTTACTGAATAATTTGCGAAAAGTTAAAAAAAAATTATTATTATCTGACTATTAAAGATTTATTTTAGGAAGAATCTATAATAACATTTTTTAATCATTTCACTTCAAGCAAAGGCAGGACTGCCACAAGTAGGCAGGGGTTTACAGGGAGTGAAAGCGAAAGAAACGACTGAGTAAAGGGAGGATGCAGGAAAAAAGACGATTGACGTTGCATTTACATTTTTGAAGATTTTTAGTTTTCAGGGTGGCAACTAAACGGCAGGGATTTCCACATGAAAAGAAACTGTTGGAGTAGAAGCTACGGTTTTATTTAGCTATTTCAACATTAAATTGGCGGGACTAGATTTCAATCCAGTAACACGCTTAAATTCGTGTAATCAGCGCGCAGGGGAAAAAGCTCTTCAAAGCAGTTGCCATAAAAATATTTGTAGAAAAGACATGGAAGCCACGTCACATCCGTGAGAAAATGACTGAAGTTGAGGTGCCAAGTCAGGATCGATTACCCTTCTTTGGAACCTAAAATGTTATAGGCAAATGGATACGGAGTGATATACATGACAACAAATGCTATAAAATATTTATTCCATAAAATAGAACAAAAAGTTCAACTGTGAAAATAGGTAGACCTTTCGTTAAGAATAGAGTATCTTTCCAGATGTATATACTTATCTGAGCGAATAAAATGAGTATTTACTAACAAGTTGGTGAGGAGAGCTCCTCGCTAGTACTGTGAGCCGCGAAGAAAAAGAAAGAGTATATTTTTGAATGCAAGCGTTTTAAATGCCCAGTCAGTTTCTGATACTACGTATATCCTCTACATTCAATTGCCTGTGCCTCCTACAGCTATTGTGTCATAAGCACAACAGAACTGTCTCTTCCGAACAAAGCGATCCAGTAATGATTTATATAATAATCAATATGATACACCAAAATTTTGTAGTTTGAAAAGGTTAAATTGGTCACTTCCTTCCATTTTCAAATGTGCTCTCTAAATATCTGCATAGTCTTTTCATTTTTTTTTTAAATTTTTACTACAGTTTACACAATACAAAGCCCTATAGCCACAAGGTAGAGGGTTAATGAATTAGGTGTTTAATATGAACATAAGGGGAGAAAATAGAAAGTTAATATTACGAGAATATGACGGATAGATGAAGATTGACCTTAGACTTGAAGAGCTTAAGATTGCAATGTTCAGGGAATTCCATTCCCTCTGGAGTCTGTCCCCCACCACTAAATATCCTTTTAAAGAGTCCTGCCCATGGGTATATTTCTATTTATAAATAAGCATGATGGTTCAAATTAGGGCACTGCTGGGAAATTTTATGTCTGCCATCCTCTACTTTTACAAGACCTAGATCAGGCTGTGAATGGAGTATTGCTGTCATATATGGGCAGGAGTTGCCCAGTCCTCGCTTTCCAGCCTCAACAGAGTCTCAAAGGCGTCTACGCAGTCTTAATCCACCCTACAAACCCTTTCCCACGGTCGAAACGTCGCACTCCTGTAGCTGCTCTTTTGCAATTTCCATGGAAAGTGTTCAGATGAACTACATTCCTTAGTTCTACTAGTTTTAACTTTCTCGGCTAAGACTCTCTATATCACACACATTTTAGCGAACCACCCCCATTCGCTTAGTATTCCATTAGTGAAATGGAAGTTACAATCAATCACCCTCTATCTCACAAACCGCTGCTTTGTGGAACCGACTGGCAATCTTAATCTATTCAAATCTAGGATTTATGCTTCTACCGTGAACATAATCCTACTCGAATATATATGACATAGTGTGGGCAACCTGGAAAGATCTCTCACAAATCGAATTTAAATTTGTTTCTTTTAAAATAGTTAAATTTAGAAATAAATTCAGTCTGGAATGAATTAAATAAATTCAGGAGGAATGTTTAAATTATTCACATAGGACCAACCAATATTTTTTGTTATTCTCGTCCTGTTTTTGTTAGAGGATTTACAAGACAACAATATAGATATTTAGAATTTGATAATCAACAAGAAAAATAAAGTAAAAATAAAAATCACCGATTCAAATTAAAGAAAAAAAATCATATGAGAAAATATTGATTCGAATTTTAATAAATGTTAAAAATTTATTTCCCAGGAAGCAATATTTTTCTCAGTCTATCTCCATCCCTCTCTTTTCGGTCTTTGAATGTAGAATGATTTCTGCCTGAACTGGAATTCTTTCTGGAGAATCAATAAACAAATTTTGCAATTAAAAAAAAATATTGTTCCATTATCGATCTTGTCGTTCAAATTCGACTTTTTCAAGTCAAATTCTGACATATTTCTCTTAGTTTCAAACGTCACTCAACAAATTGATCTCCTCAACATTTTCAGATACGGCTTTCCTTTTTCTTCGCTGTTTTCCCCAAAATTCAACGAACAACTTGAAAGTTTCGAGCAAAAACCGAAACTCAACGTCAAAATACGGTACAAATTCTGAGCTCTCCGAAGCAGAATTCAATTACTTGCGAACCTTCTATGTCTGAAATTGACGAAAAGCACAGACATTCAAATTCAGTTTATTTATTTATTTTATTTATTTATTTATATAGCTGCTATTTCAGATCGATTTCAAACTTAAAGCTCGAATTAGGTTAATTCGCTTCCGATTTAATTCTATTTCTAGAAAACCCAAGAAGAATATAGCGTGGTTGTCGTTAAATCTTATACTTATTCGGTTTATTCCTTTGCTAGTTTGAAGTAGTGTTTATTCCGCTGCTAGTTTGTGCCAGTGTGACGGTTATTCGCAAAAAATGTGGATTCAACGAACCGAGTTCAGTTTCCAGCCTAGACTATTGGTTCACTTTCATGAAATTCCTTTTGAAAATTATTGTTAAATAACAGGTTAGACTAGGCTTTGAAACAACAGAAATGTGTTTCTACAGAAGAATGCTGGGAATACTATGAACCAAACATGTGACCAATGATGAAGTTTTAGAGAAAATCGTAACAAAAGGAAATTTATATTTAACATCAGGGAGAGACAATTGAAATTTTTAGGGGAGATTATGAGGAAAGAGGGCTTGGAAAATCTGATACTCACAGGACAGATTGTAGGCAAGGGGTACATAGTAACACAATGCATAACCAACTTAGTGAGATTTAGTAAAAGGATGACGAGTTTAGGAGAGATGGCAGAAAGACAATTTATAAAAAGCTACAAAGTAGAGAAAATTGTGGAGAGCTACTCTCTGAAGGGACACGGCACATAGAAGAAGAAAAAAAAAGAAGAAGGAGGAGGAGGAGGAGGTTTGGAAGCGTCACTCAGACAGCTTTTTAGCAAGTGCAACAGAATCCCGAGAGAATGCTTCCCCGATCACTACAATCTTGACCGCAACAAGTCTCGGATCAATCGTTATCTATCCTGCATATACTCACAATCTGCATTTTATAACTGCTCCTCTTACATACATGAAACAACTTCATTCATTTACCTCTAACTTGAGTGGCTCTTGAGCCTTGTATAAAGTGAAAAATAATTTTAATAAAAGAGAAAGAAATGTTTGAATCTAAACCGTGGAGAGAGCAAAGAGAAACCACTTTTTCTAGGTCACATTTCTGAAACGGACAATCAGGATCGATTTCGGTACTGATGGATTTCTGAATTAGCTCTTGTTCTATGGCTGACACGATAGGTAAGCCTGATATATTTGGGAAGTATATTAGAATAATCCAGAAATTATACTGGGAGCAAACAGGCTGGATCCGGAAAGAAAATATAATTTGGTAAATTTGTAAAAATTGGAAGTGGCGTGAGACAAGGATGTGTTTCCCCACCGAACTTATTCAAACCTTACAGAAGTGATTCCGAGAGAATTAGAATTCCTATCAGGATTCATTATTGGCGGCCACAATCTTAATAAAATTAGATATGCAGATGACACAGTGCTGATAGCAGACACTAAAAAGAAAATACAGGAACTATTACAGAACATAGTAAAGAAAAACGAGAAGAAACATCGATTCTGAGAAAACAGAATATCTGTTTGTCAGCAAAATGAAGAGTCCAACATGTGAACTAAAAATTGCTGATGCCAAATCAACAAATTACAAAAATTTAAATATCTAGGAAGTGTTTTAACGGAGGATGGATAATGTGACACAGAAATCCGAAGAAGTACTGCTAAATATTTTACTATCAACACACGTCAAATTATTGTGACACGTCAAACAC
>CAHIKZ030003327.1:675000-730000 GCA_903632075.3 Acanthosepion pharaonis | reverse complement strand
ATTACTATTATTAAGTTTGGGTGATTCCGTTTACCATGAATCAGCCTGTCGCCTCTGAGTATTGACTACAATGTTCACTTATATATATATATATATATATATATATATATATATATATATATATATATATATATATATATATGGTTAAACCTAGAGAGCCAGACAAACCTTCCAAGGTTTCACCTAATCGGATCGTCAGGGATGTATTCCGTTCTTTTTTACTTTTTTAGCCAGCCTTCCCTGATGATCCGCTTAGGTGAAACCTTGGTAGGTTTGTCTGACTCTCTAGGTTTAACTAAGTCTGCTCTACTTACTGCATCGAGCACTTTATTTAGTTATTTTGCTTACTCGTATCGGGTTTTTTTTCTTTGGGTTTTGGACTTGCATGCTGGACGATTATTTTCGGCTAACGTACATGTTCTTGGTTCTTTCTTTTTTTAAATATCTTTTTTCCTTTTGGTATTGGTTTGATCATTTGCAAAGCAAGACACCGAAGGTTTTCCGAACGAGTGTAGTTTCTTATACTTATAAGATTACTACTATAACTAATATATATATATATATATATATATATATATATATATATATATATATATATATATATATATATATATATATATATATATATATATGCGTATGTGTAAGACCGTTAATGAGATTTGAAGGACAAACGCCAACAAAATGATTCCATTATTATCAAAAAAACTTGATATTTATAACATGTTACATGTTCGAAATGTATTCCTATTTTCTTTGGAAGCGTACTTTTGGTGTCTTCTTTCAACAGCCGAGCGGTTCGGAGTTGGAATTTATTTTCAAAAGATAAATTCAAACATTGAGGGATTAAATAGATATTTGGGTTTACTCAGAGAGTATAACTTCCAAATGGAAACCTCCAACCAACAACGTTCTTCGAAAGAGTAAGTGCCAGTTCTTTGTTTACTCCTCGCATTATTGAAAAAGAAAACAGACGTGTTCGAAAACTCCGACTTTAAAATTTATCATTTCGTGCTTCGTTTCAGTCAAATGGTTAATATGTAATAAATAACAATTTTATTTACAATATTGGTATCATTTTATTGGCTTTTTATTTTTCAAATTTCATACTTAATCTACACACACACAGGCATACACACACATGTGTGTGGGCTCGTGTGTGATTTCACGTGTGTGATTTCACGTGTGTGTCTTCGCTTGTGTGTATATAATGTATTGGCAAGATATGTATATTTTCTTGGTTTTGCTTATACCAGGTATACATCTTGCTTTAACATAATTCTTTGAATATAAATTTGTCTGTTGTTGAATAGAGTTTTCTTGCTTATTAATTTGACATTCAAAATACTCAAAAATATTTTTGCAAAGTTTGAAAATGTTAAACTATAGAGTCATTACTTATTTTAAAAATCTATGGGAATTCGACAATTCCAAAGGATTTTATTAAACACTGTCATTATTTAGATTGGTGCCTAATGATGTAAGAAACGCATACGTTAAGAAAAAATGTTGATTCATTGATTTCATTACCTTCCTTGGTTACGACACATAAGACAATGGTCTATACTGATAAGTAACAGAATATTTTTAAATGGCATGTTCCTTCAGCTCTGAGAGGATTATGACTGTCTACAGAATATATATTTTCCTCTAAGAATTGCTTTGGTTTCTTGGCAAAGAAAATGGAACGGAGTCCCATTGACTTGTCTAAACTTCTGACTTCAGCATAGTCCTTCACTTAGATAAGATGTGATCCAAGGTTTGAGTGACTAGTCTATCCTACATTTGAATCCACAGATCGAAGGCAGGTGAGTTTGTGTGTCCGTGTGTTTGTATGTATAACACTTTCTAGGAAATGTGTTGTTCAAATTAGTATGTTGTGATGGGAACGTTTCAACAGACCATCGTGTGCGTGTTTATATATCTATCTATCTATCTATCTATCATCTATCTATCTATATATATATATATATATATATATATATATATATATATATATATATATGACCGGTGCGTACAATAACGAAACCTCCAAACTGGGGTTAGTAAGCCTGACTGGGGGCACCGGGCAGGGGTTTGTCACCCTCGCAATCTTATCGACATTTGCTTTTTGTCTACCTACATTCATATATGTTAGAAATTAAACTATTAAAGAACGAAAACTCTCCGCGGATTTTGACGTAATTTTAGAGCCTTTTTTGTCCAAGTACATGAATTTGTTTTGCTCCTGTTATGTCTCAAAAAACATTATATATAGTTAACTATTTTTAGCTATAATGTTGAATGTGTTAAAATTATTAAACTTTTTAACATGAAAAATCCCAGGTTGATGTTAAAATTGCCGCAACACAGTGTTGATTTATCTAAGATGGAATGATCTATTATGACATTTGTCTAATTTGTATTTAGATATATTGTATTTATTATAATTATTATGTTGAAAAATCCACCTATATTGCATATAATCCAGTATTTTACATAATTATGATAAAACAAGATTTGTATCTTATATGAACACTACTTGAAAATTGAGATGTAATAGAATGGGAGCACTATATCCTAGATTAGTGTGATCATAGATACGGGAGGGGCTAACGAAACCCTTGCACCGGCCTATATATATATATATATATATATATATTATGAAATGGACAATGTCCGAGAATTATTTTAAGACATTTTTATGTTTATAAATTCTTTTTATAGAAACAAATATTTAAGTAAATGCTCTGTTTATAATAAACAGTGTTAAACAACATTTACCGGCCTGAATGCCCGAGAAATTTTCACAGAAATTATTCGACCCCCGATAGGATTTGAACCTGTATCCTATATGGAACCGTCAGTTAGCATGACGTGCCTTTAACCGATTTGGCCACAGAGGAGCGTTCGGTTAGCAAGGTCGAATTTATTATAAACAGATCATTTACTTAAATATTTGTATCTATAAAAAGAATGTATAAACATAAAAAAATGCCTTTATATATATATATATATATATATATATATATATATATATATATATATATATATATAAAGAAAAGAAAGAACAGTAAGATATATAATCCGGTGTTTCATATATATATATATATATATATATATATATTCACAAGGATAAATATAGATACATGCACTAGAAAGAGTTCGTATACAAATATACACACATACACACACACACACACACACACACACACACACACATATATATATATATATATATATATATATGAAAATTATATTTATTATTTATTTAAAACGAATGAATTTAGTCTTTATTTATTTTTCCGTAACTTCCCTCAGAGGGGAAAATTACTTATCAGCATTAGTAAGAAGGAATTGTTTCACTCATTATAACAAGTTGCTGTACCTGTGTTAACGTCTTACTTAGTGTAGACGGTTACTTCGCGTTATACATGCATGTGGTTTGTTTGTCCGTATATATTTGTGCGCGTCCGGGCATATACTGACATACACATACATACACATAAACTCACATAAACTTGCACACGCATAAACACAAAAAGAAGAAAGCCAGAAGAATAAAAGAAAATATCACGAAAAAATAAGTAAAAAAAACATAAATGAATTTATCTGTAAACGAATGAAATAAAACGGTGGTAAGTGCGTAGGTTATGTCTGAATGGAAGAGTAATATCTCATTTCTTTTTTAGGAAACAGAAAGAAAGAATGGGATAAACATAAAGGAAAAAATCATAGATTGATAGAGTCGAGCGACATGGAAGCAACATTGAAGGTTAATCGTAAAATGGTAGAGTGCCATCAAAACTGGCCAGCGGTATTTGGAGGAAAGCGAAGCTTTAACAGTGTTTTTTTAATTCTTTGTCTATCGTAAAAAAAACAGTCGATCTCTCTGATACATTGGGTTTTTAAGGCACTTTGGTGTATTTCGACCAATCGAAGGAAACCCGTGAAATTTAGAGTGAAATAATCTGAACTGATTTCCTCAGTGTCATTGTTACAAAAAAGCAAGCGAGACGTAGGAAATAACATGATGGAAGAATTTCAAAAAAAGAAATATCCAAGATAAAGAAATAACGAATATATTAGAAATAAAAAACAAAACTAAACAAAGAATGAATGAGTAAAGGAGGAATGAGAGAAGGGATAAAACTGAGAATTAAGTTAATAAAGAAGATAAATGAACGAATAACAATGAATAAGGAACAGAAGTCAGTGAAGAAGAAAGTAGCAGATTTTATGTATGAAGAGAATATTTCATTTGTGATGAATGAATGTTTTCTAAAGCGCAAAGGAATAAAGAAAAATAAAAGTAATAAATAAGAACAAATATTCGAGAGACAAAAAAGAGAGACAGAACAAAATCTAGCCGAGATGGGAAAAGCTTTTTAAAATAATTATAAAAAAAGAAAGAATATAAAGAAAAGAATAAAGACAGAATCGAATGCTGCATTGGGGTGAAAACCGTTAAATTGTTCTGAAAAAAACATATAAAAATGATAAAATTTGTAAGAAAAAAGAGAAAAAAAAGGAAGTAATATGAACGAGGCAACGGGAAAGGAAAGATAAAAAAAAATATCACAATGAAAAAATCAAGGAAAAGAAAGAAAATAATAAAACAAGTATCAGAAAAGAATCAAAGAGTATAAAAGAAAGAAAGAGTGCCATGAATGAAGCCATGAAAAGAAAGAAAGAAAGAAAGAATCGACAATACACTGTGACAAAAAAAGAAAGAAAATAAAAAAAAACAAAGAACAAGTACCATAAAATACTTAACAAGAAACAAAGTGTACCATGAAAGAATCTAAGAGAGAAAGAAAGAAAACAAGTAAAGAAAACAAGAAAGAAAAATACCATGAAAAAAGGAAGGAGAAAAAAAGAAAGAAGACCAAGAAAGAAGTAGGGAGGAAGAAAGAAAGAGATAGAGAAAGAAAGAAGCTAGCTATGATGTCAGAAAGAACGACCGTTGAATTACAAGTGTCACACATGAACGAGAGGCGAAATCTTTGAAAGACGAACTGACGAGATAAAAAAGCGAATTTCGTAGACAACGTCAGTGCTTGTATCGTAGGGTAAAGGGTCACTGACAAAGAATATTACTGCAAATCATTTGGTGAAGACTATGTAAAGCAAGAGAGACAGTCGATCGCAGGAGGCCCAGTGTCCTAATATTCCCAACCCTTGCCTCTGTCGGACCCCCGACGTAAGCAGCTCTTTCTTCTCTTCCGTTCCGTGAAGAACTAACATGTGGCGGAGCTCTCCATGTCCATTGAGTAGTGACAAAAGACCGACACAAGTCTCAGGGCCGGTGCCAAGCAGTAGACAGCAGAAAAGTCCAAGAGAGACGACCTAGATATAAAAATATAAAAGAAATCCTTTCCATGAGTTGCTGGCTGTATTGGTTCTATGTGTGAGATCGGTTTCGTTTGGGCAAAGGTCGGGTCGAATCGGAAAAGGTTCAAGTGAAATGAGGCAGATGGTCGGGGAGGGATTGAAAAAAAGAAGTGAGAAAAAGCAAAGAATAGAACATGCTCAGTATGACTTCACTTTCCTTTTAATTGATTTCCTCCTCTATCAGGTCCTAAAATTCTGTAACCAATCTCTCTCACTCTATCTCTTAGTCTCTCTCTCTCTCTCTCATATATATATATATGTGTGTGTGTGTGTGTGTGTGTGTGTGTGTGTGTGTGTGCCTTTATTGATAATTTTAATTCAGATAAAAGACGCTTCAGTCGGAAATTAGAAAGACGATATAAATAATTTAATAATTAGATCTTGGTGTTATTTGATAAAATTCATGTGTATGAATTCTTGCTGCTGAAATACATAAATACACACAACATATATATATATATATATATATATATATATATATATGGTGTGCGTACGTGTGTTTAAGGTATTATTATTGTACTTAACTGTAATGTTTTTCTTTCTCCCCCTTTTCTTTCTTTCTTTCTTTCTTTTTTCTTTATAATTGTTCTTCCAACAGACAGTTTCTTTATTTTTTACAGTCTTTGCTTATTATTTTCGTCTGTATTTTTTCCTTCTACCTTTCCTTTTATCTTTCTTTCTTTATTTTATTCTCTCTTTCTTACAATTTGCCATTCTTTTCTCCTTTCTTTTGCCTTTCTTTCTTCCTTTCTTTCTTCCTTTTTTATTGTTTCTCTCTTTTCGTTTTACACTATCATTTTTCATTCTTCTTTTACAATGTCTTTCTTTATTTTTTTCTTGGAAGTCTTTCGCTTTGTTTGTTTGTTTGTTTGTTTCTTTCTTTCTTTATTTGTTTCTTTCTTTCTTACACAATCGTTTTGTTTCCATTTTTTCTCTTTTGTCTTCTACAGTCACTTAGCATTATATTATTTTCTTTTACAATCTGTTTTCTTGTTTTTTCATTGTTTCTTTCTTTCTCTCTCATATTATCACTTTCTTTCTTCTATTTTGGTCGCCATTTTCCGTCTTCTTTCTTAATACTTTTTCTCTGTTTCGTAGAAAATCCATCAAGTATCCATCTTTTTACTTTCCTTATATTTCTTTCTATTCTCTTCACTTTTGTCTTTAGTTTTCCATCTTTTTCTCATAATTAGAAATATTTCCCTCCCTAGTCTATACATTTCCTTCTTTCATTATTTCTCCATGTCTTTTTCTCTTTTTATTTTTTGATATGCACCACCCCAACCACACTTAGCAATGTATGTTTGATTTTTGTCAATAACAAAAATCTAGTCGGCCAATCTACTTGAAGACGTAGGCCGCGACGTTGAAGTTCCCTTTTCAAAGGCGCTCAGCTGCACCCCTGCGTCTTGTAGGCTTTTTGTATTGTTAATCCCGGACACTGAGCGCCTTGCCACACGTCTATATGTCTCGGTTATTTGATTCAGAATCTAATTTGTTGAAGCGCATTTCGCCAATCTGGGCGTCTCTATATGTACGACTATACATGTCTACACGAATTAGACATTTTGGAGGGCTTGTACAATAGGCTCTACGATAAGAAATATTCTTTTTTTTTTATTTTCTCTCTCCATATACGTAGAGATTAACTAATCCATATCATGAATATGAAAAGGTTTTTGTTTAAATTTTTATAAGTTAATATGTGTTGAGTTTACTGAGTAAATTGAAAACTAAAACAAAATACAATTATACCACTTGATTTATTCAAATTTATAAACAGCTCATAAAGGAAATTACATCAACTCAGAAGGTAGTGAAGAAAAGCAAGAAGAAAGGACTAACAATCACTTTCATGACGGAATATCAACATGCAAAGTAAAGATTGGAGTTTCCAAAATCAAGCAAGTGCAATAATTTAAATATCTGGGAGTTTTTTTTTAACAGACAGCAGAAATCCGAAGGACGATGACTAAGAAAAGTATTAAGAAACTGGAAAATTTCGTTAGAATCATTGAAAAGAGTACTGACTTTTGCCTAATATGTTGGACAATCTCTTCACAGATGAATAAGAAACTTGAAGCAACAAAAATGTGGTTCTACAGAAGCACGCTGAGAATGTCATGAACTGCTCATGTGAGCAACAATGAAGTTTTAAAGAAAATGAAAACAAAAATGATAGATATACTCAGAAAGAGACTGTTTAAATTTCTAGAATGCATAATGAGGAAAGAGGGCTTCGAAAATTTGACACTCATTGGTCATATTGAAGGCTCAAGGGAAAGAGGAAATGAGCTTAACGAATTTGTGTAAGTGGGTGGGAAAACAGAGTTTCGGAAAAATAACAAAAAGAGAAAATTTACTAAAAGCTACAAAAGCCAGCAAATTGTGGAGAGCCATGATCGCCAACGTTCTGAAGAAACATATGACATGGAGTTCTCTTTCATATATTACTATTGATTAAGCACTCTAGATTGTGAATTATAAAAAAAATATCCTTTTTAATTTTAAGAAATTACGTCGTCTTAGTATATTTGTTATTTCTGCTTGCATTGCATATTGTACAATGCCAACGGCATTTCTATATGCAAAACTGCTTGAAATAGACTATCCTCTATGTGGAAGTAATTTTGTTTTTTGCTGTAACACACACACACACACACACACACACATATATATATATATATATATATATATATATATATATATATATATATATATATATATATATATATGCGTGTGTGTATGTGTCTGTGTGCGTGTGATAATCCTGACTACTCATATCTCTATATCTATCTATCTATACTTGAAATTTTCGGCCAATCATCCATAATAGTTTTGCCGTGTTATAAAAAAGACTTGTCTATTAGTCTTTTCTCGCAAAGTAAAGTAATAAAACCACTAAGAAGCATCAGACCAGGTGTGACAGCAAATACTTTGCAGGGTCGAATGGAAGACTTATGAATAAGATAGAGACTAACGAAAAAGATAGTCTTGCACGACCTTGTGAACCAACTTTCCAAGCAGAAGACCTAGTAACTGAGTTAATATAAGCTTTCTACTTCATGTCAGTGGTAAACGTTAACAGAAGAAGGTGAAATTAGTTACTCTCCTGTAGGTTAACATTAGCCATTCCGATGGAAGATAAAAATACTTTCTCTGATACGATTAAAAGGGAAAAATTTCGTTTTGGAAAGTTGAGCTATAGTATGGCAAAATGATGTCTATCTTGAATATGCGAAAGAAACGGAAATCTATAACTGTTCCGACATCTACTGACATTCAACGAAACTTGCAGAATGATTACAGAGACCAAAGAGAGCATGTAAGAAGAGTTAAGAACAAAAGACAAATGAAACACGATAATTATTTAGATAGAAATAAGAAATGTACTTGTTCTTAGTAAAAGATAATCTACACCGATAAGTCCGTATATTAACCTTTTAACTGTGACAGTCATTCGCATTTAAGACATAGCATTGCAAAGAAAGGAATTCTTTGCACGCGCAATTCCTATTAAAAATAAAGAAACAAAATGTGAGCCTGAATTACTGGGATAATGAAGCTATTTACATGCGGACTATTCCCCCCCCTCATATTTATTGTTATCACAAAGTTTCAGTCACTGTACGTCATGACTTTTATCATTGGTTGTCGATTCCTATTCAGTACTATTCAGATATTGGTGACTATGACTACGATATGGGAGAACTGAATTTCATTAGCTGTTATTCTCTTTCTTTATTAAGAAAGAAAAGAAATTACTGTAAGTCGCAGCTGCAGTAGAAAAAAGAAGCCTCGGTGAGTGCAGTGATGCATAACATGCAGAAACCGCCGCAATTTCATCAGTAGCTCATTGAAAATAAAGATTCCAAATGCTTCACTTAGTATCTTCCCAGCGGCTAGTACATTAAAACTGCGGATCATGAAATTGCTAGATATATATATATATATATATATATATATATATATATATATATATATATATATATATATATAATTATTTATTTAAAATTAACATAAATATGTTATAAAATCACTACAAAAATATCCATTTTGTTTCAACACATCTGGTGTCTTATCAAGTGATGATGTTGCAACATCATCACTTGATAAGACACCAGATGTGTTGAAACAAATGGATATTTTTGTAGTGATTTTATAACATATTTTGTTATAATTTTTAAATAAATAATTATATTCGCTCTACTTTGTATTGAGCACTCTTTTAAGAATAGTAATTGTTGGTTATTGGAATTTATTCCGTGTACACCAATCATATACTTGGATATATATATATATATATATATATATATATATATATATATATATATATATAGAATAGGCCGCTGAAAGAAATTCAAGAAATAAAAACAATAGTAATAATGATAATGAAAATAAAATGTATTGTATATTATTAGACTTTAGACCAAATAGAGGAGGAGAAAAGATTTTAAAATCACAATTACCTATGACCTTTCTCAACAAGGAATAAAATGAAGTTAGACTTTTTGAGGTAATTTTTGGTATTATGTCATATTACAGATGAAATATAATAGTTTTTGTCCAGTTGTCTGCCACGATTATATATATATATATATATATATATATATATATATATATATATATATATATATATAGAGAGAGAGAGAGAGAGAGAGAGAGAGAAAGAGAGAGCGTTAGTTTGAAATGCTGTTTTTTAAAGCCAAACCTGATGGCTTTTAGCGAGCTTGCTGTTAAGTAGGCATTTAAAGCTAGCAAGCTATGTGGTAGCTTTAATAGAATTAATATAAAAAAGTTTGTTCGCTTAACTCATATTTCCTTCGGAGATTCATGTTTATAACCACTCGTCGGAATAGATTGTGCTTAACAGCAGATTAACTGTGTTCCAACAAGAAGCTATACATATATATCCATGAAAAACATTTAAAAACATTTTCATATTAATTTCTTTCTTTCTTTCTCTTTATCTCTCTCTCTCCATATATATATATATATATATATATATATATATATATATATATATATATATATATATATATATATATATATATATATATATATATATATATATATATATATAAAGACAGAAAGACATATAGATAGATATCTCCTGAGCAACAAGTCTGCCACCAACAAGGGCAACGTAGTAGTTATACATGATTTGCAACTGTTATTTCTTAGAATATTCTTATATATATATATATATATATATATATATATATATAGATAGATAGATAGATAGATAGATATAGATATATATATAAAGTTTAATCGTCAGAGTTGAATCAGTCCAGGAACCATTAGTATTAAAAGTGCTCAATACACGTAATAAAAGTAAAAAATAAAAATAACATGTAGCGCTTTTAACTTTAAAAATCAGAAGGTCAGTTAAAATACGTGACCATGGTTTCAATCTGACGGTTTCTTCGAGCGAAACTTTTGAAATGACCACTTTATCGCTTTATTTCAAAAAATCACAAAGAACGCTACATAATTATCTTTCAAAAAAAAAAAATTCAGGCGCCTGATAAAAGACAGAACATTGAGTGCAATGAAATGGGAGGAGAAAAGGAGGTAGAAGAAAAGAAAAGAATGGAAAGGAACGGGAATGCCAGTGTATTGTCAATGTATACAGTAAAGAGGGAAAGCAAATATGTAAATTAATTGTCATAGAGGATGGGGAGGCTTACATGTCTAAAGAGTAACAGCGGGGTTTTAAATTATATTTTTAAACGGCTTCATATTCACATAATAATTTTTTATATGAAGTCAAGGGCTTCAAATTTTTGGTTTAAAAAAAATTATGGTTGCGTATTTTAACTGACCCCTGGCTTTTTATATATATATATTTTATATTTATATATATATATATATATATATATATATATATATATATATATATATATATATATATATATATATATATATATTTATATATGTTCCTTTTTTATCGCACAAATAATGTGATTAACACAAGTAATTAACGTTCACAACACTTATCGGAGGTCCACTCAGTGTTTCGTGTTTCTCCACTCATTCAGAACAAGAAAGTTTCTATACAAAAGTGATTCTATCATATATCTTTCCTCCATACACAGATATACATATTTATTAGTTGACCATTATTTTTCGGAGTAATTCTGAATTTATTTCTACTCATATATCTTGATTTCAAACATTTTTCTATCTAAAGATTTTTCAAAGAAATGCAAAATATATTTTCCGTTTGTTCCTCGTTCCAAACCTTTTTTTCCATTTTTGGCAACTGCTCTACGTTCAACACATTTTTTTTCTTGAAGCATTTACAAGAAGAAAAAAGAAAGAATTTGCCAACGCTAAAAGCTTCAACTGCTTGCGGAAATCGCGTCCATTTTTTTTCCAAAGATGTTTTTTCATTTTTTTTTTGCTTCAGCACCTTGCATCGACGAGAATTGATTTACGAATCTCAGTTTTGTAACCTCACTGTAGATGTCAACGAGAAAGTTTTTAACCATCATGCTATGACAGACGTTCACTCAGTGAGGAATCATGGCTCGCCACACCTTCCTTTCTTTTGTTGCTTTCATCAATACTTTCTCTTTTTTTACCCCTCTTTGTTTTTATAGCATTTGTTTCACCATTCATTTGTTTAATGTTGGTTCTCCGCTGTCTCTCTCTGCTTCACTTGCCTTTCACGTGTCTTGTGAGAATTAAATTTCAGTAGCCTTGTTAATGTCCAAAAATTCGAGGTTTATATTTCTGGTTGTTATCAAAGGTGTTCTAGTTCCTCTTTTCTTTTAACCTTCTTCATTTGCCACAAGCTTTGTCTTCTAAGTTGGGATAAGACTAACCTTAAACAGAAAAGCAACATTCTATATCAAGTCTATAGGAATTAAATTATATATATTTTTCAACCAATAAAGTCCCATCAGAAGTTTGTTTGATAAACAATCATTACAAGAGCAAATACCGCCAAAAATACTTGCAGGTGTAGTGGTAGATCTACTACGTGTTATTTCTTGACCATTTACAAAATATCAATAATAATTCACTTCACCATACCTGCAAATTCTGGAAAAAGGTTTTCGCAAGATAGTGTGAAATTATTTTCTAACCATTGAAATCATTCTATTCAAAAAATTCACAACTCTATGTGAAATTAGATTTTGAATCCTCTCAAGGATATAAAAATAGAAGCACACTTTTTCTTACTGCTCAAAACAATATTAGAGGCCTGATTGATCTCCACGTGCGTACACACACACACACACACACACACGTGCGCAGACATATGCAAACAATGGAAGAGACAACAGCATTCACCGACTAAGGCTTTGCTGACGAACACAAGAGAAGGGATTAACCAGCAACTGCGTACTTAGCCTTTGTCTACGAACTCACAAACACGTTAGGTTGACCATCGTAAAGTCTGTTCACAAATTTCACACGGAACTAAGAATACTTAATTAATTTATAAAACAAACCTAACTGCAATGGACATTGAGCATTTTATTGTATATTTCTGAGAAAAATGTATAAATGTTATTTCAATTGACGCTTGTCTACATTTTCTTCAAAAAATAAACTTTTATATGTTTCATTTAAAATGTGTGTTATTGTTATTATTGTCAAATGTTTGTAATCTCGACACTCAGATAACAACAAAAACCTGGGTAGCCGGATCCCAACAAGTCTTCCAAGACAAAGGTCTCAAGAAAAAACTTTCCAACGCAGAAAGTGTAATCTAGAATGTGAATGAATGCAGTGATGTCACATACACTGAATATGCCATAAAAATTTCAATATGCGGAATCATTAAAGACTAAACGCTTCAAATAATTATGTGTATGAATCAGTTACCACAAATTTAGCATAGAAAAAAAAATTCACATAGAATAGACTGTGCTATTAGTAAATTCGTCCCAAAGCGTAAACGGTTACAAAACCAAAACATTAACTCGAGTCATGTTCCTAAATAGCCTTGTCGGATCGGGACTTTCATATGGATGTCATGTATCGCGGTAAACCCGTTCAGAAATATCTAAACTGTCAGCTGTATACAACCACTATGCTTAGAATGTCATTATGCGAGTCAAGTCAGTGGGTTATCGCAAAAACCATTTATTCTTTGAACTTTGTTGACTAGCACAACAGCATGACAAACATAGAATATCAGATAACAGAAATAACATCACAAGAAGATTTTCAACAACAGCAACAACTAAAATGGATAGCATATGTCAGACAAAAGTAAAGGAATGCAACCGCCATCAATACCAAAAAGAGCGATAACAACTACTGGACTTGAAAAACCTTTTCCTGAAAAAACGTTTTAATGGAAGTATTTTGTAAATTTCAACCTACAGCAGTATTGGTTCCTCGGTCGATGAGTGCCAAATATTTTCTTATAAGAAAACGGCTAGTATTACTATTACAATTATCTACGGTGTTCTCAACATGTGACATTAAGAGCCACAACTCAACTGCCTCGATTCTTTTCTTTTGTACCGAAGTGTCCAGCTCTCACGCCTATATATTAAAGTAGAGTTTATATAGGCATCATTATATGGCAATCATTGATCTCTTTGGTTCACCTGATATTTTTCTAATGCTTAGTGCCTTAATTACTTTATTAAAAGCATCTTGAGTTATCCTTACAGTTTACGAAGAATTTCTCTGTCATAATTTCTGTCTTCTAAGGTTGAACACATTGTTAGATTTCTGCAGTAGTTTTACGTTGACATCCTCGAGAGATTCATTTTATTAAAATTAAACGTTATACTTTTCTTTCTGATTTCCTTGACTAACTTTTCTATTGTTAAAGATATTTATAGATCTAACAAAATATTTGTTAAGAAATTAAGAAAAATGATTCATAATTTTAAAAATTTCTTGATCCTGAATTAGATCTTTTATAATGTTTTATTTAAAAAAAATTAACCAAAATTATTCCAATTCTAATTTGAATCAGTAATCAAACATATACCTTCCATGAACGTAGGATTATTCTGACAAAGATTTGTTTGATAAATATAAAAATCATTACAATATTTTTTAAAGAATAAATGTAAAGCGCTGAAATCAAATAAATCGTATGTCCTAGTATTAAAGAAAATAAATCACTATTAAAATAATTTGAGAATTATTTAACAATTGGTCTGTAAATTGACCAAAAAAATTTGAAGATAAATGCAAAATTATCCTTTTATAAAATATTTAACAAACAAATTAAACGATGTAGCACCGATAATCTTGTGAAGATTATAAAGAAGGCTGCTAATAAAAAACCAAACCAATTTCAAAATGGATCAAAGGATATCCTAAAACAATGTTGTTGCTCTTTTATCCAATATTTGACAAAGAATCGTGAAACCAATATTTAACCCCCTCCATTTCCGAAGTATATTTTTACCTCCAACTTTAAAATTTTATGTTGGTAGGAATACTCTAATAATCCAAAGAAGGTGGTATAAATATAATACCAATAGTATTTATTAGTACATCCAATTATTTCAACGAACAGTGTAATAAAAACTCTGACGATTTTTTAAATCTCTCTAAGGAATCGTTTAATACTGAACACTGTTTTTATTTATCCTTTTTTCATAAAATCTTTAGCGTTTATGTGGATGTTAATGCTGATAGAATATGGTTAAATTTTGAGATAATGGTTTTTTGGTATAGAAATTCTACTAAAATTGTTGACAAATTAAGAAAAATGATTCTATTTGTAGTTAAAATTATCTTGATGTTACATTAGATCTTTGTTAATGATGTATTTTTGAGCCTTTTTTTTTCGAAAAATTGTTTGCCAAAATTAAATTTATTCATCCCAATTCCTGAACCACCATCCATCACTGTAATTGTGTAAACATATTTAATCATCCAAAATAATATATATATATTATATATATATATATATATATAAATATTTATTTGAAAATTTAAATATAGCTATGTACGTTTATAATATTTTATATAAGAATAAATGCGGCTCAGAATGCAATCTGAAAGTTCAAATATAGTTGATAGTATTAATTTTTACTATTCTCTATCACTATGGAATCTTCCTAAGTTACAATGGCAACCTAACATGAGAAGAACATTTTAATCAAAAGCGAAACTTCACCAATCATCTTGATTTTCTTTGTATTTTAAGTTTTGTCCTTCAAACACACATTAATGTTTTACAATTACATCACTATAATCTTCCTAAGTTACATAACATATATAATATAATAAATATATATATATATTTATATATATTTCTCTCCACATACACATATATATATACACATATATATATATATATATATATATATATATATAAAGAATAATCACACATAGAATAAATAATATAAAAAATCAAAAACCTGAGACGATATATCTGTATGTCGACCGAAAGATGTTTTTTGAATATCTGCTATTATTATTATTATAAGGAAAAAAAATACACATGCCTGATGATGGATGGAAGACTATCCGTAAGTACTATCATTTTAACATCAAATAAACTGAAAAACTACAAACAACAAGTTTTTTCTTCAAGGATCAAAACTCGCACTATGGATGAACAGGATTTTTAATGCATATATTATGTTTTCTAGCGATGGATGTCGCCAATAATCGCATTAATACTTCTGATTAATTCTATGTGTGATTATTCTTTATATGTAAATCATATGCTGCCTAATGTTTTATATATATATATATATATATATATATATATATATATATATATATATATATATATATATAATATCCCATACATGATCGATCTGTTTCTTATTAAATGGCATTGTTCCAAAATTATTTGGTCCGCTCGATGAAATGTTGGCTGAACGAAAGATTTTAACACAATCACAGAGAAAATCAAAATATTGAGAGAAAAGTACGAAGCAGAAAATAAAGAGAAACCAAATTTCAAAATGAAAAAGAAGTAAAATCACACGACATTGGGTTGGGGTTGACGGAGATTGATGAAGCGTAAAGAAAAATAAACGAAGACAAGTATAGTTGTTAAATATGCTTTCTCTCAATCTAATATAAACGAAAGGTTTTACAAATATTCGGCCAATCGAAATTTTATAATTGATGAAGTCGTGTTGCATTACGTGTCGTCTCTGGTTTCTCATGTTCGGTCGGCAATTCATCAGGTCACTGGCGCTGCATCGCCGGTGAATGAACGACGGAGAATTTTGATATTTTTTAATTATTTTATTTCACAAGGTAAAGTAATCGTAACAGTTTCCTAGAAAAAGAAAGAGGGAATATAGAGAACGGATGTCAAAATATTGGCCAACTACCCATCATCACTTGGTGAACTATATCAGTAAGGACGTTCCTCAACGAAATACATTTTATTGGTGTAGGTGGCTGACCTTCAATAGTGAAGGCTTCTAGTATTTTCAGTCAATTCTTACAGTTTTATGGTTTATTATATTTGTGCTACTGATAATTTTGTGTCAGATGTGTTTCGTTCTTGAATTGTTTTACATGTAATTTGAGTGAAGTATAATGAAATAAATCACGTTAACATGCTCGATAATGTAGAGATTTTGTCACCAGTTTATAAATTGTTTGAATTGTTAGCCAAAGAGAGATATTTTCTTGGTGGGTACACGAATCTTTGAACAAAAATGATTTGTTGTATCGTTGGTGGGAATCATGCTAAAATTTTTCTTTTTTTTTTTTTTTAAAGTTATGAATTTGTTTTTATCCATAGTTTATATATATCGATGTATTATTAGGCGTCTTCTAATTTGTTGGGGAAATTTTTGGATATGGTCTTTCTGGATTTATTAGAATAGCTTAATATTGTTTTGTTATTTGTCTTGCTATTTGTCATTTTTTCTAAGCCTATCGATTATGTGTTGAGGATAATTATTGTTAATTAATTTTTATCTTTTATACTTTAAGCGTTATATTTCTGAATTTGTTATGAAATATCTGGCGTAAAAACGATATTAAATGTGTTTGATTTATGAACATTAATTTACACATGAAATTCCATTGAATTTAAGAAGAAACAAAATATTTCACAATTAAAAAAGAAAAACGACACCAAAAGCTGACGCCTAAAATCCTGATACTCGAAAACTAACAAATAAACGAGATGCATACATAGAGCCACCATCAAAACGATCCACATATATTTCTTATTTCGTTATTATGCATCAGGTTTTGCTTTTAGCGTTATGGTTCCAATTATTTTGAATGTCTGCTAAAGATCCCACTTCCCCACATTTTAGACAAATCCTACAGTTGCCTACTGGGATTTCTTCTTGGTAAAAAAGAATCGTCAATTCTTAGTCTTATCCACACATTTTCAATTCCTGCCTTGAAGTCAGAAGGTTATAAGCACTTTATTTTATTCCGTTTTCGTATGAAAACCGTTTCTTTTTTACTTTCATATAATTGCTTTACTATACTCTGTCGTATAGTTCCCTTCTCTGATATTATATTATTCCATTCTTGCATTATTATACTCTGTTCTTACTATCATTGTTGTTATCAGAAATTTTGCCAATTCCACTTAAAAATGCCCACTTATTCAACATCCTTTGCTGAGGTCGAATGGCGGCTGTGCAATTCAGCAACTTTTCGGGCACACATGCAAACCATTCTGGTATTGTTTTTTCCTAAATGACGGTGATGTTCCAGGCCTTACATCTTTAACCGTAGGGGTATCCACCCATCTCAGTGGGTTTTTTGAGGTGTTTGCATTTTATAAATACGCCAACTCCTCTCAATATAACATCTTGAATGAGACGGAAGTGGTGGGGTAAAAATTGGACGTGCCACCGAATAAAATAATGGACTACCCGGGAAATGCATGTACCATCAATATATGCAACCATCGGATGTTGTTGGTCAAGTGTATTGCGGAATATATTATGATATAATTTTATGCTACGTTCATAGACGTTGCCTTAATAACTTCAGATATGTAAGCGTAAATGAGTGGAGCACAATCTGATATTTATCTATCTATCTATCTATCTATCTATCTATCTATCTATCTACAAAATGAATGCTGACTGTCAAAGTAAACAGATGTGCTTTTATTGCTCCAAGAAAATAAAATTGACGATAAAATAATGAAGTTATTGCTATTATTATTATTATTTAATTGTTGTTTTTGATATATTAGTCATTATTGCTTGTTCATATTAGTCTATTTATCTGTTAATTTTTATGCTTTATAGTATGGTATACATTTTTATTCTAATCTTTATATGAATTGGCATGAGTTAAGTATATTAAATGAAATTTTATTATTGTTCTTTTTTTTTTACAAATCTTAAATACATTATAATTTTTAACTTTTTTATATTTGAAACAAATGAACGACACTTAGTTATTTACTTATTTATAATTTAACAGTTTTCTTAAGACTATTTTATTTAATTCTATTATATATGTTATAAGGAGATGGAAGTTGTAATTTTCGATTTTAAATGAGAGGCGTTTCTAACGTCAGTTTTATAATACATATTTTAACCGCCTATTTTCTTATTTTATTCATTTTTTAAACTTATTTCCCTATGTTATATGCAACTAAACTATTTATTATATAATAATAATGATAATAATTATTATTATGATAATTAATAACTGCTCATTCTGATGACGAAAGAGTCTGTTAAATGATCACTTTTGCGGTACAAACCTTAAAATATGTGCCGTAAAACCTTGGTAACAAGATTAATTATCCGACTTGGTATCGAGAATTAGACTAAGCTAAAACTTTATTGTTTAATCTTGATAGTTAATTATAAACTATCAAATTCCTATGTCCAATAATAAAATACATATTTGAACGTTTTTTTTTCTGAATTGGGATATTTTTACAGGTATCTTTTTTAATCGGTATCACCTTATGCAAGGCAGTAAAGCCACTAAGACACAAGGAATTACAGGGTGTGGAAGAATTAGGAACAGAAACATTAATAATGAGCGGGAAGAGGAAAGAATAATCAGGAGGGCAGTAGACAGCGATTGACATTGTATTTAAATTTTTGCTGGAAAACATGGAGCTGGAAGGGAGTTCCACAAAAACAAGAAAAGACATAGAGAGGCAACCTTACGGCGGCGGGAAAGTGACTGAAGCCAACCCACCAAATCAGGATCAATAATATTGCTGATTCTTTTTGGATTTTATCAAGGAGCTCAAGGTAAAGAGCTGAGGTACCGGAATATATGTGGCAGCAATATTCTATGCATGGACAAATGGTAGACGCATAGATATTTTCTCTCATTTTAATATGTAAACCAGTCCTGGGCTAACTGCGGCCTGAATGGCATTCTGAATGGCTCGCCACATTTCATGAGGAACATAACGTTTATTAACATGTTGTTTGTTTCGCTTCATTCTCACTTGTTCCTTCACACGTTCTCTCATACATAACCACATATATAAACAATAATTAAAGACAATGTTTCTTGAATTTTGTAATTTTTCCTTGGAGGTAACGTTGTCAGCATTTTAATCCATTAGCAATTTTCATTAAGGAAGATCATAAGAGTAAATACCTTTTGTTTCAGAAACAGGGAACGTTGATGATAATTATTTTTTCTAGAGAATAAATATACGTCTTTTTAAAAAAAACAATTTGCATCATCAAATGAATAAATTAGAAACAAATCAAACTTATCTTTTTTTTATAATCGAAGGAATCTTTTCTCCAAAGACAAAAATCGACTCTCTCCATTTCTAAAGCAGATGCTTATGCGCATGATCTTTTATTGAAAAAATGACAGCGGTATCTTTGATGAAAAATTATCTAGATTTTATTTTATAGTTCGGCTCGCCTTATGACTGATGAGACCCACTATTTGAAAAATATTGCCTCTGCCTTGTGTAAAGTTATTACTTAACTTATCATGTTGAATTGGGAAGTTTTCAAATGTATCTGATAATTTTAATTTTATTAACGAAGTGAATTTTATATTCAGATTAGTGCTATTCGAATGTGTAATTTTTTGATTTCGCAATATTTCTCCTTCACATCCTCGTCACCCCAAAAAGTTTAAAAAAAAAAAAGAAAGAAAAGGAAACCGCTATCTGACACTTAGATAAGTTAGCAAGCCGACCCACCCTTGGTGCACAAAATCTAATTAAAGGGGAAGATTAAAATGATAGAAAATGCCTTTTTTTTTAAGTTAAAACTTATAATCACCGTGGAGTAAGCAACGGAATACTACTACTCCATCAATCCCCAAACTATATGTCTATATATGGAGGTGAGATGAGCAACCTCAGCCGAGGTGAAAGCACTTCATTTAGGAGAAGAACAAACTCTGATAAAACCAAATTGGTAGATAGAGCTCGGAAGCCATCTTGAATCTTAAATCAAAGTTTAGTCAGGATCAGATAATTTCAGGAAGCCCTTCCTTTTAGAAGAATGCATGAAAGCAAACTTTTATGTTGCCTGATTTGGCTGTGAGTCCATTGCACATTTGAGGTACAATTTATTTTGGACTGACCACAAGGGGAAAAGTCAACATGGAGTTGGAATTGCAATACGCAAATCGCCAAGAATTGTAACAGACAATATATTACACCATTCAGAAAGCCTGATGGGTGCTGACATTGTTGTTCATGACTGTAAGATCCGAATGATATCAGTCCATGCCACAAATGAAAAAAGTTCTGGTTCGGAAAAAAGGAAATGCTCCTCATGTTTGAGTAAAATGCATATACTTAAAAAAGAAAACAGATTATTGTGCATTTTATGCTACCCAGAGTATTTTTATTTGCCACTGGTCCTTTGATGATAAGAATACACCACTCTTTGAAACGGTTGCCTTAAACAGAAATGGATGACTCTTGCTAAACGTTTGTTACTGAAGAAGATACTCCATCCTTAACACATGGTTTGACCATCCCATGAAACGTCGGATCACTTGGCAGAGCTTAGATAATGTAACCAAAATGATTATTGACTTTGGCATCTCAGACACTTGGTTTAAGTTGTATGTGACAGATGTAAGCGTATGCAACTCTTACTTTGAAACGCATCTGAGATTATTTGTAACTAAACTAACAACAACAGTTACAAAATAGTTCCCTTCCGCCCAGATAAAGCAAACAAAATCCTGAGGCCTAACATTCAAACAAACGAAATGGTACTTCTATAATTTAGTAATAAATTAGAGTCCAAAATAGACTTTCATAAAACGATGAGAACCTGGTTAATAAGATGTCCTTTAATACTTTCATCATCGTTTTATGAAAGTCAACTACTCACAGTCCAGTTTGGAATCCGTTCTGGAAAGGGATGCAACGATGGCATATATATAATCAATCAACTCCAAGAAATTGCTTACCTCTCTAATAGGAGATTGTATACCTGTTTTGTCGACCTCACAGCAGAATATGACCAGATCAATAGAGACTTTCTCTTCTCATTCATTAAAAACCACCTTACAAGCTCCGAATCTGCTGAATGCATCAATCTAATAGAGGAAATGTATCGATCTACAGAATCTAACATGTCTGGACCCCAGTACAGAAACATTTCAGGCCTCATCAGGAGTAAATGAAAGTCCTAGTCTATCTAATATCTTCTTAGAAAATGCCCGGCGAATTTACAACACATATACGATGAGATGGGCACTGACTATTTAAACATTCCATACCACATCCCAAAGTGTTTACTAATCGAACACAACAATCCTGCTTTCTCTTCCGAGGTCAATGTACTGATGATGAGTGGAAGTATGCTGATGGCGTAGTTGTTCATAGTTTGGATAAAAATGATCTTGAACAGAAAATCAGCATCCTCTATCAGATATTCCAAGAAATGGTACTCAATATAAACCTCTCCAAAATAGAAACTATGATCCAGAATTGATACCTTGAATCCATCTTAAAATTACAGGATGTAGAATTAGTAAATACTAAACACTTCAGATACCTCGGCGTATGGATCAGTTATAAAAAAATATGTAACGGAGAAAAACAATTGTACATAGGATAGGCTGGGCCACAAGTAATTTCGCCCAACACTACAAATTGCTAAGAAACCAAAACATTAACCTGAAAATTCAAGTGATTTTCTTAAATAGTCTCATCAGATCGAAACTTTCATACGAAGGCCATGCGTGGCGCCAAACCCTTTCAGAAATATCTAAACTGTCAGCTTTATACAACATCTTCCTAAGATCAATGATGAAAAAAGGGTCTTGACAAAGACCATCCCTCTTTGAACATTTTGGACTGGTGCCACAGAATCACAAAGAAGTGTACCACTTAACAGAAAACTACCGACAGCAGCAACAACTAAAAAGGTTAGCACATGTAACTCGAGGCGAAAGTAATGACATAAGCAAGATTTTAGCATTATACACCACTTCAAATAATAGGTTCGGAAGGAAACGCCCATGAATCCTGGAAAGTACGATACAGGTCTTGAGAAATTTGTTTTCCTAAAAACTTGTTTTAAGGTAAATATTTTAGAAATTTCGACCGACAGCAGTACTGGCTGCTAGGTCAAGGAATGCTAATTATTTCTTTGGAGGCAAACTGCTAATATTACAATTACAATCTATCTATCTATCTATCTATCTATCTATCTATCTATCTATCTATCTCAGTCTGTTCATATCTATCTATCCACACACACACACACACACATATATATATATATATATATATATATATATATATATATATATATACATATATGTAATTATATATATATATATATATATATATATATATATATAAAGGTGAACACTGAAGTCAACACTCAAAGGCAACAGGCTGCTTCATGCTAGACGCAAACGTCAGGCCAATATTTATTTGCAAAAAATACGAAATGTGGCACAAGTCCAAAAAAGGTTGGGGGGAAAAGGGATGGTCCTCATCTGTCTTAAGTTTAAACTTAGCTAGCCACAAACACTGACAACAGACAACAATATTCCTTACAGCAAAACAACGCTTTCATACTTACTTTTCTTACTACAGCCACCATAATACCACATTGTCTCTATGAAAGTCCTAACTAGACACCAATATTTACAAATAATTGTCTGTGGGGGTTAAAACAACAAATTTAAAAATTTGCCCCAAATGTTTATTTACAAAGATGTACAAAACATTTACAAGAAACTAAACAAAATAATGTTAGTAAGAAAAACCCCCACAATCACTAAAGGTGGCAGAAACATCAGTTAACTGGGCGAAATTAAAGCAGGACTTTAATAATATAAAAACATTCAAACATCCAATCACTCACTCAAAACATGCACTCATTTAGACACAACAACAACGAAAAAACACATACGAAATAAAACGCGTCCCACACCCACCAGAGAACTGACGTCACTGCAAACCGAACGAGGGAGGGGATGGGGAGTTAAACCAAAGAAATTAGGGACAGAAAGAAAAGGGACCAATGAGCAAACATCCTCTAGCTAAGTTAATCTAAAGAAAGAAAAATCAGGACAAATGTCAAAAACGTAAACTAACCTAAATTTGGGCAGAGTTAGCCTAAGTTCAATGCAAGAAGAACAATATCCTGATGCCTAACCGGCAACAAAATGCCACTCCAGCCCCTTTCACTCGACACAAAACACACAAGATTCACCCACCTTTTGCCAAATTCTGATGAAGTGAGCCGCCGCTTTCCCCTTAATCTTGACTTTAAGCTGATGCTTAAAGAACAGGATCAGTTGGGAAGAAGTGAACTCACCTCCATAGAATCCTTTCTGTCGCGTCGTCCAAATTACGACTCTCATAACACTTAGTAAGCACAAGAACACATAGTGTTAGCCTTTGTCATCGGCGGCACCACATTGCTACGAACAGAACTGGCCTCAAGGACAAAGAACTTTCAACGTGCCATGCGAACAATGAGGTCTTCAATAATCCTGCCAACGGCGCTACGACCCTGCAATGAAAGAAGACGTGACCCAACGTCTCGACCTCATCACCACAGCGCCGGCAGTTTAGAGATTTCTACAAACCCGCTGAACAAAGTATTTTGGCGACCCAGAGGGCCTCACGAATCATCAGCCAGGTGATTGATGCCTCATCGTTATTGAGACATTTCAACCCGGGCGCCCCCTCTAGCTAATGCTTGATACAATGCCCTACGAGATAACGCATGGACGTAAGTGGGGGGAATCCGCCGCCCGCAAGTGTCGTTTTAGAGTTAGGCGGCATTCACGATAGAAAGAGCTCTCGGCTCGGGATAAACAGCCGGCATCCTCCTCGCACGAGTGCACACTTCTCATGGAAGGGAAGTTCTTTCAGGTGTCTTCCTTCTAAAAAGCACCATCCTTATCCGAATCGCGACTCATTCGATTTAAGAACGCGATGCGTAGCATATATTGACGAATATACCCAGACCGCTTTCAGAAGGGTGGAGGCAACAGATCTCCTGAGAAACCCTAGCGGCCTTGCTTCCCCACCGGAAGGAGAAAAAGAGCATTACTAAGGAAATTAGTGTAGCCTCCGACCAATTCATTTCCAACTGGATGTCTGCTCCGAACCAGACGTCTTGATCGGACCGTCCGTCCAGAGGAAAGTTGCGGGAAGAGAGACTTCCTTCCACGCACCCAACCACAAGACAACAGACTTATCGCGGTTGATCTCGGCCCCTGTCACCATCTCGTACCCACTGATTTTTTTGCTGACTTCGTCAGTTTCGGCCCTGCTCCACACAAGAACCGAAATTGTGTCAGTATAGGCAGAATACCTGGCCGAGGTGGGAGCACCAGGTACGGAAATTCCGCGTAGGACAGGATTCGCTTTTAACTTGCTAAGGAAGAACGTAAAGCAAAGGCGAAAGCGGACAACCTTGACGAATGGAACAAGACAATACAAATTGTTCCGATCGTACCCCATTCACTTCTATCGCACCGGGAGTTGCATACAGAAGTCGGATCCAGGTGCGAAAGTACGGCCCGAAACGAGCACCGAAGTATCAGCCTCCAAGAATCGATGGTCAACCCTATCGAAAGCCTTGGAATAATCTAAATTGAATAGCGTGGCTTCACTGCCGACTTGCTCGATGATCAAGCGCACCATATGAAGGTTGTCTTGAATAGTCCTGCCTTTAACAGCACAAGTCTGCTTGGAGCCAATCAGTCTAAAGAGGACAGCCTGCAACCGTTTGTCTAAGATCGTTGCCAAAATCTTTAACTCTGTGTTTAACATGGTTAAAGGTCTAAACTTACCTACCGTCTTGTCCTTGTGCAGCAACGTTTACGCGAACACTTGTCCACCACAAAGACCGACACAATTATTTTCTCAAGTTTCTTTAGTTCCTCGGAATTGACCAAAAACCCATCTGCTATGGCCAGATGTGCGTAACTTTTGGCTTTCTCGATGAACTCCGTAATGTTGATTTTACACTTAGGAGTGTCCAGCAATAGGGTGTCTTTCCGACTGCTACACTTTCGTCTTTGCTTTTGTCATCATCATGTGTTGCTGTTTTTTCAGGATTTTGACACTTTCCAGCTACCATGCTTACGCCGGTAACATTCTCGCCAAAAACTTCCGAAAATTGTGTCCTTTCATTGTCCATCGATTTCTCCAAGTCTTCCTCCTGCATATTTTCATGTTGCTGGTCGGGTGGGTCTTTCATTTTTTTTCCTAGTCCCGAAAAGATTTTTTCAAACCATTTAATATAAATGTGGGGTGTCTTTTTTTTTTTAAACAGAACCAAAAACCACTAAACGTTTCAGACAAATAAATTTAAATCAAATAGATTTGACAAGAAAAATGTTAAGTGTTGACATAACAAGTAAAACGTTAGAAAAAGGAAAGAAAATTACATGTACACAAAATTAATACAGATAACAATTAAACACTTCAAACGGAATAAAAAAAACAACGGTTATACAAGCAAAGACACGAAAAAGTACACAAAACAAGGCAAACAAGAAAGAAACACGTTAAAACAACAATAAACCTTCCTTTTTTTAAATTAAAATTTTGCTCGTGCTCTGCAAATAACAAGGAATCCACAGTAACTGGTAAATCCCAATGACTCAAGCCTTCAAAAGCAATCGTCAGGACGCGATTGTTGGATCTTTCTCGACTATTTAAACATATAGGCCAGTGTTGCATTGTGGGTAATCCATTCTGGCAGTTATTTTGGCGGGAATGGCTTGTTTGTTTATTTATTTATTTAGGTTAATTTATTTTACCTGTTTTTTTATTTTCATGTTTTTATTTTATATTTATTGATTCTTTTCGGTTTTCGAGGTTTTATTAACATAGTAAATAATTGGTGGGGGTTGTTTCGGTCACTTATTTAATATTTTGTTGGGAAGATAAAGCTATTCGTCCAATTTTTGGATTGATTGCTGTGGTCTATTCTACTATTTTGTCAGGGACAGTTTTTAATTTGTTTATTATTTTATTTATTTGGATTGATCATTTTTACTTGTTTTGGCTTATTTATGTTTATTCTTATTAGCGGGAGCGATTTGTTAATTTATTTATTTATTAGGAATAATTTGTCCTTATTTATTTGCTTATTTTTTATTTTGTATATTTTTTATTTACTCTATTCGGCTCTCGATTTTTTTATCGTTATGTAGCTATTTTCTCGTCCAATTTTTGAATTGATTGTTGTAGTATATTCTAACAGTTGTTGCTCATTAATTAGTAATTAAATTCTAATAGATTTATTTGGAAAAATATCGTTTAGTCTATTAGTTATTAGAAGATCGAATGGTATTTTAAATTTATTAGAATAAAATTTAATTAATAAAATTTAATTATCAATAATATGTCTTGGACATGTTAAAATGACCCTTTTAGAATTTTTTTGTGTATAAAAATATGAATTAAGTGGATGAATTAAAATGCCTAATTTTTTTTATCAATGGAAACCCAGACAACTCACTGAAGAACAAGTATACGTTGGTTAGCAAATACCTTACCCCAAATAAACTTAACCTGACTTTGTAAGCAACATATATTGGATACATAAGCTCTTTAGGGAAATTAAAACTTAGCTACCCATAAATTAAAATATATTTTTCTTACTCTAACTACTCATAATATCAATATTGTATACGCTTATAAATTAAGTAGATTTTTTTGAAAGTTTATTTCTACCATCGATTGACAATGGAACGAGACAATGGATTTTAAGTTTAATTTTTATAATTACATTTATAAATTTACTTTCAGTTTTGAAACATGGAAACTCTCTGTCTCGCGATGGAATCATATTTTTAAAAATAAAATAATTTTAATAATTAGCTCTCCTACTTTGTATCGAGCACTGTTTTTTTTTTTAGATAAAGATAACTGCAAAGAACAATGGAATATGAATCTTACTGTTCTTTCTTATTATAAATATATATATATATATATATATATATATATATATATATATATATATATATATATATATATAATCAGTTATGCTTACATGAGTGGTAATGTTTTTGTTTCCCACACATGAACACATGAACAAAGTATCTAGTCTCATTATTCCAATACAAGGATTTTTATAGCTACTATAATTATCATTAATTAAACTGAAGACATTTTGTTTAAAATTTCCTTTCTTGAACGCACAGACCGTTTTCCTTTTCAGACTAGACTGCTCCTCCTTGTAGAGCGAGGCACCAGTCTGAAATCTAAGCCTCCAAGACTGGACCTTCTTAGAAAACCTCTTTAGAATTATTAATTGTAACTCTTTACTTGCTCGACATACCGTCAGTCCATGAAGTGCTTTTGAAATGCACATACAAATAAATTAACTTTTAATTTCTCTATCTATCTATCTATCTATCTATCTATCTCTATCTATCTATCTATCTATCTATCTATCTATCTATCTATTTTCTATATACCGTGGTGGATCAATAAACGCGTAACCAGGATACTATTATTAGCCGATTGTTTATCTGAAAATATCACTGAATAATACTTGATAACTTATATTTCTGAAGAAAGTTTGGATTAATTTCATTGAAAATGTTGGAGATAATGTCGAAAATAATTATTGTTGTGAAGATTGCCTTTCCAGTCCTTAAAACTATGTATATCTATCTAGGTAGCTAGCTAGCCAGCTATTTCTGCCTGTTCATATCTATCTATCTATCTATCTATCTATCTATCTATCTCAGTTTGTCCGGATCTATCTCAGTCTGTTCATATCTATCATTCTGTTCAGATCTATCTATCTATCTATCTATCTATCTATCTATCTATCTAAGATAGACATAAGAATCGACAGAAGGCTGACTCTCAGTTTCACGTCTCAAGCCATCTTCACAACGTATGTATTGATTCTATAATTTACATTATTTCATTTTTTTTGCGGGGGGAGGCATTTCATCCCATACAAAACGATAATTCCAATAAGACGCATGGGTGTACTGGGAGTGAAAGAGAATAACGCTGTTTAGTAGACGGAGAAGGTATGTGAAATTAATAGTAGAACAAATTCTATATTATGTCGGTATTTTATTTGTTTACTATATTTTTTCTTCTTCTGAGTTTTGATATATGAGATGTGGTTTATAAAATAAACGAATTTTATTTATTCTTTTTCATCGATGGTGTGATTTAGGTAGCGTCGGATAAATTTGTTTTCGTAACCGCTTTTGAAAATGAGCTCTGGTCTTCTATTCACGGTATTATCTTCTTCGAGAACGGTGATTATTGTTGTTTTCTCCTCTTTCAAGTAACGGTTCATTTTTTTCATTATTTTATCTCAAGCAAGGCAATAAAGCCACTAAGATACAAGAGGTTACTTAATGTTAGAGAGTCAAAATAAACGCTATTCACGACCGAGAACAATAAAAAAAATCAAGTTTTAAGAAGACAGAAGATAACGATTGATTTTGCAGTTAAATTTCGAAAAATCAAATTTGACTGAGAAGCAAGATGCCGGAAGAGAATTCCACAGGTGAGAAGTGCAATAGAAGAAACTATTAGATTAGAACTTACGGTTACATCTTTCGCTATTTCAACTGTAAATTGACGAGACTTTGCTACCAATCTAGCACTGCACTTAAATACATAAAGTCTAGGTACCACAGAGTAAAGTTCATCAGAACAATTATCATGAAAGTATTTATTTAAAAAAGGCACATAGAAGCTACATTACGGCAGTGAAAAAGAGACTGAAGTTGAGACGCCTTGTCAGGACCAATGACATTTCAAATTCTTCTTTGGATTTTATCATGGATTTCTATAACTATAGGACAATCACCAAACCAGATGTAGCAGAAGTATGCAAAACCCAGATGAATGGTAGACTTATAAATATTTAACATAGATTCTGGCGAGATAATTGTCTAGCATGACACAGAGAACCAACTTTCTTAGTAGCAGATCCTAGCAAATGATTCAGCTGAAAAGGTCACTCCGAGAAGGTGCAATGAATCACTCTCCTGTAGATTAGCATCAGCCATGCTGATGGAAAGTAAAATGGGTTCTCTCAAGGCGATTAAAAGAGAGCAGTGTTAGAGTCAATAAAATTGACAAGCCATTCCTTGCCCCAGTTAACAACAGAATGTAGGTAATTTTTTTTCAGCTGCCAATTAGACCTCATCGAAAAGATCAGGGTTACTAGTAATACAGTGTTAAATATTTGTGTCATCAGCATAGATACTAAGTAGAGAACTGTTGCCATCAGGAAAGTCGTTCATGAAAGTTAGGAACAACTTTGGTTCAAGGAAAGATGTCTGTGGAAGAGTGGCAATTCAAGGCAACTTTCATTTCGCGATTCGATAACAAAGACGGAATCTGTTTATATATTCGTCCAGAAATACCACAAACTTTCAAGTGAAGAAGACCAGTATACCAAAAGCTGTGAAATGCCTTCGAGATATCAAAAGCAACAGCCCGAACTTTACTACTCTTATCGAAAACGTGATAACCTCTTTCAGATATAACTATTAATACATCGGCAGTTGGCATAGAGAAGCGAAAGCCATATTACATGCGTGGAAAAAAACCCAACAGGGTGAGATGCTTAACCAATGCGGAGTTTATTAAAACCTCTAAAACTTTGCCAAAAGGAGGTAGAATTATAATTGGTCGAGAGTTAGAAGGATCAAATAGTTCGCCTGAGTTATTAAAGATAGGATTTCCAACAAGCGGGAAAGCAAGAATCATCGAGACATTTATTGTAAAGTTTCGAGAGAACACATTTCTTAACGACTGTTACAGGGATACCATTATGTTTACATGATCTGAGATGTAGCTTAGAGATGATAGGAGATACCATGGAGGCAGTGATATGCATATCACTCAATATGGACTCAGTTATAAGTCAAGCAAATTTACTCCAGATGAGTCAAGAGTAGAATTTGTGGAGAATTTACGAGCAAAACATTCTGATTTATCAATAGAAGTTGACATCTCAAATCGAGAGATGAAGTAGAGAATATTTACTCTTATTTAAAACACTATAACACAAAGCCACCAATAACCACGAGATCCAAATTTGTTAGAAGCTACGAGGTGTCTCATTCCATCCACAAAGATTTTCATTGAGGACACGTTTTCAATTGTTCCGATAGACTTCTTTTGTGGTCTGAACTATCCCACTGGAACACCTGGAAGAAAAGATTCCTGTGGGCTATAGCGGCAATGCAGGAAAAGTGAATCGAGAAGATTGTGATTTCACCTGGTATTTCCGAGAAAGAACAGAAATATCGATGCCGGGTTTAACCCAAGAAGAAACCTTTTTGAAACATTTCTCAAAAAAGGAGGTTAAGAATTTCAATCCAAGGAGCTATGAACCCAGATATGGTAAAATAACAGAGCACAATGGAGTCTCTAGCCGGGTTTAGCAACCTGTATAGAAGGTCAGCAACACTGAATGCAAAAACGTATGTGAAACTGCTGGGAGAAATACTTGACACTGTAACATATTGCCACTCAGTAAAAGTTGAAGTATGAACTAAAAGTGTGTTAAAGAAACACATATTGACCTGAGCTGATGATTATAGAAAATAACAGTGAAGATGAAGGTGAGAACTCACACTTATTACCTGCGCGGTTTCAAATCGAAACAACTCTGGTGTTGATGAAGAAAAGTTAAAAATGGCTGTGTAGAAAGGCACAGTACATTCAAACGCCTGTTTAAAAAATATCAAAAAACAATAACAGTTATTTAGCCTCGAATACAATGAAACGTTTTATGCAGTAAAATAGTTTCGATTTTACCGTTTGCTGCCCACTGACATTCACTCTACTTCCCGATGCTAAATGTAAGGGTTTTGTTTTTAAACTGAAAAGGGTTTTTTATTATTTAATGAATAATCTCCAAAATTTTATCGGATGTGCCCTTGGTGGATTGGGTAGCAACACAGAATGAAGAATCGGGAAGACAAGTTTCAATTCCGTTCAAGTTTGTGACGTTCACTTATGTGCAAACACTCTTGGAAAATGTATGAATTCATATCTCCCCCCCCCCAGAACTACGGGTGAAATAGTAGGAATTGTCTGTAAAAATTATTGTTATCTCTAAAGAACTGCTGATGAAATACAGTAATTCATCGATTAATGTGCATTTGATTAATGCGATT
The DNA here is from genome assembly GCA_903632075.3 of Acanthosepion pharaonis. Taxonomy (NCBI): domain Eukaryota; kingdom Metazoa; phylum Mollusca; class Cephalopoda; order Sepiida; family Sepiidae; genus Acanthosepion; species Acanthosepion pharaonis. The sequence goes on along the minus strand of CAHIKZ030003327.1, from coordinate 698,125 downwards.
TCGATTAGTGCGCTAAATCTTTATATACCAAAATTTATATTTATTCTCGAACACGTGCCATATGCCCAGTTCTTGGTGAATTACTGTTCATAATTTTGAGTGTATTTTCTCAAGTTTAAGTTCAATTTTCTACACTCCTTTATGAGATTATTAACATTTTAATCTCGGTTTCTTTTGTATCAAATCTTGATTGTTTTCAATCGAGATAATTATAATGTTTAGAATTGCCCGACATAAAATCTAATAGATGAAAAGGAATGTGAAGAAAATATTGCTACGCTAAATTTCGAGTGGGAAAATGATTACTTGACTTGAAAATCAGTTGTCGAAATCCTGGCTTCTTGAACAGCGACCACATGTGCCGCTGTGAATACGAACGTATATCTATGGCATGTAATTTCGGATGTGTTATAATTAGATTTAATATGCGTATTTTGAGCTTCACTTCCTAGCGATTTAAGGATCAGCTATATAATTAGGAAGCTGATAATTTTATTTGCGAATCCAATTGTTTGCCTTATGGATTATCTTATGAATTGTTCTTCCCTTAAGCAAACAATTCTTGTGAACCTGTTCATATTTTATGCTAGAAATTTTTCGTGGGAATTTGAATGACAGGATTTTCCGTCCGCTTGCCATTTTCACCGTATTCTTCTTGTCATCTGGATTGTATTAATCCTTTTGAAATCATTCAAGCAAATTGCAAGCCTCTTCCGAATTCGCCAGAAATAATGAGCTTTACTATTTCCTTTTGTCGAATATCTTGAAAAACTTAAATAATTTCACAATTTTTCAATTGAAAGGTTTACTGAAGGCACAGTGTTATTAGACAATATGTCCATCTCTTTTGCACGGTTATTTGATTTAGTATTTTGTGTGTATGTCCGCTCTGTTAATCACAACATCTCATAGAAATTTAATTTTTTTCCTTATATTTTTACGGTTTGTAACTATACAATTGGTTTGTATCCTTAATTCCTGGCAATTTAATAATAACCAGTGAATCATTTCTCTCACCCGGTTATATATAATTTTTATTCCTTTACATTGATATATTTTAGGGTTAACATGAATTTAATCCATATATTTCTTTTCTCATATTTGTATCATTCTCAAAAACTCAAGAACAATAGGTAAAGTTATCTTGCCCCATTCTACTGATTTCAATGTTGAGGTCGCTGTAGTTAAGTGAGTTCTTTTCTCATCAGAATGATGAGAGTGAGCTTTTTGAGCTGCCGTGCCTCATTAATAACCATTAGACTCACCCAACTGCTTACGAATGCTCTGCACTGTCCTCAGATTGATACCTAAGGACTCTGAAATGTTCGTATTGGATATCCTGGCGGGAATGCCAAGCAGTGTAGTCGATAAAATGAAAAACAAAGCGCATGCGCGAAATTAAAAATATAAATTACACATCGTACACACACGCACAATATATATATATATATATATATATATATATATATATATATGAAGAAATATAGTTTTAAGGTATGCTATATTTATGGAATAAATTGCTCATTAACAGGGATAGAGGGCATGTAAATATAGAAGTGAACATTGAAGTCAACACTCAGAAGCGACAAGCTGTTTCATGCTAGACGCAATCCTCAGGCCAGACGATTATGTCTAGCATGAAACTGCCTGGCGCTTCTGAGTGTTGACTTCAATGTTCACTTATATACACACACACACACACACACACACACACACACACATATATATATATATATATATATATATATATATATATATATATATGTACTTCAGCACAAAGATCAGCATCTACGAAACATTTGTCCCACCCACCCTGAAACGCTCTGAAACGTGGACTACCTATCAAAAGAACATTAGGTCTTAGAGCATGCCCGAGAGGAATCTTGGACATCAGTTGGCTGTCTTGTACACCAGACACAAAAGTCCTTCAGCGCGAAACATAACCAGCATAGAGAATAATAAATCCGCTGACAGGTCATCTAACTCATATGGAGGATGACAGATTGAACAAAATATTTTGATGGTGCGCTGGAATAAGAACTTTGGTGTTAATGTAGAAGGCTGGGAAACTGTTGCTGGAGATAGATCTGCCTTGAGAAGATTGATTTGGCAACAAATTTGAGCAGAATGGAATTGAGCATTCCAACAACATATGCGCCATTAAGAATGGAGAAATAGAATCCGTCCCAGAACTATTTGGACATCAACACACTTGCAGTATTTGTGCGATGGAAAAGTCACCCATTCAGGGGCTGGTTTAACAAGACCGGCCAGGTACAATCCCCTGTGAATGCAACCCTACCAGAACAACCTGCAGGTTACTTGTGCGATTTTTTGTAAGCTTGTATGATTGTACACAGGGACAGGCAAGTTTCCAACATAAGTAATGCAGGTAAATTTTATGTTTGCCACGGCTGTAAGAAATGTTGTAAAAGTGAAGTTGGCCTTAAGAATCACTTACAGGGCCATAGCAGAGATTTAAATCGGATAAGAATAATTGAATATATATATATAAAATTGAATGCACGTATATTGGATTATAAAAATGACATGAAGTAACAAATACATTTATTATATAACTAATATACAAGAGTTCAAGATATTATCTAAGCTTTTGCTATTTCCCACAGGTATCTCTTTTGTTGACGGTGGACCCTCATAATGCTGTGGACTCCAAAAGAAATTGCACGGCTCTGTAAAAGTGATAACGGCACATGATTCACTTCTGAAAATATCGAAACTCTTCTAAATGTGAAAAAGCAACTTTCATATGTTACGACAAATCATGTCCTGCTTATTTAACATATATACCAGAAACTAAGAACGTCAAAAGAGTCAGGTGTGAAAAAATTTACTGAAAACTTTGAAAATACTCCTACATATGACAATTCTTTACTTCCGACTGAAGAAAATAATACAATACTTCCCAACTATTTGCATTAAATCCTTAAAGACGATAAACGTGCTGTGGTAGAGAAAATTTCATAATAATCTATTTCAGCTTTTTTGCGAGTAATCATTTGCAATAAATTTAGCTTTAAACTGTTCATTACTAGTATTATCTTACTTATTATAAAACGCAGGTTGTGTGTGTGTGTGTGTGTGTGTGTGTGTGTCTGTAACGTTTATATGTTGGATCGAATTTCCTACATTTTTTAGCCAATTTCAACAAAACTTCACAGGACTACATAAAATTACCTTGTGGTGGTTCTAACGGGGCCGAAAATGGGAAAAACACAGTTATTTTTTTAAATAAAATCATTTTGAAAACACGATTAAGACACATCGTGAGAATGAAAGGGGGACAACTCACCCACGAAAATGTAAACAAAAGAGCATAGCATGATGAAAAAGACGCCGAACTTGACGAAAACAAAATTTTATCGTCTAATGTTCATATTATTATTAAAGAGAAAAGATCAAAGTATTTTGGGGGTATTTTTTTACATTTTTTAATCGTTCCTAGCATGTCTGAAATTTTCGTTAAAAATATTGTTTTTTTGGGGTAAAAAAAACGACAGAATCATTTTCAATCATTTTTTTTCGATTTGATAAAAAAGATTAAAATCTTACTTTGATATTCTTTTAAAAATCAATTATCATTTTTTCAAAACTGATTTTAATAAAAACAGAAATTATACTGTTTATTTAAAATATTTTGAACCAAGCTTAACTTAGCTTCTGCGCCGAAAAAATGTAATTTGAAAATAAAACAAAGCAGGTCATAACCTTTCGCGTCACTTGACGATTGACGAAAGGCACATTCATGACGTTTAGATAACTTACGGGATGAGAATTCTTTCTACGGATTCTTTCTTTTATCAGAAGTGTACATAAAATACTATAATTTTATGTACATTTATTACATTTTACTGTGTTATTTGTATTTCCATTCATTTTATTATTAATTTTGATATTTCATTTATGGAAAAATGTTATAACTGAGATTAATATAAAAATAAGATCATATAAATTAAAGTTTAGCAGTAGTTAAATTTCATAAGATGATACTGTTACTTGTAGGTACCCTTCTCAGTTGAAATTGAAAAATCAAATTAACTTCTCCATACGTGTTTCGCAAAAGTAAAGGGCTTAACAGCGGAGAACAATGCTGAACTCAAATAATGCAACTAAATTGTATTCTGGTTGGTCTTCCGTACTTGATAATTAGTGTCCGACTATAAACACAAAAATTACATTTCTTAATTACCATTGCTAATCTGATTGGTCCAAATTATACAATTTTCAAAGCGCTAGACAATGACAATCTCACGCGGACATTTTGAAAGGTTGATGTTGCTTTTAAGTTTTAACTAATGTTAAAATATTTTTTTAAATTCAGTTTAAACATTTTTTAAAAATCTTTTTAAAATTAAAGAAATAAGAAATAATTGTATTAAAAATTCAATTTTCATTGAAAAATTCTTTTGCTTTCAGAAAATATTGTCCATATTCATAAAAACAAATTAAAACAAATAAAAGCATTTGAAACTAAATAATATATTTGTTTTATTGAGTTTTGTATGTTACAATTCACAGCTGATTTTCAGGTACGTTGGCCAAAAAAATAACAAAAAAAAAAAAAAAACATGATTTGCATTCTTCAAAGCCTTGTGCTTTTAACTATTGTAATCACTAAAACCGATGGTCTCGAATTTCTAGAGTTTTTCATAAAATTAGTTATGGAGGTGTTAATAAATATAAAAAAATATTTCTGCCATGACTTTAACAAAAAAAAACATATTTATAATAATTTCGATCATCTGTGAATAGTTTCTGAAAGTTTCATTAACATCTGACAATTATTTTATTTTGCAAGATTTTCCAAATTAATGTGTGTAAATACAAAAAAAAACGCGCTAAAATTATCTATGTTATTTACTACCCCTTGTTGCGACAAAGAGAAACAAGGTTTTTAAATCTAAATTTAGAATATTCTAAAAAAGATGGAAAATTTTAAAAAAATAATTAAAAAAAATTTAGTCTATCCTCTTCATAAAAACATAAGCATTTTGACGATAAAATTGTTTTCATAAACTTTGGCGTCTTTTTCATCAGACTATGCTCTATGTTTTAGCGATTCCGTGGAGTGACTTAGGTTAAAAAAGCCAGGTTGTTTATGTGTGTGTTTGTGTGTGTGTGTTCCTTTATATATGGGATCGGATTTCTTACATTTTTCAGCCGATAAAACAAACTTCCACTTGTTTTTTAGGCAGGTAGTATTTCTTATTTTCTTGCACACTTTTTTCTTTATTTACATTCAGAATGCTTTAAAAATTCCATTTACAAGACAATTGTTTATAATAAAATTCTATTCACCAATCGATAGACACATGATGATTGTAAACAATGTTTTTGTTTGAATTTGGATTTGACTAATTAAGACATGTGTGTCCATCAACCTTAAACAATAATCTTTGTCAATTTTATTTTTCAGTCTTTATGATGGTCGATACTTGATCTATCTCTTACTGTTACATCCCCGGGTAATGCCGGGCTCTACTGCTAGTTAATTCTAATCGTCTAAACCAACCAACAGCCGACGGCAGTTTACCAGCTGGAAGTTTCGTCAATTCATATGTATCGTTCGTTTTTAGAGGTTTTTTTTTTTTTTTCAATCGTCTCACGCAATTTTATAGAGTCCTTTCAAGTAATAGCTTCAATATAAGTATTTGGTATATATTTCACCTAACAGAAAATTATTAACAACGTAATCAGGCATTTTTCGAAACCTGCTTGGATATCATATGTCGGGTATTTTTTTAACTAAGATTAGCCGCTGTATTATCGTTTAGACTTGACGATTGTATCGTTTGACTTTCTTGTTTTCCTCCCAAAGAAGACTTTTTTCTTCAAATATTTGGGGAAAAACTATGGAGATACAAACAAACAACTACTATGCCTGCTTTTTACGGTTTTAAAATTATTAAAGTTTTATCTAAGAAAGAGCGGCAAAAAGAAGAAAATTTGGTAAATTGAATCACGATGTAATATTCAAATCTTGGATAATATATTGAACTCTTGTATATATATATTATGAAATATATATATATATATATATATATATATATATATATATATATATATATATATATATATATATATATTTGGTACACTGTGTCATTTTTATAATCTAAGATGAGTTCATTTAAAATGTCTTTCAAAATTATGGGAAGCCATATATACATATATATATATATATATATATATATTCCCAACTATGGGTGAATAGCACAGTGGCTCCATCTTATATGCATACACACACACACACACACACACATATATATATATATATATATATATATATATATATATATATATATATATATATATATATACTACGAATGTCTGAATGTTCTGACTCATTTAGGAAAAGTATGAACCCATGTCTTCTCCCTCACCACAGCCAGCTATATGTAAATAGCAGGACAGACTAGCAACCAGTCTAGGAGAAGGGCAACTCTGAATTCAAAACCTGCGGGAGGGTCGTTTGGGAACCATATGGCATACTATGCACCAATTTTCTGTATTCGGCTCTCCGAAAAAGCGTGGTTAGTTCTACACAAGCCTTCACCACTAGAATCAAATGATATGTTTGGGTAGTCTGGCTATTGGTTCTAAGAACTGAGCTACTTGTCCTTCATACGTCGCAAACAATGAGAGAGTCCAATATAGTAGTAGTAGTACTAGTGTATATATATATATATATATATATATATATATATATATATATATATATATATATAAGTGTTTTTAAATATATTACCATCGCAACACTGAAATTCCCATGTTTCAAAAACTGAAACTTCAATTCAAATTCAATTATAAAAATTAAATGGTATAAACTTTGAATTATAAATCTCATTGTTCTTTCCCATTATTTCAATATATATATATATATATATATATATATATATATATATATATATATATATATTGAATAAACGTTGGAAAACTGAAACGTAATCAAATCCTTAAGTTCATCTGGCATTTTTCGTGTTTGATAAAGTATGTGTGTAGACCAGCATTCTGTGAAATAATTTTTAAGGAACAACCAATATGGGAAAAGATGTTCGTCATCACCATTTTGTCTACGGTGGTTTTATTTAAAGCTCGACAACAAAAAAGAAAGAAGAAAATCTAGTGAATTGAGTCACTTACCTATAATAATCTTCTTTACAGTAGATGTTTCCATTTCGAGAAAAGCAGGTGAGATAAGAGTCTAACCTCAGTTTGCATTCACAGCACTTGAGACACGAAGCATGCCACTGGCGGTCGGCAACCATTAGATAGTACCTATCCATTATGCGACAGCCGCAACCGGCACAGATCCACAAGTGGGGCGTCTCCTCGGCGCCCTGGGCATGATGGTGTGGGCTGTCCGACATGCTGAGCTGATCCTGAAAGAAAGAAAAAAGAATGTATTTACTCACCTATAAGTCGAGGCTTTAAAAATGAGTTCATATAAACCTCTTGTCGACTTGAAAATGGGAAGAATACCGGAGGCTTTGAGAGGTACAATAGGAATACATCAAAAAAATATTCATCAGATATTACTCACAAATGATAATTAATCTTAATGGTGAAAATAGCTGTTTCCATACAGCAAATATTCGACATTCATTGAGTGAACAATATTTAAATACGGACTATTGTCCTCATCATTTTTGTTGTTATCACAACCCTTCGGCCGTTGTACCCTCCGACCGTTATCAGGTGTATGTAGATTCGGGTAAGTTATAGGGGTTTTTTTTAACAAAACTCTTTACTTCATCTACGAGAGTAGAGTGTTCTTAATTCAGAGTCCATGTTTACGGATATCTCGTGTAGTTGCTATTTTTAAGTGTTCATTTATTGCTCAATCCGTTGCCACTGAATCCATGTCCTCTTTGCCTGAACAAAGGATCGTCATCAAATCCACGAACCAAGGCTTTAATCCACTATGCAATTAGCTCATATATATATATATATATATATATATATATATATATATATATATATATATATATATATATCAAAATGAAAAATTGTATGACGCGTTTCGTCCGGTAGGACTTCATCAGGCTAGGATTATGTCGATGCGACTGTACATGCGCGTGAACCATAAATTCTGGGAATTTTATTTAGCATTTTATTTTTTTATGTTTTCAATGAAGTCCTAAGAGACGGAACGCGCCACACGCGTCTTTTTTTCATTTGTCGTACATATTTCCTTAGAAACTGTTCTTGATGCATGAAAATATATCGTTATCCCATATATATATATATATATATATATATATATATATATATATATATATATAAAGAAAGAACAATAAGATATATAATCTGGTGTTCTTATTGATATTTTTATTTTTGCAAAATATTGCTCAATGTAAATTAAAAACATTAGTTCCATTTCATCCTCAAGCGAATTTTTGGAATCCAAAATTCGCTTGAGGTGAAATGAATTAATGTTTTTAATTTAATTGCAAATTAAATTTGAAGTTTTTAGCTTCCATTTTTGAAACATGGTTATTACTGTGTAGCGAAAAAAACCATATTTTAAATCAGTTCATTTATAATATATATATATATATATATATATATATATATATTATTTATTTTTTTCCGTTACTGTGTGGGTTGAGATATTTATATTTATTTCTATGTGTGTATATATGCATATCTGTATATGCGTATATGTGTATGTATACGTGTATGTGTATATATATATATGTGTGTGTATATAGGTATATATATGTATATGTGCATATCTATGTATGTGTGTATGTATATCTGTGTATGTTTCTATTTGTAGTGATGTATGTATATTTATATATATTGTTATATATTTGTACTCGTGTATGTGTACTCATATGTATATAAGTATATATGAGATATTTATATATATTTGTATGTTTATGTGTTTTCTTTTTTTTATATATTATCTGTTTTGTTTTATTTTAAGTGATACATTTTTCCTCTACATTTGAATTTGGTGTTTTTTTATGTGTGTTTATGCGTATATATTTATTTTCTATCTATTTCTATATATTTTAGTGTTTTTTTTTTTCTTTCCGTTGTTCATTGACGAATATTAGTTTTTCTAATCTACCCCTATTAAATTTTATCTATTGAACCATTTTTATCTATATATCTGTGCCTATGGAAGTTATATTTTAATAGTATGTTTGAATCCGTTTACTAACACTTTCAAATTTGAATATTTGTGTATATGTGTGTGTCTTTATTAAGTAATGTGTGTATGATCGCTTATTTCATTGTATATGTTGTCTGTTTTTTTGTGTGTCGTGGATATCTATTTCCTGTTTCGTTCGTGTTTCTAAATATGTGTACGTGTTTGTGCATTATAATCTGATTGTGTATGTGTTGATTTTTGCAAGATTTCTTCCTCCCCTTCCCATATCACCACTTCAAATGCATTTAAGTTGTAACGAAGCCTTGCATCAACATTAGATTTTAACGTTTATTATAACTGAGTTTTTTCGCCTTTCAATTAAAACAAAATAAATAACAAAATATATGTATTTTCCTTCTTTAAATAATGTTATATTTTTAGCATAATACAGATTCAATTTAAAATTTAAAATTGGTAATTTTTAATTTTCAGTTTTATAGTAAAATTTCATATTAATTAGGTAGAATGATTTCTTTTTTAGTCTAATCTTAACATTAAGGCATTAATTCTTATAACCAAGGTTCGTTGTCAAGTTATTTTAATTATCATATACTTGTATTTTGATTGGTCATTGCTGCTTATGTAACAGCGTTTCCCCTATCGAGGGATGCTTGGTCGATTTGAACCTTTTAAAATTCTTCATTCTACATTCAACACTATCACTTGATAAGACACCAGAAGTGTTGAAACAAAATGGCAGTTTTTGTAGTGATTTTATAGCATATTTATATTATTTTCGAATAAATTATATTTGCTCTACTCTGTATTGAGCACTCTTTTAAGAATAGTATTTTTTGGTTATTATAATTTATTTCGTATACACCTTTCCTATACTTATATTAACATAAAAACAGCATAATTGCATATTAGGATTTTTGTTTGTTTTTTCCGTATATTTTTCTTCATACTGTCGGATCTATATCCATATATTTGCTTACACCCCCCCACATATATATATATATATATATATATATATATATATATATATATATATATATATATATATATGCCTTAAGTCTACTGTTGAGCGTCTCCTGTTGTCAAACAATTTGTTTGATTTCAAGAGAACCTCACCAAAAGTTTAACAGACAATTCTTAAACATTTTCTTTAGCAGAACATATTTAATTGAAGGTTTGCTGCCCCTCTCTTTCTCTCACATTTCACTCCATTCAAGGCAACAATGCCCCTAAGACTCGGGGTGGGGTTTACTGAATGTGAAAGAATATAAGTAAAAGAGAAAATATTATCAGAAAGAGAAAATAACAGAAAATCTAATATTTCTATGAAGTATTTAACGCTTCAATTTATATGCATATTTCTCATCTGGAAATCACAGACACCATCGATATTAATTGCTGAATTGATAAGTGTTGTGGTAGGATCCACCTAATTTGCATAGTGGAGTACCGGCCATATAAATATGGTTGGTACCGGGAAGACGGGGGGAGGAATCAAGAGATTCAATCCAGAGACTTTGCCCGACTGCGACTAAGTCAACACATTCTCCAGGAACGGTCTTCCCAAGAATATACAAAAGACTATATGTAAATATTGTGTACCTTTCTTGTTTCAATACATTTTGTTCTAAGTAAATTTTGTGTTGTATTATTATTCCATGCATTAGTCAAGTTTCAACAATAAGAAAAAAAAACATTAATCATTATTGACTGAAGATACAATTTATTCTCTGGATATTAGCAATGAGAATACTTTATATTTTGTACTTACTAATTTTAACTGAGGTGCGTGCGGTAAATTCAAGGACAGTTACATTAGTGGGAAATTAAAAATTAATTCCAGGAAAATAATGATTATCCCGGAAAATCAGAACCGGAGGAAATGGAAGTTCAAGTCAACACGGAAAAATTAAAATTATCGTCTTAAAGCTTCAAGAGATAAGCTGTTTTTCTGCAGAAAAAGCCTAGTGGGTGAGTTGGTTTTAGGCATTGATGATAAGGGAAGCACGGTGGAATAATGGAAAACGGACGAAGAAAACGCAGAGCCGTGTTCAAATTCCAGTCGAGTTCATTATATTCACTTACGTGTTAATTCCATTGGAAAAGGTATTAATCTGTCTCCTCCTCCAGCTATGGGTAAATAGCATGAGGGATTGGGCTCCATAGCCTTGGTTGTTAACCAGTCTAGAAGAAAAAAAAACTCTTAATCGAATCCACCCTGGAGTGGGTTGGGCTCTGTCAGGGTGTCTTGCTCATAACACACCACTGCTGCTAAGGCTGCAGTAGATGTCGTGCCCCAATCACCCTAAGTGTTTATGGTATTCGTAACAGTGATCCGACCACATGGAAAATAGTACTGAGTTACAAGGTACTAGTAGCACTGATGAACCTCTAATAAATAAATGACCTTAGCAAACAAATAAAATTATTTATAAAACAAATTATTTGTAATGGCTGATGGAAAAGATTGTAAAATTTATGTTCAAATTCTACCCGGAAAATGAAACTTTAATGAAAACTAGTGTGTTTATGTATGTGTGTGCGTGAGAGAGAGAGAGAGAGAGAGAGAGAGAGAAGAGAGATAATGAGTGTGCACATGTGTATGTGCGTATGTGTGCGTGAGAGAGAGAGAGAGAGAGAGAGAGAGGGCGTGTGTGGGTTTAGATACGGAAATTAAGAAGGGAAACTAACAAAATCACTTGAAAATTATATTCTTCTTCTATGTGCCGTGTCCCTTCAAGACGTATGCGATCATGGCCCTCTACAATGTCTTATCCCTTTGCTGAAGCTCTCTAAGTATGTTATGCGTTGTTTTCCTCTGTCCCCCTTATTCTCGATCTGTCCTGTGAGTATTTATTATTTCCTCATTCTGGGATTTTCTATGCGTAGCTTAGATGTGGCACAAGGCCAAAAATATGGAGCAACCAGTCAAAATCGAACTCACTACTCAGTTGTAATTGTTTTAGAACGACTAGCTTGCTAATCATTTCACCACATCGAGGTAACCCCTGCTTTCCTCATTATGTGCTCAAGAAATTTCAACAGTCACTTCCTGATATTAAGTATAAGTTTCTTTTTTGTTTCTAATTTCTTTAAAACTTTGTCGTTGCTCTCATGTGCGGTTCAATATATCCTAAGCATCCTTCTGTAGAACCACACTTCTGTTACTTCAAATTTCTACTTTATCTTGTTCAGCATTCACTTCCATACAGGACGATTGATATTACGTAACAGTTCAGTACTCTTTTCTTTGTATCTAGCAAAAATTTTCTGTTTATTAATACTCTGCTTAGTTTTGGAAGGCACCTTTCCCCTTCCCAAGGCGTCTTCGGATTTCATTGTCGCACTTTCCTTCTTAAAAAATCAATGGAAAGTGATCAACGGGGCCCCGAGAACTAAACACGTTACATTAAATATCAAAGACTTGCTTAAACGACAAAAATAAAAGTGAAATGGCTACAGAGCAAGTAGGAAGGTAACAGATAACCTCAAAGTTTTCTTGATTAGGGTCGAATGGAAAGAAATTCTAGTTAATTGCAAAATCACAGCAGTCACGGGTATAAGTATATATGTATGAAGATTGCGAACAGTTTGTAAAAATTCAGGCAGATGAAATAATTTTACATCGGGGTGGTAAGGGGTAGTGTGATTATCAGATAAGGTTAATAAGTGTAGACAGATTTACCTGTAAATCTTTACTTGTTCTTTTGAACAATTGTAGATATTTATCCCTTGTGTCCGGTTGAGGATTGTGTTTCCGGTTGAGGATTGTGTTTCCGGTTGAGGATTGTGTTTCCGGTTCATTCTAAAGTTAACTTCAATTCTATACTTCTGTCATCTCCGCCTAAACTCTGTACTTTTATTTAATAATTATTTTTATTCATTTATTTACTTATTCCTTAATAGGCGTAGATAGATTCGCTTATCGACCGTTTAACACTACTCCCCGGAATTTTCAACATGAATAGAGGTTTATCTCTTATTTCCTGTTTAAGATTGGTTTATCCGTTCCTTCTAAAGTCTCCTCATTCTCTTCTTCTCCCAGTAACCCCTTACATCTTAGCGGCATTATCACCTTGCTTGGAGTGAATTGATTAACAAATAAAATAAAATAAAGTTGACTGATTGATTTATCTATTACAGTTTATCAACAATTCGTGAGTTATTTAAAGATGAAACATATTCGGGATTTAAAAATAATTCTTCTCCGGATGGCTATTGCATTAATTTTTTTATAGTGATTTTTCTACTATTTAATCCACAGCTAGGAGCAAGTAAATAAAATTCGAAGACTAGGAACTAAATTTAATTATGTTCATTATACTGAGCAGTAATAACAGAAAGAGCGTGTATACAATTCTCTTGCTAACTGTGGCTCCTACAAAATTTTGTGTTTGAAATCATTTTTGTACGGCCACATCACGTTGAAACATCATTTCCTGTAAGATCACCGAAGTTAAGCAATGTCAAGCCTGGTAACTACCGAGAAGTTTGACCGCTTGGAATCTAGAGTGTGAGAATGGTATAATGGATAATGGCTCAGAATTGTTAAATGGAGAGCCAAGATCCAATCCCGTTGGATTCGTCATATTCACTTCCGCGCAAATGCTCTGGGAAAAGTATGAATGCATCTCTTCTCTACCTCAGCTACGAACTAATCAGTAAAACATTATTATCTAAAAACAAAATCTTTCAATCTAAAACTGTTTGCTAGCTCTAAATAACCTGCAAAGTGTTGATAAACCGTAGAAAAAACGAATCACTCACTCAATTTCTTTCACTAGTTTAGACCTTTTTGATGGTCTAATCATCATCATCATTATCCCCTTCACATTGCATTGGCAAGGAGGAAGTTCTATTTAGAGATCTTCTACCAAAGAACTGCTACTTTGTGGAACAGATTCAAGAGCAGATGCTTTCTTGATCATTGCATTTGTTAATCCTCCTTTTGCATCCATACAACTACTTTCTCCTGTAATCGTCTGTCTTGTGTGGCTCTTGGGATTTGTAATAAGAGAATACTTGTCAAAAAATGAGTCACTGAAGCATAACCCAATTGGTTTTGGTGCCATTCCCAGCTCTCATCCGGAATCTGGACTTATACAAAGAGATATCTTAGAAAGCATTCAATTACCCTATTTTCTCGTGTATAATACAAGAAATTTTAAGCGAAAGCCAAAGGCGAATTCTGGTGGCTCGTAATATACACGTTTTCAGAAATGTTTATTGCTTAAAAAACCCTCTTATTTGAAACAGCAATTCCGAACCATTATTTATTATATCATTTGCTCGCACATCCCAAGCAGTCACCCATCTAAGTAGTGACTAGGCTACAAAGCTGCTTAACTTCGGCGATCATATGGGAATCTGCGCTTTAATGTAATGTAGCCTTAAGCACCAATGCATAATTAGATTTACATATGTGAGCTAAATTTATTCCAAAGTACTCAAATCAACGATTAAAAACGACTTGAAGCGAATAAATCCTCTCGTTCATAATGAAAAGAACACTTTTTTTTAAATAGTATGGCGGTTCAGAATCGAAAAGAACAAAATCAACATAACTTGTACATCTTCAACAACCAGAATGGGTAACACATAGTGATTTTCTAAGCGTAACTTAGATGTGGCACAAGGCGGAAAGTAAGGAGCACCCAGTGAGGATAGAACACAATATTCATTAATAATTGATCTAGCAAGACAATCTTGCTAACCAGCACATAGAACTACAAATAATGATATAATCAAAATGTTGGTTTTCCACGCTACCTTAAACAAAAGTTAGGAAGGCATGAACAAAGTGATAGCAAGCTAGCTAGCTAGCTAGCTAGCTAGCTAGATAGATAGATAGATTACCATAAATTTGAGACACAGGCGAAAATGAAATAAAAATGATATAATTGGTTATTAAAACAAAAGAAAAGGGATAAAAATTGGAATAAATTAATGAAGTTCGGTTCAGGCAAAGAAAATGCAATAGGAAAAAAAAAAGTAACGTTGCATTCGCCACTGTAGCGATTGATTCATTGGTTTTTGGCAATGCGCGTCAGTAGCTACTCGTATGCCTGTGTTTGGATGTGTATGTGTGTGTGTGTGTGTGCGCGCGCCGTGAGATGAGTTAACTTCCCAGCTACCTACCCACCGCAAACTCCACGCTTATGAATACCCAACCCCTTTCCTGCCTGTAACATCTTTCCCCACCGTTGCTGTTACGATGTCAGCAGAGACTGGGGTTCCCCTTAGTTTTCCGCTTGCTACTTCCGTAATTAGAACTACACACACACACGCACACACATACATACGAATAAACTCGGACGCACCCACTCACAGAACAAGCATAATAAATAAATAAATTTGAAAATTCGACTAATTAGTTTGAAAATAACAAACTCGTCAATGACACACGCGTCGACTTTAGGGAAAGGAGCAATGAGTAAGGAAGAGTTTGGCAAATGATTGTCCCTGCCGTGCTACACCATCACGATAAAAAAAATGGCGAAGGAAAAAGAGGGAAACTTTTCTAAGAGAAAGTGAGAATGATAGGTAGCGAGTGAAAAGTAGATATAGAACGCGAGAAAGAATGAATTACACAGGGAGAAAAGCAAGAAAGAATTTATCCTCCCTATGCTGAGAAGGCGAAAGGCAAAAGAAACTAGAGAAATATAAAATCAAGTTGAAGGAGGAAGTAATCTTTTCTCTCTCCCTTATCTTATTCAATAATCTAATCCTATTTATCATGCTGTTTAACTATATATCGCAGTTCGTCTATTGTAAATATATCTACGTTAGTCTGTTCCTTGAGAACATATAGACATGAGGCGAGATTAGAAATTTAATTATATGGAAAGTGTTATAACAGACAACAGAAAAAGTGACACAGAAATCCGAAGAAATCTGTATTACGATATAGTGGCGTAGCTAGACTGTGTGCCGCCCGCCGGGAGCAGAGATTATGTTTGGGACAGCCCATGAGTTTGCCGCCAGTCAACCTGCCCCAACCACCACTATAATAAAACACATTGTACAGTGGCTCCTCCGATATCTCTCTCACTATCTCTCTCTCTCTCTCTCTCTCTATATATATATATATATATATATATATATATATATATATATATATATATATATACTAATTATACGCTTAGAAAAGGTATCAATACATCTCTTCTCCAAATAGCAGGACAGACTGGGTCCTATGGCCTTGGTTCTTGAACGGTCTATGAGAACAATCCTAAATTCCAACCCTGCAGAAGGTCGCTTGAGGAACTTGTGGCATACTGTGCACCAGTTCTCTGTACTCGGCTCTTCCAAAAAGTGTGGTTGGTTCTGCTATAATCAAATTATATGTGCGCCTCGTCTGGCTGTTGGTTCTAAGAATTGAGCTGCTTGACACTCATGCGTCGAAAACGACGGGAGAATCCAGTATATATTTACTATTAACAGGCCCAGAAGACGAAAAGTAGAACAAGCCATACCCTCAAATGAGCGTCTGTTAATGATAATAACTGAAATTTATATGAAAACATCCAAAATGTGGCTCCCAACTACATTGGGGCTCTACATTATTAAAACCTACTTTCATATTGTCAACAATTATAAAATAAGCTCAAAACGCATCACTAGATAATTCTTATTGTTCGGCCAAAATAACAATCGCTTATTTACATATGCCATAGTTTAAGTTACTCGAAATGGAAAAAAGTCCTTCAACTGTGTGTAGTGTCATGACATTAAAACCAATTTTACTTCCGTACAGGCTTATAGGGAAGACCCAAAAGTGTCGCCCTACAAAAGTGTCACCTGATGGGAAACACCCCACATCAAGCTAAGCTACTGCTACGATGTAATATCAATAATAAAAAGCTGGAAGAAAAGACTAAAAATCGACTTTAATAAGACAGTCAGGTCGTTAGCAAAAGGAACAGCCTAATATGTGAACTATGAATTGGGGTCATCAGTACCCAGCACTCAGAGGAATTTCGATATCTGGTGGATGTTATAACTGAAAACATAAAATGTGACACAAATTCAAAATTGCCTTGGAATAGCTCCTTCCAAAAATTAAACAAATATTCCTTGTTTAGGTTGTATGCGGGATGTGTATTTTTATTCCAGGATTGACTTGTCAGGAGAATTCCCGCAGTAAACTAGCTGCCAAACAAGGCTATAAATCTCTGTAACGAAATCATTTTCACGTTCCGAGCCGTTATTCGTTACGTCACTTGCCCATCCAAGCTTACAGCAATTGGTATTCCTAAGCGCTCACCCATCTAGCTACTGATCAGGCTCACATTTACTAACTTCGCCGATCCGACGAGAACCAGTTTTTCAACATGATATAGCTGTCAACAAACAAAGTCTTAAGAAACAAAAAATCTTTAGAAAGAATGAAGACAGTGTTGAAATGTTATGTAATATCAGTTTTTGATATGGCAGTGAATACTGGATAATTTCATCACCGATGAAGACGAGATTGTAACAACGGTGATGTGGATCGAAAGTAGGTTGCTTGGAATAATGTCGACGGAACATGGGAGCAACGAAGTATTAATGAAAATAAAAAAAAGTATACATGTACTTAGAATCAGAAAAAGCAGTAGAATATTCTAGTACACCGAATAAAGAAAAAAGCAAAAATAGCAGAGGTAAACAATGTGTGTATATATTTCTAAAGAATTGTTGGATCTTATTTTTAGAATCCGACAAAGTTTTTGTTTTATTTAAAGGTTATATTTCGTGGATACTTTTAATTGAGTAGACGCTATGTTTTATTTTAAAATAGTAATTCGTCTACCGGCTTGCTCATTCGAGAAAACTTAATAAAGAAATGCACTCTCCAGTAGGATTCGAAACTACGTCACTTTTTGCTGAACAGCCAATTAATCTGGCGTACTTTGACGGTTCGGTTACGAAGTGTTTCCCAGTCAAGGAGTGTTCCGTCCTGCCCATTCCAGAAAACGAAATAAAATACTGTTTAATATAAACAGAGCGTTTACTCAAATACGAGTAACCACTGAAAATAACGTTTAAAGTAATAAAAATATGATAGATTAAAAACTAAATTCCATTAATTCTTTAGAAACTGCTTTGCTTACGTTTCTGAGCAGTTTAGACTTTTGAGAAAATCTGAAAAAGTAAAATGTACTCTTTGAAAGACAGATGGAACCTTGCTTGATTAAGAAGCTCTTCACAACCGATCGGTCAAAGAACGTTGTTTTAAACGTTTCAAAGTGGGGCGAAGTTTCGAATCCTATGAGAGGTCGCATTTCCTATAATAATATTTCTCGAATGGGAAGGACAGTAGACGAAATAAAATAATCTTTAAAATAAATAGACCGTTTACTTAAATACGTGTATCGACTAAAAATAACGTTTAACGTAATAAACACACACACACACACACACACATATTAACTTGAGTGCAGTACTAGATTAGTGGCAAGGTTTCATTATTTTACAGTGGAAATGGCTAGATGTAACCGCAAGTTCTATGGTAATTATTTCTTCTCTTGTACTTCTCGCTTGTGGAACTCTGTTTTCTTTTCTTCCTTTCCAGTCAACATTAATCTTCAAAAATTAAAATATCAATGTTTACCTCCTCTTCTTAATTCCTATTCTTTACTGTTTCCTCTCGTTAATAGTGCTTACATATATATATATATATATATATATATATATATATATATATATATATATATATATATATATATATATATCACGTAATGGACACACGAGGCGGCAACACTTATCATGGTCAACAGATTTTTAGCTCGACGTTTTAACAGATCGATTAATCTCAGTGACCAAACGACAAATGAATCTTGGCTAAAAGGTAATATCGACAGGTAACTGTTTAATGCGAAAATCTGAATAAAATATTAGCCTCATGTAATGTTTGTCAGACAAAAGGCCATCCCAACATACATATTACAAATTGGAGATATCAAAAATATCTGGGAAATGTTTTAACAGAGAACGAATACAGTGACACTGATATCCAAAAGCATTGGGATAGAGAAAGGTGCCTTCCAAAAGTTAACCAAAATAGTATGAAATAGGAAAATTTTGTAAGTGATAAAAAGGTGTAGTAAACTGTTATATAATATCAGTCTTCCTACATGGCAGTAAATACTGGATAATTTCCTAAAAGATGAAAAAGAGACTTGAAGCAACAGAACAATGAACATGTGAACAATGACGATGTTTTAAAGAAAATGGAAATAAAAAGGGCACCTAAAGTTGAAATTCTGGGGCACATAATGAGGAAAGATGACTAGAAAATTTGATACTCATAGGACAGATTGGATGCAATATGAACAGAGGCAAACCACTCATAATCTACCGAGCGGGTTTAAGTAAATGGATGGCAGAATAAGATTTTACAAAAAGACAAAATTTATTAAGAGCAACAAAAGATATAAAATTGTGGAGAGCCATCGTCCTGAACGGACACTGCGCATAGAATGAGTAGAAGAAGTACAGTGCCAAATGAGTAATTGATTTCCTGATTGTATTTGTATATAGAGAAAGGATGGTTTTGAATATTAACATTTTAAGATTTGACCTTGTTTCAAATACACAATCACAGCAGACAACCTCGCGTAGGAATATGTTTCTGTAGAAAAAAGTAGTGCGACAGAAAAAAAAATAGAACGCATGCGCAAACCCACAGCTGCATTTGGAAATGTTTGCTCAACAAACAAACGTTTTGAATGGCAAATGAAAATAGAAATAAACACAAAAGTAAAATGCTTGGCAGTTTTGTTGATGTTGTTTGTATAGCCATGTATTTTTTCTGACGCACAAGGAAGTGAACGCTAAAGAGAAAAAAAGTACAGGTTTCTTATTTTGATTAGAGATTTCTCGACATTGTTTTCAAAATACCAACAACCTTCTTTATTTATTTCGACATTTTTTTATTTATACATTTTTAGTACGAGGTTATCAGTTTTTACTGGCATGTAAATATATAGGCGTGTACTATGGAAATGCTAAAGTTTGAGAATAGACTCTCCCTCTCTCTCTCTCTCTCTCTATATATATATATATATATATATATATATATATATATATATATAGGGTGCGAGACGTAAATTGTCGACATTTTATATTTTTAATTTCGCGCATGCGCGCTGTCTGTTTTTGATTTTGTTGACTGTAAAATATAGTAAGGTCAGTTGGGCACCGTCTGTGAGAAAATAGCACCATGACGCAATTCACGCCGACAAAAATTTGGAAACGGCATGTTGTTCTGCTTGGCATTCGTGTCGGAAGTTCCAATACGAATATTTCAGAGTGTTTGAATGTTAATTTGAGGACAATGCAGAGGATTCTGAAAGAGTTAGACGATCTATCCAGTTAACATCATGGTACCTGGCGACGTTATGCCTCCATTCATCTTCTGACAGGGCCTTAAACTCAACATGGAGGCCTACATCAAGTAGCTTGAAGAAGTAGTGTTAACCTGGGTCAAGTGGGTGGCTGCTAGAAGACCTTATGGCTGGTATCAGGACTTTGCACCATGTCACACAAGCTGGAGTACTCAGATATAGCTTTCAGACAAATTACTGTGAGCAGATGACCCCTTACACCTGACCAACTCATTCACCAGACTGCAACCCCCGACCTTGATTATTATGTATGCGGTGCAGTTGAGCCAGAGACTAACAAAACTCTTTATAACACTAAATATGAACTGTACGTAAGGATTATGGCTACCGACTTAAACAAGGAGAGCGTCTGAAAGAGTGCAGGAGATTCCAAAGTCGCCTTGAGGCCGTGATTGAAGCCAATGACGATTTTATTGAATAAACTTTCTTTTTAGTACTTCAAGATATGTTTGTGTAATTTTGGTAAATAGACTTGTTAAGATGAGATGTCAATGTTATTTTCATATTTTGCATAAATTAGGCGATAATTTATCCATCGCACGCTGTATAATTTGGTATTTGGTTAGCGATAACTCTTTTGTAAAAGTTTCTTTAAAAACGACTGCTAACATTGTCAACAATTACCTATAAGTTCCAAATTACAGAGAACCAATATTATTTATGAATACTACAACATGCCTAACAAGAATCCTCACGTTGTATCTCTCTGACTATAGCTCAATTAGATCTCATTTAAATATACACGGAGGCCTACCAAACTCCATCCACAACATTCTCGTTGACAATACAAATATAATAGTCTCATTTACATGCAAAAAAGGCTAAAAATAATGGAAGCGTTATAAGAAAAAAGAAAAAGCCAACACTCAATAACATCAACTATGAACACGGTCATAATGTACTAGCCATATTTGGAATATAAACCATTCGTATAACTCTAGGTACATACATAAAAATGCACACATTCAGTTAAAATAAAAATAAAATCACCCTTGATAATGGCTCAAAATATAGTCTAAAAAGGTCGGGCATATAGGACATTCGGACAATTTCTACATAAGTCCAGTAAAGAAAAAAATGTAAGAACACATGAAAAATTAAAAAAAAATTAACCTGCAGTACATAGTCAGTCGCTTTTAACGAAACTTAATGTCGTGATTTTCATACAGATATCATATATGGCGCCAAACTTGTATCAAATCATCCCATAAGTTCTGTCCGAATTTTAACTTTTTGTTAAAATGAACGAAATTTAAAGAGTATTTTATAATGTCTAATGGAACTGAACATTATTCTTATGATTAGATGCATTTAAACTGATCACATTTTATTTAAGAAAACAATAAAATTAAGTTTTGTTTGATTAAAACCCTGCTAACATGGAAGTACCCAAGAATCATTTGAGGCACATAATGATTTATGAGTTCAAGAAAGGAAACTCGGCAGCCGAAGCGGCTAGAAACATTCACTCAGTTTATGGATAGGAATGTGTGAATGAAAGAACTTGCAGAAGATGTTTTGCAAAATTCAGAGGTGGAGATTTCACCCTTAAAGTTGAAGATCGAACCGGACGTCCAGTTGAGTTTGATGAAAAGCTTCTTGAAGCAGCCCTTGAAGAAAATCCTGCTTTATCAGTTAAGGAATTGGCAGTGATTCTCAGTTCAAACCACACAACTGTTCATCGTCATCTTCAACAACTTGGAAAAGTTCCTAAACTTGGAAAATGGGTGTCTCGTGAATTATCTGAAAACAACCTCAAATCCCGAGTTGACATTTGCTCTTCTCTCCATTCTCGCCAACTTGTTTCACCTTTTTTTGGATAGACTTGTGACTGGCGACGAAAAGTGGATCTTTTATCGAAATGTTAAGCGTCGTAGACAGTGGCTTTGTAAAGGGGAAGGACCCCAGCCACAGCCGAGAAGGGAACTTCATGGGCAAAACGTTCTTTCAATCTGGTGGGATCGCCAAGGAATAATCCACTTTGAATTTTTACCACCTAATGCAAGAATTAATGCTCACATATACTGTCAGCAATTAGAGCGTTTGAACCAATCTGCGAGAAAAAAAAGACCTATTCTAGTGAATCGAAATGGGATGATGTTTCATCAGGATAATGCGCGACCCCACACAGCAAGAATCACGTCACAAAAGATCGAAGTACTTGGTTGGGAGAAAATTCCTCATCCACTTTATTCTCCCGATCTTGCTCCTTCAGACTACTATTTGTTTCGTAGCTTACAGAATCATTTGGAAAAAACAGCTTTTGTAACACAGGAAGAGGTTAAAACTGACATTTGTGATTTCTTCGAATCAAAGCCAAAAGAATTTTACAGTAATGGAATTAGTAAGCTTGTTAATAGATGGAAGGAATTCATAGATAATCAGGGAAAATACATTGTTGATTGAATCTGTAATTAAATGTAACATTTGGTCACTTGTCTTCTTTATTCAAAATTCGGACAGAACTTATGGGATGACCGGATAGAAAACCATTTTTCTCATATTAATGGTTTTAAATGGCTTTAACTGAATGAAGGCTGTAGGTTATAGCGCGGAACATCAATTATCAAACATCGCCTACTAACGCTACAGAATC
>CAHIKZ030003327.1:607500-670000 GCA_903632075.3 Acanthosepion pharaonis | reverse complement strand
ACGATGAACATAAAAGCACAACTAATCCAAACAGATAACTGAAATTTTTATATAAGATCAGCGTTCCGTTTAAATATGATCACGTCGTCGTCACGTGGGCGATGTTGTGAAAACGTATTCGAAGATGATTTCCAAATATTAAAATATTAAAAAAGTCGATTGAACTATTTTATATAAACAGTTCAAGAAATCCCTTCCGTTGATATAGGAATACGCAGAGATCAATAGGTTCTTATATCTTCATACAAGCTTGAAGTCCTCCACGTTACAAAGCAAATCAAAAATGATTTCAAAATATCAGAACGATGGAACAATTTAAAAAAAAAACAGTTCGATAATAAATCCTTTCCTTACTTGATCAATAGATTCTTATATTTTCGTACAAGCTTGAAGTCTTCCATGTTATAAAGTAAATTCAGGTTTGTATTTCCAGTAGACAGTATGTAAGCAAATATATGGATATAGATCCGACAGTATATATATATATATATATATATATACATTTTAAACACAACACACACGCGCACATATATATTATGTGTGTGTGTTGTGTTTAAAAATCGATTTACTAAATATATTAAAAAATTAGCGATCTCGCTACCTTGGTTTCAACATTTCGTTATCCTCAGGCGCTGTGTAATATATTTTGTTTTTTAATCAGTTCACTCCAAGCAAGGCAATAAAGCCACTAAGACGGAAAGGGTTAATGACTGTTAGACAATATAAGGAAAATCACTATTAAGGAGGAGCACATTAAAAGAACAATAATTGGGAAGACAGAAGATAACGATTGACATTGCAGTGAAATTTTTGAAAATCAGAGTTGACAGCAAAGCAAGAAACCGGAAGAGAGTTTCACAAGCTAAAAGTGAGAATCTGTTAGTCATTTCAACTTTAAAATGATACGATCTTGCCACCAATCTAGTATTGAGCTCTAATTCATAAAGTCTGGGTATTATAAAGGAAAGTTCATCTGTACAATTACGATGACAGTGCTGGTTGGAAATTGACTGAAGCCGCTAAATAGAAATAATATCATCTAATCCCATAAATTTTGATAGAAATAAACAACAAATTTCCAAGATATATTAACTTTAAACATTAATATATGTTCCTACTGGGTATAAAATAGGGAATCGTTTTTATATTGTTATTAAGTAATAAATTATATCAATGGTTAATTACTTCATTATGTCAGATTTTATTATTCAAGTCGATGTTTTTACAATAAAAATTGCCATCATTTAAACAATGTTGGTAACATTTTCAAGATATATTCACATTAAATATTGACCATACTTTGCAATTTTCTAAGCTGAGTGATAAATATTTAGCGTAGAGGAGAAGCTGATGGAGGGATTTTATGGTTGTTTAATTATGTTTTCCGTCTATACGCGTTTACGTTTCAAATATCTATCGATCAAGTTGTAGCTTACTTAAAACTAAAAATCTTTGTTGATATTACGTTTTCACCAATCTACCATCTGTTTTTTTTTTGGTTTTTTTTTGTATTGGTTGCCATTCTGTCTTTTACTCATTTTCCCAAGATTTTGATGTATGTTATTTCAGCACATTATTTTCTTTCGGTTTTTACTTTGTAATTTCTTTCGTCCGTTCGTTCTTTTTCATCTGGAATATTTCTCATTCATTTTACAATTTTGCAATAGGTCAACATTGTTTAATGTTTTTCAACTCACATATTAAGTTTTTTCGACAAACTTTTAAGTTCATGTTTTTCTCCTTTTATTTCGCTTGAGTCATTTTTTTTAATTTTCAATTTATTTCTTTTTTATTTTAGACATGTCAAATTTTTGTGTTTCGTCTGAAGATGAATCTATGTTTTCTCTTATTTCAGGGGTATTTGTTTTTAACCATTCGCTACTTTTAGGGTTAGGGTTTAGTTCTGATTTGTCCTCTGCTTTTTGTGGATGCATGTGTCTCGTATTTTGTTTCTATCTATATAGCTTCCTTTATTCGGAAGGATTTGTTTTGCCCTTGCGTTTTTGTTTTTATATATATTGTTGGGGAGACATCTCTTGTGTACTTTAATTTTTGACTACAGAACTAAAATAAGTCTATTTAGCCCTCTCTTTTTTGTGGGGTGGCCATGTGTGTGTTTTTGTTTCCTTTTCCTGGAGAGGCAATTTTGGTATGCGGTAGGGGTCAGCTGTCGAATAAATGATTCATCTTTTTTAACGGAAGATGTGTTTTTTTTTCTTTCTTTGTTTTACGTTTTCCTTTTTTGTGTAGATATAAGTTTTATTCTTTTTTGACGAAGAAGAGGGTCATATGCCCAAGCCTTTGTTTTATCAATTCTTTGGAGGAGTGGAGGTTAGCCATTTTATTCTTTGCTTGTAGGAATGAAGGAATGTATCTTACTTATTATAAAACGCAGATTGTGTGTGTGTGTGTGTGTCTGTAACGTTTATATATTGGATCTGATTTCCTACATTTTTCAACTGATTTCAACAAAATTTCACAGGACTACATAAAATTACCTTGTGGTGGTTCTAACAGCGCCAAAAATAGGAAAAATATAAGTGTTTTTGCACAAAATCAATTTGAAAACACGATTAAGAGACATCGTGAAAATGGAAGGGGGGCAACTCATCGGCTTGTTTGTGTGTGTGGGTTCCTTTAAATATGGGATCGGATTTCCTATATTTTTCAGCCGATAAAACAAAACTTCACTTTTATTTGGCATGTAGTGTCTCTTATTGTCTTGCAACACTGTATTTAATAAGTAAAAATCATAAATTGTAAAACTAAAAGATTACAGAAAGGCTACCTACATTTTTCAACCGATTTCAACAAAACTTCACTTTTTTTGGCATGTAGTGTTTCTTATTGTCTTGCACACTTTTTTTCTTTATTTTTACATCCAGAATGCTTTAAAAATTCCATTTACAAGACAATTATTTATAATAAAATTCTATTCAATTGGGAGACTCATAACGATTGAAAACAATGTTTTTGTTTGAGTTTGAACAATTCGTAAAAAAAAAATAATAATTAAGACATGCGTGTCCGTCAACCTTAAACAATAATCTAACGATCTCTACTGATTGTACGAATACAAACATCGGATAAATTCTTTATCTTTAGGCAAAGATAATGAAATCTAAACATACACAAGTCCTAACTAAAAATAATAACCGGAAACTACTTTAAATACACATGGTGTTCAATTATTTTTACTGTTTTCAATAAGTAAAAATCATAAATTGTAAAAGATTATTATTACAGAAAGGCTACTAAATGAATAAGATTTGTTAGATCATAATTAATAAACCCAAATAAAGTTAATATTTTTGTATTAGAAACATCGAGTGGAAACTATATTCAAATCAGAATTCTAATTATGAATCACCCCAAGCAAAATATGCAATTTTTTTACTGTATTCAATAAGTAAAAATCATAAATTGTAAAACTAAAAGATTACAGAAAGGCTACCAACATTTTTTAACCGATTTCAACAAAACTTCACTTTTTTTCTTGGCATGTAGTGTTTCTTATTGTCTTGCACACTTTTTTCTTTATTTTTAAATTCAGAATGCTTTAAAAATTCCATTTACAAGACAATTGTTTATAATAAAATTCTATTCAATCGGTAGACTCATAACGATTGAAAACAATGTTTTTGTTTGAGTTTCGGTTTGACCAATTCGTAAAAAAAAAAAAAAAAAAAAACTAATTAAGACATGCGTGTCCGTCAACCTTAAACAATAAACTTTGTCAATTTTATTTTTCAGTCTTTATGATGGTCGATACTAGATCTATCTCTTACTGTTACATCCCTGGGCAACGCCGGGTTCTACTGCTAGTAAATATATAATATCCTTTGTTTGTAGTAATACATTTGTCTGTTTTACCTTTTGATTTGAGCAGTGGAAGCATCTGTTTTATCATTTCTTTGACATAGTAAAAGGCTATTTCTTTTGTACTTTAGAAAAATAGCTGCATCTGATTCCGGCTCTTGTTTGAAGGATTTGGCTATTTCTGCTGAGTTTCCTTAAAATTTCAGCCATCTGTTTTGGCTATGTCTTTTATTTCTCTTCTACTTTCTTGTGATTACTATTTCTGACTCCTCAACTTTTTAAATATATTTTATTCTTTCTTTTTTTTTTTTACTGAGTTTAAATCATATATATTCTATCAATTTGAATTTAATTCTATCCCTTACTCGTTCCTCTTAAGGTTCGTACATTTTGTGCCTTTTCTCTTGTCACCTTCTTGAGTTGAGTGATATCCGATCGTCTTTCCAGCCGGACGATCCGATTAGTTTACAAAAGAAACTCCAAGACAAATAAAGAGTTCTTGCTGAAAGTCGTAATCGACTGGCAGAGCGGAAAGAAGCGGAAGTTGAAATAAGTGGAACTGGTATATAGACGCAAGCATTATTGGTAACATACCACAGTAACCAATATAAGAGGTGGGCCTTTTGTTCAAAACCAAATTGAGATAACATCAACAATGTCAGTAACAAGGGTCTGGTCCAGTGATTTCTTCGTGATGGTCAAACCACACAAGGATCGGTAAAACATTCAAATTAAGGAAGAATAGAGCAAGGAAGAATCCTAGCGGAAAACAATCAAAGAGGGATGAATACATACAACAAAAACTTAGAATGATTCTAGATATTTCCTGAATTTTTCCTTCAGCTCTCATCATTTTTTCTCCTTACTTCCTCTAAATTGGATTTCTTACTTTCTTCTTCTTCTTCTTCTTCTTCTTCTTCTTTGTTTCGTTTTTCTCCTTTCTCCTCTTTCTATATTTGTTCACTTATATTTCCCCACTTCGCGTACTTTTTCTTTCTTTACTTTAGTATCTTTCCTTTTTCAGCTTAATCTTCATTTTTACATCTTATATTCTTTCTTATTCGCTTTTTCTTTTCTTTTTACTATCGTTCTTTCTTAGGCACTCATTCATTTTCTTTACTCGTTTTTCTACTTTTAAACGTTTTCAAAATTCGAAGGGTAAATCAACGCTGTCTTTGTCCAACTGCTATTTAAAAGTGATTATTACGAGTATAGAACACCGTCGCTACAAAATGTAACCAAAACGCGTATATAATCAAATAAAAAATATAAACAACTAATATTTATATACATTGGGATTCATTTTTACCTTGTTGATAAATGTTAAAAGTGTTTTAACGTCCAGTTTAGGTAGTATCCAGAATGTATTAATTCTGTCAATGATATTTGTTTATATTTTCATTACGACTATTAAATCAAAAGCGAAACGCTGGATAGCTTTATAAAGTAGTTATGTTTAATATAGGTCTTATAATTGTTGTTATTATTATTAAAAATCTTCATGAATCTTCTCTCATGATAATGGATAGAATCGTCATCTTGAGTTCAACAATATTTTTTACAAGGGTTATAATGAAAGAGCGACACTGCTCTTTTCGAAATCTTTCCTCTGCTTGAGTGTCAAGTTTGATTAGGTAATTCGTCTAAATCAGGAGTCGAGAACTTTTTGGTTTGAGCGAACCAGAAATCTATGCAGTGTCTCGGAGGAGGGCCATTATATCAAATGTACTATAATAAATTTTCTCGGTGTTGTCTACCTTAGTCTGGAAGTTTAAAGAAAAAACAACGAAGTTAATATTATATTATTTAAACATGATTTCTTATATTACTGCCGGAATAACAGGATAACAACTAACACAAGCAACAAAAAAGTGCAAATACTTTGCTACAAAGGATAAACATATAGAAATGTCAAATTATTTAATGATACACATGTTTCTGCCTATTGTTTGATAACTTTTCCACATGATGATATATCCGTCAATGGCAGTGTTAAAACATCATCCAGGTGGTCACCACCCAACCTTATTCTTAAATGACATTTAGTATATTTAAATTTCGGAAAAGTTGTTCGCAAGCATATGTACTCCTAACGAGACCATCATTTTCGATTATTCAATGATTTTTTTATTTTGCTCTTGGCAAAACATATTTCTTGTAGAAGTCAGCAGTTGATTCGGAATAAAATTTTGATTTTAAAAAAGTTGTCTCATTGTAAGTCGACTAACTCCAACTGATATTTTTCTGTTACTTGCTCAACAAATGAATGAGATAATTAATGTCCAGGTGGGCCGGACAAAAATCTCACGCGGGCCGACGTTTGTGTGTTACCGAAGCCTGCTCTAAATTATCAAAATCACTGTACAATGGCTTCTTTTTCACTTTTATTATTGTAAGTCGAGTCGAATCTTTCTTAATAATCAGTCTTGTCTATTTTTGTTCACGTCCATCTTTCTGTTCTACTA
This sequence comes from Acanthosepion pharaonis, assembly GCA_903632075.3. Taxonomy (NCBI): domain Eukaryota; kingdom Metazoa; phylum Mollusca; class Cephalopoda; order Sepiida; family Sepiidae; genus Acanthosepion; species Acanthosepion pharaonis. The sequence continues at coordinate 663,716 of CAHIKZ030003327.1, read as the reverse complement.
TTTTTCCAATTGATAGATTGGTTGATTTGTGTTTTTCCGGCGTTTAAATAACCAACAATCATTGTGGCTTAATTAAAGCCAAAACATACTGTGGGTTGTAAGCATAATTTTATACGAGTAAATATGGTATTAACAATTTTGGGGAGATAACAATGATTTTCTATTATACAAATCCTATTGTTTAACCAGTAGGTGGGAGGATAAGAGATGTATTCATATATTTACCATGGGCGTTTGCGCTTAATTGAATGTAACAAACTCAACAGGAATTCGAACTCCGTTCCTCGATTTCTCATTTTGATTCGCTATGTATTACACCAACCGAACATCCCAATTTTTCCCAAATTCACTTTTACTGTTTTACCGTTTCGATTTTATTACTTTTTTGTAATGGAGTGTTTCTTTTGTCTTTGCGTTCATTTATCGTAATTGTATCACTTCAGCTCTTTCTAATATATATGTCTCACCTCATTCACTCTCTCATTCGTTTCTCTTATTGCTTTTTGGCCTTCTGTTTCTTCATCTTAGTTTCATTTCCGTTCTTTTTTTCTTTTCTGTGTGTGTATGCGTGTGTAAATGTGTGTGTAATAGAAATAAACAGATGTTTCTCAAGTGGCATCCTTTTCATTTTCATTGCGCAACCAAAATGCTGATGATCATTGCAGTGTGAAACGATTTCACTCCAAAGCCAAGGAACTTGAATATTTCCAAATCCACATAATTCTGAGTACGACTGGATGATTCTCTGTACTTCCAAGCCCCCTGTTACTTTCTGAAACCGATATCAAATCTTCATGCGCACTACGGGTATTAATGGTCCGGATCTTCTCACCTATTATAGCGAAACTTGAACACCTAAATTACCACGACCATGGCCTCAGAGCCTACATCAAGGACGAGTTTCCCTGAGGCAAGGACGCAAAAACGAGGAACCCGATATGCTGTATACATGCTTCCGCGTGACACTTATCCATAGTAGAATATTCGTCTTTGCTCTCTAACGTCCTCAGGACGAAGGGACGATTATCTTCGAAAGAATATCTGAGAAGATTGATAATATCCTCACTCAATTCTCCTGGCCGGCTTTCATATCTGCGGTAGCTTCAATATACATTATAAATGTAGCTAGTCCAGTCAAACAAAACCGATGTGGAATGCAGATATTGAAGAGATTTCTCTATCGCCAATGAGCTAACCCAGATCATCGAAGAACCGACTCGGGTTCCGGACACGACTGGGCATCAGGGTAAACTCCTCGATCTCTTCCTAACCTCCTGTCCTGATAAATGCTTATAAAAATTTCTACATCCACTAGGTACATTAAACAATTCCCTAATCAGTTTTAAGATTGATGCCAAATCTAATGCATCCCCTGACTTACTGTTCAGTAGAACGATTCTTTGCTATGCGAAGGCAGACGGGGACATTTTTCATCCTATATGATCGAAGCTCCCCGCTTGGCCTTCTTTGCTGCCTCAAAAATGCTGCCACTGTCTTTTTTAGATCCTTTCTGGAATGGGGTTTTAATACCCTCAAATAATTCGAGCAAAAACCAGTCAACCCTGTTTCACCCTTGAATGCGCTGCAGCCATAACTCACCGAAACCATTACTTCAGTATCTCACCGCAAGAACTGGTGTAATTCGGTCCTAACTGCATTCAGAACTGCACGCAATCGCCGCAAAAAAAGGTCGAGAAAACGCAAGTGCAGTTGCCCATAGCATTCCAGACCAAGTTTGAGAAGAAATAAAATGGATCTTGCGAATTCTGGAAGATTACCAACCATATCGTGAACAGAGGTTAAGCGGCTGTGTTCGCAATTATAAATGGCCTCCATCATTGCCTCTACCTCACCGTCGATGACAACGGCTACTACCTCTCTAAATTCCCACATCTCACTGAGCACAATCTCAGTAATAATAGCATCACAGATCGAGAAGTCGCCAGACATATTAGAGGCCATGACACTAAGAAAGCCATTGGTTCAAACAAAATTCCAGTAGTTGTTCTTAAGAGCATCAATCTAGAATTATCCCTAATCCTTGCAATGATATTCAACCGCTGCTTGAAGGAGAAGATTTTCCCAAATCTGTGGAAAGTGTCAGGCGTATGGCCGATTTTCAAGAACGCGGCTGTACAATCTCGCCTCCCAGTACAAGCTCATCAATATCTTTAGCAAGCGTTTTGAGACCATAATCAATCAGCACCTAGTCGTCGAATACCTAGAAAAGAAAAACCTTTTCAGCGACGAGTAGTATGGGTTTCGGGCAGCCCGATCAGCTGCGTTTGTCCTTACTACCATCATTTACAGAAACCTTGAGGCTCTTGTCGACAAACACACCTCGAGGACCATAGCACTAAATGTATTAAAGGCATTCGACACGGTGTGGCACAAAGGCTTACTATACAAGCTCTCCAATTATGGAATCAACGCAAGGATGTCCTCGATCATAAAATCCCTCTTAACAGGTAGATCCATGAAGGTATTAATCAATGGCCAGTCCTCTGGATCCATAGAGTTCAACGCAGGCGTCTCCCAGGGTTCACTTCTCGGACCAACACTCTTTTTTACCTTTATAATTGATCTACCTAAAAATATACTAAGGTCATTTGGAAACATCTATGCCGACTATATACGGGCTCACCTCTGAAACTGTCGATGGTCAGAGTTTGAATGATCTCTTTTTCGATCTTGCCCAAACTACCCAATAGAGTAAAAAACTGACTGGTTACATTCAATACCTCGAAGATCAAGGTAGTTATATTTCATCATGGCCGATCTGATCCTTAACTACAATCAATCAGTAGGAACGGAGGTCCTCTCGGGGAAGCACTATTCCTTGAAAAACACACATCCCACTTCATGTGGAACTCTTACATACGATCCATTAACTAAGGATGCATGTAAAATAGTCGGCTGTCTGTACCGCCTCAGTAAGTACATAACTCTCTTCCTCACTTCAGGCCAAAACTGAGGTACTGTTGTCATATTTGGGCGGGTGCTACCCGGACCTAAGTCTCGATCTTAGATAAGGTTCAAAATCGTCTCGAGCCCGTGTGCGTAACAAATTATTCTCCACTCTTTAAGCTCTCTGCCACAAGATGTGGCAAGCCTCCCACAAGATGTGGCAAGCCTCCCACTTCTCTACCGCTACTTCCACAGAAGGGGCTTGGACGAACTACATTTACTAGTCCCGCTGAGGCAAACCTTTACAGCAAAAACACATCATGCCAATTCCATAGTAGAAAACCACCCACATTCCCTCTGTATTCCACAGGTGAGAAGTAAGTTCCATTCGAGTAGCTTCTTTCCGCGAACCACTGCCCTGTGACACCGTCTCCCAACAAGAATATTAACCTGTTCAAGATCATGGTTGACAGTTATCTTCCACTCCTATACACACAAATGGCCCCCATCGTAGCACTCTAACTCTAGTGTCTTTCCGGGACTTGTAGAGGTTGAACCCCGCTGTAAAAAAAAAAAAAACTCCTCCCAGTTATATGTTAAATACTAAGAAAATCATTATTATCTCCAAAAATTTCTTACAGTTTAAAGATATTTTCAGCTTTAAATAACCTAAAAAAAGTTAATAAGCCTTAAAAAAATCAATAAACCAATCCAAAGAAAAATCTCATAATTGAAATGACAAAATTCTGAAATGACAAGATAAAAGTAATACGTAAATTATGTTAAACCGGGTGATACCTGGTTGGCTTGCTGTCTGTTATTGCAACAAATGCAGGAAATACGATTGCATTATTAAATTATTCTGACGGTAAAATCTACTTCATCACACATGTTTTCCACCGAAAGTTTGCTTAACGAGGAAAGGGAAGGAGAATGGTAAAAAGAGGTGCCATGTCGGGTGGAAATGAGTCGGGAAAGAGTGAAATCAGGAAGAGGCGTGCGAAGATAGAAGTCGAGAGAGAAAGGAAGGAAAGAAACATGATGCGTGTGAAAGAAAGAAAGGTGGTTAATTTAAAAGTCTTCCGGGTTAAATTGAACGTTGCTTGATTTGCCTCCCCTCCGGCAAACAAAGAAAATCTGCCTGACATCAGAATGACTCCGGGACAGCCCTGAAACCCCGGCAGAAAATGAAACGGCACGGATACGAATCCTAAGAGGAGGAGATCAAATGAGCAATGATGCGTGAAAATTTGGCCAAGTGGTCTACAATGCACTGTCATTCAATTGTTTGCTTGTCGTGCTCACAACTTTTCTTTCCCAGTGTGAGTGTGTAGAGGTCGTGTCAGAAATCAAAGTCTTTGAAGAGTTCCCTTGTTCATGTTCGGTATTTTATTTCATATTTCAGCCAGTTCATTTCCCGACCATTCACAGCTGAAATTTCGAGCCTGTGGCTCCGATAAATGGGAATAAAGAAGAGATTGCATAAGCTCATCACAAAATTCAAGTTATCTCCTAGTATATTGCGTTCCCTTTCGCACTGATATCTTTGAAAAGCCGTGAGTACATACCTTAAATAGTTAAATCGTAATGCGGACTAGGATCGTAAGCATTGTGTAGTAGGAAGTTCTGGGTATAGATTTCTTTGAATGGAAAACCTTGCAGAAAGCAATAAATAGCAAGCAGTAGCCAACATTTTTTTATCAAACTTGGCTTGTACAAATATGAAACAACGCAGATAAAGAATCTACATCAACCTCAACAGAACGAATAGAGAGAAAAGATTATTGGTACTGTTGTTTAAGTGAAGGTTTCTGGAGAATTGTAATATTTTCGCTTTCAGAATGATTTCCAAAGCAAAGAGTTATGCTGTCGTTGCATATCAGGATGTTCTTTTTAATTTTTAATCAATTCATCCCAAGCAAGGCGATAATGCCATTAAGGCAAAAAAGCTTACTTGGAGTGAAAATGAATGATAAGATTTTAGTGAAAAGATAATTAAAGAAGAGAATTCAGAAAGACAGAAGATGACTATGGTCGTGGAATTTACATTTTTGAAGATAGTAGAGAAGCAAGGAACCAGAAGAGAGTTCCACGTGCGAGAAACGTGCGGAAAGGAACTATTGAAATAGAATTTACGCTTCTATCTATTTCAACATTAAAACGATGAAACCTACTTACCAATCTAGTACTACGCTTAAATTCAAACGGTCGAGGTATCAAGGAGGAAAATTATTAGGGAAGATTCTGAGTTGGCAACTATAGCTGCAGCATCAGTAGACACGAGCAAATTTACTGGAGGACATTATGTACAAACGTATATATCAGTTCAATAATGAGTAATAAAATGATTTTGTACGCTACGCCGCCTGCCTGTGATCTTTGTAACAATGCCTGTATTCTGAAGGTGCATGAATGCTAAAAGGAATTTGTGATAAAAATCGCTCTAGTGCATTTTATGTGTGGTGCCCAGACAAGATAGTGTATCCGTGTCTTGAGATGCGAACGGCTTCGATAGATGACCAAAGACACGATATCACACAGGAACGTAGACAACACGATGTCATTGTAGGTCTTTATTTTAGGTGCTTTTGCCTTCGATTCCTATTGGGAAAGACATGCTTGAATAATATACCGATGCAACTGTCAGCTGTCTTTGTTTTTATTCAACATATTTGTCAAACTTAGCTTATAGAAATACGAAATCTCACAGATAAGAAATCATGGACTACATCAACCACAATGGAATTAGTAGATAGCAAAGTTGAGTGGCAGTTACTCCTCCTGTACTCTCGTGCAGGAGGAGAAAGGGTTGATAAATCATGAAAATGAATGAATCAATCAATGAATTATTTTTTTTTCAATTCTGTAATGCCAGTCCATGAGGGGCGTCTATTTTAAGCATTTTTTTTTAGTTCTATGACTTTCAGACAGCTGATACTAAATGCATATATATTATGCAGACTCCATATTTGTAGACAAATATAACAAGCTTAATGCTAATAATTCAAGAAAGGGATAAAGGCTGATCCCTTGCTGACTGTTTAGTATTAGGCTTTTGGTTCTTTCTCCTGAAGTGTTCTCATTTTCACAGATTAAAGAGTTGTTTCCAATCCCAGTAGCCCTTTGCGTATTTGTTGCATTATCGGCTTGTTTAGGTTGGAATGGTTAAAATAAAGTTTATAAGAAATATGTCTTCAATTACTGTTGGAATAATAGTATCAGAACACTGGAGCCCTGGGTAAGACGTTAAACTACATCCCCGTCCTGGGTAAGACGTTAAACTACGTCCAGCAGCAAGGCCTCTGATCAGGAGGTTTTGAGGAGTGAGCAACCACCTCTTAATTGCTGGTGTTCCCAGGTCGACCCTGACCCGGGGTGGTAGCACCAGTTAGGGTCCCAACTATGGGCAAATAGTTAACTATTACCAGCAATGCTTTTTTGAAAAAAATTATTACCAGTAATACAATTTTGAAGGAAATATATTACTAGAAACAGATTTTTGACAAAACAAAATATTACCAGCAATAAATTTTTTTGTCAGCATTAAATATCCCATTGAAGTTGATATGCGGTAAAACAAAATAAACCAATCTAAACCAAAGAATACATACTCTATTCATACGAATCTATCCTAAAAATGTTGTCGGCATTAAATAACCCATTGAGGTTGATGTGCCGTTAAACAAAATAAACCATCAGAACAGAACACAGAGTCGAGAAAGTATGCACTTTATACTGCCTCGTCATAATTCACACTTAGAAAGATTTGATTTACGTGCAGGAAGTTAAGATTATTTGAAATGGCTGGAAATATCCCTGGATAATTGACGTTTTGTTATAATCTTCAGATTTTATAGATTGTCCTAAAATTAAAAAGACATCCTTTCATCAAAGCTGCTTTAGATATTGAAACTCAATAATCTTCTCGCTATAATATACTCAATGTAATTATACTTGGAATGATTATATATATGGTTGCATTGAAAATAAGTCAGGAAGCAATTGTCATTGGTCAGAAATTAATATAAACCATTCGGGCAGGATAGAGCTGGTATATGTTTAAAGTCAATGCATTTGCAATGATTTCATTATATGAATGCATTAAAAAGTAGAAGTTTCTAATCGGCGCCAATTAATATGCCTTCCAGGATATGATGATAAAGAACATCCGACAGCAAGGCTTCCCATTTGGAGATTGGAGGTTTTAGAAGCGTGGAGCTACCACTGTCTTTCCCAGGTCCACTCTGAGCCGCGGTAGTAACACCTGTTAGGGTCCCAGCTTTGAGCAAATAGTGAACCTCTATACACAAATCAACTGTACATTTTTATCGTAAAATTACCAGTAATACATTTTTATAGCAAAACAATAATCAATACAAAACCAAAAAATTATAAAAGTACATTTTATAGTAAAAATAACAGCAAAATATTTTTATTAAATGGCCAACAATATATTTTATCATCGACAAACTATAGCTAAAAAAAGCATACGTTTATCCTAAAAGTATAAAATTACGTACAAAATACTGAAATGTCGGCATTAAATAACACATAGACGTGTTGATATGCCGATAAACAGAAGTAAATCAATTAATATAAAATCTTTAGTAGGTCTATTATATATGGAATATTTTCACTGAGTTTACTGAGGTATCATTTTAAAAAAGAACGTAAACAAGTATAAGCTTTATTAAGAGAACAGTGCAGTTATATTAGAGGTCGCTTAAAATGTTTGGGGTCCAACCCACTTCCTAAAACTCCTAAAAGTAACCAAGCATTAAAAAAAATTGACGGGTGTCTCTGGTTAGGCTGCTAACTTATTAGTAGAATATCCGAAATATATTGTAAATACATTGAGAATGTATTTCTATAAAAGTAGAGAGGAAATATATAAAGTGATTGTCTGTGCTCGGGAAATAATTAGAATATCGGGCGATTATTTTTGTAAATATTATAGATTATTTTAGGCAGGTTAATATTGTAGACGTCCCCAACCGAAACAAAGTTAGGGGCTGCTGCTGTGGTGTCCGTTCCAAGAAGGAAGGATAGTAAGGTTTCAAACATTTCTAAGAGCTACAAAAGGTAGGAAGTAGTGGAGAACTAAGTTCAACCTACTAAAAAGCTTACGTGAATGCAAAGCAGAACAGGCACTGGGAAAGATAGTAAGGAGACAAACATTTCTAAGAGCTACAAAGGATAGGAAGTTGTGGAGAGCCAAGTTCAACCTACTAAAAAGTTTAGGTAATTGCAAAGCAGAACAGGCACTGGTAAGGATTGTATGGTGGCAAACATTGCTAAGAGCTAGAAAGGATAGGAAGTTGTGGAGAGCCTGATCAACCTACCTAACAAGTTTGGGTAAATGGATATCATTACAGAGACTGGGGTAACACAGCGAAAAGAAACATCATCAAGGCAGAAAGCAGAGGAAATTGGGGAAAACGTTGTTACGTAGGAGAAGAAAGAATCTCAGAGTCTCTAATCGTATCGCTCATGAGTGAAGAAATAACAATTTGGAAAATTTTCTACAACTGATGATATTAACGTCAATAAAAGCTTGATGCAGCTTCGTGATAAACAATGAACAAGTGTAGGCAGGACTGAAATGATAGCATCAATACATGAATAGACGTTTCTTGCTGAGCCTGTGAAAATTCCTTTCTCTTTAAGCCGACACCATTTGCAACACCCACATGAACTTATAATAAATTGTGTTATATTTCAGTTGCACCAAATGACCTTTTGGAAATAAGACAAATATAAAGTAGGTAAAGTAGTAAAAAGAAATGGATAGGTCATTGGAGGGAAGACGTAAATTCTCCTCTCTCGGTTAAAGTAAACTTTGTATATTAAAATCGTTTTCAAAATACTAGCCCCTGATTAGGATTTAAGGTCGGAATTCTTATCTAAATTTAATACAGATCACAATCGAAAATCACAATTTTAATTTCTTCCAGAAATTACACTTGATTTCTTGTTTTTTTTTTATTGTTATTGTTTTTTTTTTGCCATAGATGTGTCCCAGTACTTAATCCCTGAAAACCTCTTCAAGTAGAGTGGAACCGCTGTTATCGAGCACCTCCATTATCCTTCTATTCAGTTATCTTCTGTGAAAATATGTCTCGGAAATTGTACATCAATTATAGAACAACTTCGTCCGTTAAGATCCTGTACATTTCTGTTCACTTTCGGCCATGTAAGTTCTCCAAGCCAAACACTTACACATAGCATCGCGTGTGTACGTAGCTCAGTCTGTCCTTGTCTCTTGTTAAGGGAGCGGCTCCATTTGCATTAGTTCGAAAATTTTCCTTTTAAATGGTGTTTTGGAGGGGGGAATGTGTCTTCTGTAATTGAGAACATTCGTTAAATATGAAATGAGGTGCAAATATTTGTTGAAAATTATCATCCTAACAAAGCTGTTGCAGGCAGTGTTGTAAACATGTTTAATGACAATGCCTTGTTACATTTCAGATCAATTTTAAAGTGGAGCCGAAAACAAAGTCCTCTGTAGAAGTATTTAGTGAGAGAGGCATGTAGGCAATCTAAAGTAGGTTCTAGTGGCACGAAGAGACAGAGAATGGAAATAATCCCAGAAAAAAACTTACCTGAAGTCTTTATGGAACTGGGTATTCCCCTTTCAAACAATAAAACCTATTCCCCGTCATCACCGTTTTAAATATGCCAAAAGAGCCTTCTATAAAGCTAAAGTGAAGTTAAATGTTCGTTTATTCTATTTGTCATGTATATTGATTTCTTAATGTTTTCTGCGTTTAAAACTATAGTTATTCAATATAAAATATATTCTTGTTAATATTTTTCGGTGTGCAGATTAATTGTGTATAAATTATTTCTCATGGGAGTATTACCACAGTTTTCGTGTATTTTCCGTTTTTAGACCAACTTCCTGAGAGGGATTATGGCCGACAACCGAGGTTCTACTGTATAGTGTTAGCTGTAACTCGCCTACATATCCTTATAATGTTAACTTCTTAATTCCCATACGTTCATATTATGCATCTCATTCGGTAATACTATAATTTGAGTGTCTCTTGAGCCTTGTAATTGGTAAACCTTAGTAAACAAAAAACATAAATGGGGCATAATTAATTGATTAAATGATGACTGAATTAATTTTGCAACGAAACGGGGTTCATTCTATTATGATACACGATTAAATAAATAATTAATTGTAGGATTCACGAAGCTTTGTAATTTTCCTGAGTATATGTTTTCAAATGAAAGAAGAGAAAGCCAAAAACAGTGTTATATCAGTATACGTAGTTCTCGAAGAGAAACGTTGAGAAAAATGGTAACGACTTGGTGCAAAGTTGCATAACTGCATTGTGAATGGAATGGTTCAAAGAGTATTGTAAAATAATATTACATTTAGGAGCATAAGATTTGGCTTCCAGTTTTTCTTCATGATTTAAGAGAAGTTTTTTAAACCCCCACAATATTTAGTATTATCGAAATTATCACTAAAATTGTTATTGAGAATTAAAGGTTCTACGTTTTGTTCAATTTCGCAAATCAATCGATGAAATTTGAATAAGCTTATTCGTCTGTACAAATACTTTGACGAAAACTCTACTTTCCCTTAATTTAATTTTCATAGGACTTCATGGTAAACAATATTTTTTAATAAAATTCCTTTCTTTCCTTTTTAAAAGCGAAGAATAATTTCTTAGGATGTCTTATTTCTGACCCTACAACGCATAACTGATCATGCATAAATATTGTTTCTTTAACTAAAATCCAATTTTTTGGATCGTTTGGCAATGTGATTTGTTTATAGTTCTCACAAACGCAGGGCAAAATCAAAACTGGATTCTTGTATATATAAAAACTTAAAGAAAAGATATGCAATAAAACAATGTTGCATTTTTATTAAATAAGTATTTGTTATTTTAATCATTAAATTGTTTTTAAAATAGTGGAAATATATTGTATGTTAAATAATAAAACTTTTAATTTTTCCAAAATCTTAGTGACAATTTATTGGACTAAGCTACGCACTATAGTAAAACCAATTGTATTTTGTATCCACTTATCTGTTTGTAATTCTACTCTAAATTTTGTTTCGATCGGTCAATGTATGTCTATTTTAGAGTGTATGACGAACGGCAGAGAATTTTGGACGATTTCCTCAAAGATGAAAAAGAGAATCGAGGTGAGGGAGATGTGGTTCTACAGAAGGATGCTAATCATATCATGGACCGAACGTTCGATCAAGGATGAAGTCTTAGAGGGAATTGCAAACAAGGGGGTGGCTTATACTTAACACCAGGAAGAAGCAGCTGAAGTTTCTGGGACACATAATGAGGAAATGGGACTGGAGAATCTGATAATCACGGGTCGAATAGAGAGAAAGAGAGACAAAGTAAAACAACGCATGACATACCTAGTAGGCTTGGGCAAGTGGATGGCAGAACGTGGTCTGAGGTAGGGATCGTAGACAGAAGGAATTTGTTAAGAGCTGCAAAGGATAGCGGAAGTTGGAGTGCCATTATCGGCTACGTCCTGAAAAGACATGGCACATAAAAAGAAAGCAAAGACGGACGGGCGGACTAACGGAAATCACAGAATTTTATAGAAAGATAATCGAAAAGAATTAAAAAAGGATTTCATGGTTTAATTTTTTATGGTTTCGTGTGAACCAAATAAACTCATAAAAAATCTGTGGATGGCAGATGAAATTCATAATTTGTTGAAAAGGAGACAGCAAACAATGCCACAGTATGGTACAGATTATGCACCATTAAACAAAGAAATTAGAAACAAATGTACGTAGGCACAAGAGAAATGGCGCAATGAAAAGTGTGCAAAATAGAATGAGCCTTACAGATAAGGCAGATATGAACAAAGGAATTAACAGATCAAAAAATTTACTAATCGATACGATGCATAAAATAAAAAGGAGGCCCTGATAATAGAGCAAGTAAAATGATTCAAAGATAGAACAAATGTATCGGAGAAAGAGAAAAAAAATGCAATATGGAAATATATGGAACAATCTGAAATATCAAAGACTGTAGTGTAATAAATAGTATATAAGACAGAGGTGACATACCAAAATACCTTAGTAGATGCAAATTCATTGCATTGCCTCAGAAACTAGGTACAAATGAATGCAAGTTCCATCGGATAACCAGTTTAATGATCCAAATAACAAAACATCTGAATTCCTATGAATAGCTCACGTAGCAGAATTAAACCGAATTGTAACAACAGTGAACTTTCGTTAATGATCTTGATGCAAGGAAGGCCACACTTTTACCCAAAAGGAAATAAGAAAGAACAATACAAATACAAAAGGATAATACTTATACTTTATAGAAGATGCAAGCGCCTTTGTTGAAGTTTGATTCAAAAGCTGTTTGAATGGCTTGGTGTGCATGATTAATTTAGGAACGATATTACAATAATTCAGAACTGACTGAATGAGCAACTATCCGCATACGGATAGAAAATGAATTCAGTACATACAAGCAAATGGCAAGGGCCATACGACATGGATGTGTCTTTTCACCAGACTTATTCAACCTTTACAATGAGGCGATCCTGAGAGAATTAGAAGTCCTAGCAGAATGCATTAGCCATTATCTTTAAACAACATTAGATATGGATATGACACAGTAATGATAGAAGATACAGAAATGAAACTACAGGAACCCATAGGGAACGTAGTTAAGGAAAGCGAGAAAAAAAGTACAGAACAACAATTAAAAGAAGACAGAATTTATGGTTGTCAGCAAAAGAAAACATTCCACTATGAGAGTTATGAAATGAAGATACCAAAATCAGGCAAATACGAAAATTTAAACATCTAAGAAGTGTTTTAATAGAGACGGAATATGTGACACCAGAATCCGAAGGCACATTCGAATAGCAAAACCTGCCACCCAAATGTTTAGCAAAATATTAAGAAACAGGAAACAAAGAAAAGTAAGGCAAAAATTTATGTAATCTCAGAACTACAATATGGCAGTAAATGCTAAACCTTTTGCTCCCAGATGAAGAAGAGGTATGAAGCGAAAGAAATTTTGTTCAACAGAAGGATACTGAGAATAATATTGACTAAGCATGTGAACAACGAAGAAAATGGAAACAAAAATGACGCTTATAATTAAAATCAGAAAAAAAAAGCAGCTGCACTTTCTAAGCTACATAAAGAGAAAAGAGGGCTTGTGGAGTTTGACACTGCCCGGACATATTAGAGGGAAAATAGAGAGGGTCAGATAATGCTATACCTAACAATGTTGTGTAAATAAATGCCAAAACAGAGATTAGTAGAGATGGAATTAAATCAGTTAGAAAAGATAGGGAGTTGTGTTGAGCCATGACCGACGCCGTCCCATGGAACATGTATATAGAAGCAGCCATTAAAAGATCAGAAAAAATGATTGAGTTTAGTGGAATATTTTCCCATAAACTTAACACTATTTTATGCTCATAGACGCAGAGAAAAAGTGGCCAATTTAACAAGGTATTATAAAAAGATTTGGCACCAAATTCTCTTGCCGGAGAGCATATCTCTCTTTATTAAGTCTCTCGAATGCACAGCCACAGACATGAATGGTAGACATATTTTTGTAGTGTTTAGAAAAAAGAAAAAAGACCGTACACTCAAACACAGGGATCCACAAGGTGACGTTTGTAATAGTAGTAAATAATGCTGAATAACAAAAAAAAAAAAATTGATTACTTTGTTCGTATATATATATATATATATATATATATATATATATATATGCAGAGAGCGAGAGAGAATGTGTATGAGAGAGTGAGAGAGCTGCATTTCAAATTGTTGCAATTTTTAGTGGTGTGTATAACTGAAAAGATCAGACATAATAGAATAATGTCTTTTTTTTATTGCCTCTATTTCACTTTGACACATTTCCATTATTCTTGCAAAAGCTGTACGGTTCTCCTACGCCGAAAACATCTGACGAATACAAGAGGGGTTAAGAAAACACGCCGTTTACAAAGGCACGACTATTAAGACGTAATGTTACCGTCATAAGAAGTGGCGGGTCAAGGATTTACGAACAAGTATGCGTTGAATTTAAAATGGCGCCGACTTGCATCGGAACCGCTTGGCAAAAATATAAAAAAAACGTTACAAAGACAATGAGGGGAGAGAGAGAGGTGGGGGGAGAGGATAGGAAAAATAAACCCCACATACACACACATACGCACACACACATACATGTATACACGTGTGTGTTCACACACATGTATATATATATATATATATATACACACATATCTATCTATCTATCTATCTATCTATATATATATATATATATATATATATATATATATATATATACAGGCATATACCCTACCCCCACACAATCATATATATATATATATATATATATATATATATATATATATATATATATATATATATATACATACATATATATGACGGCTGTAACAGCAAAATTGTCCAAATCGTGAAAAAGCAAAGTTGGCCGTTTTTAGATTACAATTTGAACCGTTTTATCTTAGAAATGATTAAAGATATCTTACTGGCATTCTCCGGTTTTTTAACACTACTAGACTCTATTTTGAGCAATAATAAAGTATAATTACTTTTCAAGCCTAAAAGAAGAATCCTGATGAAATCGTCCATAAACGAAAATGACATGTTCATAATTAATTAATCATAGTCAAAGATCGGAATCCATGAAGGATTGACATACAAACTTGAACTATATATATATATATATATATATATATATATATATATATATATATATATATGTATGTGTGTGTGTGTGTGTGTGTGTGTGTGTGTGTGCGTGTGCGTGTGTTCCAGGATCATTTTTAAACTTATTTTTTAAAAAAGAAATTTAAAAAGGAAAAAAGGATCAGGAGGTCTCAAAACGGAGAGGGATCATCATTTCAATTTAGAGCTAAACGCACCAATTAGAAAAAAAAACCCATCTCAATCGATAAGTCATTTGGCACGTGAGAGAGAAGTTTCACCTATGGCAATCGAAAGAGTAGTGAAAAAGACTGGAAAATGATTGATATATATATATATATATATATATATATATATATATATATATATATCCGTGTGTGTGTGTGTGTGCATGTATGTGCGTGTGTGTTTCATTGAATAATTTAGACAAATTATGTCTACTTATTTTCAATTGAATCCTTTCATATTCACAGACAAGCTCTTTGGTTCCATTATTAAGAGAGAAAATCACCGTGTTGATATGTATTATTTTGTTCCGAGTACTTTCGACATGGTACATTGTCATCATTAGGGTTTTGTTTATGTCTAGACAATATAGTTTAGTGTTAATCTTTTTCAAAGATAAAATTGCTGTGTTCATCTGAAAGATAATTGTTTTTACTTGTGAAATGAAGAATGTGATGTCTTGAGTAACGCTTCAGAGGCGGTAACTAAGTAAGGTGTTGTCGACAGCTATAAGAATTTTTTAGTTTATTTTTATTATTATCCTGAAAAAATATAGATACATTTTCAACAATATTTTTTTTCTGAATTGCGAATGTGGACAGGTATGCTGTTGTAAATATAGAAATGTTGGACGCATCATTCAAATGACTCAGCCGCCGAGACAATGTAGTCGTAATGTGACCAACATAAATATTTAAATTTATAAACAATATTGGTTTTTTGCAACACGTTGGTTGGTGGGGAAAAGTTGTTACGAATGATTGAATTAGATATACTAGATTTAGTGTAGTATATAATTAATTTTATTTTTTAACTACGGTCTGTGGATAAGATGTTAGTATTTATTAATTTTTTATAAATTTTATTTTCGTCTTGTTTATAATTAGGATATATTTGGTTTCGATATAAAAGATTATTACCTTTGGGCTAGGTAAGGAAGTATTATATTCTATTTCATTTGTATTAAAATGTCTGATAGAATATATTGTTTGTTCATCGACAATAGAATAAGTGAAGGTATTATTAAAAAGAGTTTGTTTTATATTTCTATTTCGCTGTACAAAAAAAATTGTGTGCATGAATTAATTTTTGCACGCTTTATTATTTTTTTTTATAATTGCTATTTTATAGTAATTACTACATTCATTCTTATAGTTAAGGGTGCACGAATTTATGCTGGTAGATTTTTTATATGGTTTATCTTTAAATAAATTTAGAATTTAAAATATATTATATTAATTATATTAAATTAATTATATTTAATTATATTAAATTAAATTAATTATAAACTTTAATGAATTTAAATTATGTGGTTTATATTTAAATAAAATATATATGGGTGCACGAATTTATGCTGGTAGATTTTTATATGGAGAGATTGCGAATTTATTGTTATTGGTGTTTATCAATATATCTAGAAAAGGAATTTATGGCTATTATTAAATACGTATGTAAATTAACGTACAGAATTATTTTTCAATTTTGTCGGGTGTTGATATATTTCTTCCATATTCTTAATTAATATAAGTATATCGTCGACGTATCTTAGAGAGATGGAGGCCTTTTTAAAATGGTTAAATATATTATTTTCAAGATTAGACGTATAGAAATTACTAAAAGTTGGACACAGAACTGAATCCATAGAGACACCATATATATATATATATATATATATATATATATATATATATATATAAATTTTCGGCGTCAAGTGAGGCTATGCTTTCATTGTTACTCTTTCCGGTACTTCCGTCTTTCGCTGCTAAACACTTTTTCCTTTACCGCTCCCCATTTTCCCAAGACTGCAGTATATTAAACGCAGAAACTGACATTATACAAAAGGTATTTTCAATCCATTCATTTGCGAACCTCTTTGTCTTCGTTGACTTTAATGCTCCTTACCATGACATGTGGCTGAAGCATTCTAAAGAACTGAAGTTGCCGCTTTACAGACCTTAAATGTTTCTATTACCCAATTCCTCACTCAAACCGTGGACTTCCCTACTCTTTTACTTAGCCAAACCGAGCAACAGGCTCCTCTACTGAATCTATTTCTTGGCGAGCTTCGCAATAAGGCCACTCGGAAATTCGGGCCACTCTGTGATATCGATATCTTCTTCCAAGTATCCATTAAACAGGAACCCCCTATCCATAAGTCCTCTTTCTGTTACCAGCATGCTGATTGTGACTCAATCCCGGATTTTCTTCGGGGCGCCCCTTGGACTAATTACGCCACTGAAGTTTCTTCTTGGGTCAAAACTGGCATGGACGCTTTCATTAGATTCGGAAATATCAGATGGAATCCCAATCCTCTCCATGGTTCACACCAGCATGCCCGGCCGCTATAGCATACAGGAAACAAAATTTCCAGATATACCAGCGTGATATTTCTCGTAAAAAACGGTACCTATTTGTTACTACTCGTAATAAATGTAAGCGAATCATCGAAGGTGCTAACATGTGATAGTCATTAAGAAGTTTGCTCCCAAACTGGTTCCTTCTCTTTGAATTGTATAATAAATGCCTCGCTGCACCCTGCTTTCCTGTCTGCTGGAAGTCATCTTCTGTTGTTTCAGTTTTTAAGAACTCGTGTGAAACGACTGACTCTTCCAATTCTCGGACTATTAGCCTTTTACCTCTTTTTGGGAAACTCCTAGAGGCCCTAATCAATGCTGAATTAGTTCAGTATCTCTCATCGGAGGGCTTTTTCTCAGATGAACTATACGGCTTTCGTTTCTACAGGTCAATTGCTGATGTATATACGATAATTGCGGAAATAGCATATCATGCTCTAGATAAAAACGGCGAAGCTCGGGCTGTAGCTTTGGACATCTCGAAAGCCTTTGACATGGTCTGGCATTCACGGATATTCTTGTACCGATTCAGCCATTCCTATCAAATTGTGAAATGAAAGTTATCCTGAACGATCACTCATCTACATCCTTTCGTCTAACGCTGGGGTCCCCCAGGGCTCCCATCTTTGGTCCTACGCTGTTTTTAATCTTCATTAAAGACCTTCGCGATGACATCAGATCTCAATTTGACATCTATGCTGACGACACTATCATTTACTCCAGCCTCAATAGTAAGCATGATCAGATCGCAAGGTTAAAAATGTTAGCTGATGTAGAAAACGACCTCAATACCGTCGTTAACTGGGGAAATAGATGACTTGTCAATTTTAACATCTCCAAAAATAAACCTCTCTCCATTAATTCCCTGAGAACCCTCTCTGCCTTCCATCAGAATGGGTGATGCTATCCTCCAGGTAAGTGACTCATCGAACCTTCTCGGCCTACCGTTACCAGCTGGTATGAAGTGGATAGACTATATTGAATCCAGTGCTAAGTCAGCTGCTAAGAAATTCAGTTCACTGTGTCGGGCGGAGACAATTTTTCTTTCCGGAACCCATCTTGCATATCTATAAGTCCATTCGTCCATGCTGCCATATATGGTCCAGTGTCCCTGCTATTTACCAAAGAAGAATCAGCAATAATATTGGTCCTACTCTGGCTGTTTGGCTTCAGTCACTTGCCCACCACCGTAAAGTTGCTTCTCTGTAACTTTTCTATAAGTACAGTATAAGTTTCATGGTAATTGTTCGGATGAGCCCTTCGCCATGAAACCTAGACGTTTTTCATTTAACTGCAGTACTAGATTGGTGTCGATAATGTATCCTGGTTTGTAGTCGCCAATTATTTTACGAAGTTTTTTATCCAGTCCTGCGTAATAAGTTTGTTGATTTTCGATTTCAGTTGGTTAATCGTATTATTGCCATTTTTTTTTAATTTGGTGGGATTGTCTATTATTTGTTGCATCGTTGATTAATAATCCGATTTATTTAATATGACGAAGATATTTTGCTTTTATCCGCTTTTTAACAATTATATTGGCGTGGTTACGTAGCTCTTTAACAGCAGTTTTTGTTGTTTTCATAGAAGCTTGGACTTGTTTTCCTTCTGTCATGCCTATCTTTCACCGCCTCACCCTTGAGTAGGTCCCGCATTTCTGGTTGTGTATTTATCAGTTGATGTTCTTCAAGTTTTTGTATGTATTCATATTTCAGTTTTTATTTTATTCAGTCTATTATATTTTTTATAAAGGTGGCAGTTGGGTCCAAGGTTAAGGAATCATTATTTAGAAGATGTGTAGTTCCTCTGTAGAATGCATAAAGATTTTTGGATGTTCAGATGGTGTTGCATTTTCTGTAAGTCTATATAGGACTTCTTGAGAAGTTCATGAGTGGTATATATATTTTAATCAGTATCACCCCAAACAAGAGAGAACAGCCACTAACGCGCAAGGCGTTTCATGGTGTGGAATAATTAGGAAAAGAAAATTTAGTAATGAGTAGAAAGAGAAAAGAGCCGTCAGGTGAATAGTAAATAGCGATTGACATTGCTTTTAAATTTTTGCTGATTAAAGTTGGCTGGAAAGCATGGAGCCGGAACGGAAAAGGGTGAGAAAAAAGAAACCGTTAGCTACATCTATCCAATTGAATTTGGGATATGATAGGACGGAAAGAGAAATTAGGTTATAAAAAATACATAAACCTAACTTCTCTCTCCGTCCTATCATATCCCAAATCGCTACTCCTTTTTACCAACTTACCGAAGTTATTAATCAACTAATTGCACTAAATATATATCCAATAAATAAAGTATTAAATCAACACACGAACTACTCTAAATTCTAAAAGCACAAAAACCTAATAATAAAAGCATAGACTCACTTGACGTTGAAAGTTTATTCACCAACGTCCCATTCAGGGAAACGATAGACATAATCATAAAGAATATCTACAACAATCCATCTCTTTCTCCATTAAAAATTATTCCTAATACTTTAATAAAACTTCTCTTGATGTTCACCAGAGATGTTCCTTTCTATGAACATCAAAATGACATATACGTGGAATGCGATGGTGTTTCTATAGGTTCCTACATGGGACCAACATTTAGCAACTTCTTCATGACTAACCTAAAGAATAATTTACTTAATACTAAAAAACCCAACCATTTACCAAAAATATCGAGATGACATTCTCATTTTAGTCAAAGACATAGACGAAATACATGAACTAAAGAAAATTTTAAAACCACGTACTTAATTTCACATACGAACTTAACGACAATAAAATCTCATTTTTTGATGTACTGAAATACACTAATAATACATTTATAACTTCCATATATAAAACCAAACTAGCATAAACATGTGCAACCTCAACTATAAAAATGAATGTCCTATTACAAAATAGCTATCATACGAAACTTAATAAACCGTGCAAAATCAAAATAAATAAAGTAAACTACCGGTAAGGCAACAAAGTTCTGAAGTTTTTGTAGCAGTAAAAGTGCTATATAAAAAAAAACTAAATTAAAATACTACAATTAAAAAATACTTTTAAAAATCACATGTGTAGAAGTGAAAAATATTTTGTATATAACACATCTATAAAATATATTTTTTGTATATAACACATCTATAAATATGGTCCCTCTGAAAATGGCTTCAGATGAGATTTAAAATATCTAGGAAAATACAAATTATTTGAAAGAAAATTTTGGAATGTTTCTTGATCAAGAAATTAATTCGTGGACTTGAAAGGATTAAAACTAAGATAAATAGACAAAATAGGCCTAAATTATTTAAAATGTTTGAATGAAAATATGGTCTCTCTCTCTCTCTCTCTCTCTCTCTATATATATATATATATATATATATATATATATATATATATATATTAAAAGACATATTTATGTTTTAACGTTGTTTTTTATGATAAAAGTATTTAAGCAAATTCTGTTTAATAAAACAGTATTTAATAACATTTACCAGCTGAATGTCCGAGAAATTTATTTAATACTGTTTATCATAAACAGAGCATTTGCTTAAATACTTGTATCTATAAAATAACAACGTTAAACATAAAATATGTCTTTAATAAATAAATTGTCGGACCTTGTCCATTTCTTAATATATATATATATATATATATATATATATATATATATATATATATATATATAATAAAGAAATATAGTCTTAAGGTGTGCTATATTTATGGAATAAAGTGCTCAATATCAGAGATAGAGCGTGTGAATATAAAAGTGAATATAGAAGTCAACACTTAGAGGCGACAGTCTGTTTCATGCTATATACAGCATATATTCATTTAAACATGGTTGATTCAAGCAAACAGGTTTGAATAAAAATATGCTGTATATATATATATATATATATATATATATATATATATATATATATATAGCATATTCATTCAAACATGATTGATGAAATAATTTAGGCGTATGGAATGAGATTTATCACCGACACATCTATATTTGTTCTTATGACAATGTAATGCTGAAACACCTTTTCTCGTACGATCGCCGGAGTTAAGCATTGTCGATATTGGTCAGTACCTAAACGGGTGTCAGCTTACGAATGCCATATGCTGTAAATTTGGATGTGCAGGGAGCTTAATGGATAATATCTTGGAATTGTTAATCGGAGAGTCGAGCTGAAATTCCAGTTGAATTCGTTAGATTCGTTTATGCACAAATACACTTGGCAAAAAGTATGGTTCTATCTCTTCCCTCCCATCACAGCTATGAGTAAATAGCAGTACAGACTGGGCTCTATAGTTTGGTTGGAAACCAGTTTAGGAGAATTACAATTCTGAATTCAAAACCTGAGGAGAGTCGTTTGAAGATCTCGTGGTACACTATGTGAACCAGTTCTCTGAATTCAGTTTTTCCCAACAGCGCGTTTGGTTCTACACAAGCCTACACCACTATAATCTAATTATATGGTGCTTGTAGTTTGGCTATTTGATTCTAAGAAAAAAATAATAAATTGGAAAAAGAACCTTTAGAATCTGACACTCACAGAATATCGTGAAGGCAAATATGAACGTATAAAGGCAGTGAGTAACCTACATAACGAGCTTGTGTAAATGGATGGCAGAATAGCAATTGGCAGAGATAAAGAAAAGACAAGTTTTACTAAGAGCTCCAAATAATAGGAAGAGCCATGGAGAGCCATGATCGCCGATATCCTGAAGAGAGACGGCACACACATATACGGGTATGGGTAGGTGTGTGTGTGCTAAGAAGATTCTGCAGACTTTTTGGAGTCAAAATTAATAACCAAGATTTTATTTGCTTTCTTGAGGGCCAAACAGGGAATTTGGTAGTGAAATCTGGGGAGTATTCCCGCTCACGATTTCCTCCAGGGCTATATTCTTCTTCTTCTTCTTCTTCTTCTTCTTCTTCTTCTCTCTCTCTCTCTCTCTCTCTCTCTCTCTCTCTATATATATATATATATATATATATATATATATATAAAGAGAAAGAATCAGAGACAGAGACACAGAGACAAACATATGAACATATTGAAATATGTAGCTAGTTAGCAAAATAAATAATGAATAGACTGAAATAGATAGATTTATTCCTCTATTTCTCTATCATATATATTTATATACACACATACACGGTGCAATAGGTAAATTGTCGCTAATTTATATATTTAATTTTGTGCAGGCAAGTTGTTCTTTTTTTATTTTGTCGACTGCACAATATAGTAGGTTCAGTTGGGCACCGTCAATGAGAAAAGTAACACCATGACGCAATTTACTCCACCAGAAATTTGAAAAGACATGTTGCACTGTTTGGCATTCGCGCCGGAAACTCGAATACGAGCATTTCAGAGTGATTGTATGTCAATCGGAGGAGAGTGAAAGGGCTCGGAAAGAGTTGAATGATTCTAATGATAATTAGGAAAGTGTCTGGAGTAATCACTAGTGATTACGATGTTATGCCGCCACTCATCTTCCCACAGGGCCTCAGACTCAAATGCTTTGAGGAGGTAGTGCTGCCCTGGGTCAAGAGTGTGTCTCCTGGAAGACTCTATGTCTGGAAACAGCATACTGCATCATGCCATACAAACAAGAGAACCCAGTAATGCCTGTCAGACAATTTCTGAGACCATATCACCCTTGGCTACCTAACTACCCAGATTCCAACCTCCTTGATGATTATGTGGGGCACATTTGATCGAAAGGCCAACAAAACTTCTTGTAACACCAAAGATGAACTGAAGGCAAAAATTATGTCAGCATTTATCAGATTAAATAAGGAGGCCGCCCGGAAGTGATGCAGGAGATTCCAAAGTCGACTGAAGGTCGTGATTGAAGCCAGTGGCGATTTTATTGAATAAATGTGCTATTTAGTTTTTCAAGATATTTTTGTTCTCATTTTGTTTCAAGATTATAACCACCTATGCATCCTTCTATCTACAGTTTACCTATTTATCTATCGGTTTATCTAACTAATCCAGATCCATCTATCTTGTTCCGATCTATCTATCTATATAGCTATCTATCTCAGCTAATTCATTATCTATGTCTCGTTTTTCATCTCTCTCTCTCTCTCTCTCTCTCTCTATCTATCTATCTATCTATCTATCTATCTATCTATCTATCTATCTATCTAAGTTAATTGTTTACTTATCTATTTTCCATCTACTCCTGATCTATCTATCTATCTATCTATCTATCTATCTATCTATCTATCTATCTATCATATCTATCTATCTATCTATCTATCTATCTATCTATCTATCTATCTATCTATCTATCTATTCAGCCTTGTACCAAACTTAATTCAGAATTGTAAATATTATAAACAGTTTCCTACACCTTTCCAATAAAGAATACGATCTTTCAAAGAGAAATATTTTGGCCAAATAACTTTTCATCTTGCTTCTCCGCACCCGTAAGACCGAGCAAGTCTCATTAAGAAGAGCCCCCACCACAGGGCATCCACCACCCGCGCTAATAGACCGACTCATGATTCCGGCTTGAGGCAGCGCGAACACATTCCACTCTTGTACACTGAACAACCTTACTATTCACATTTTTGTGTCTGTAGGTGAGAATTGAAGTTCGTTGTCAAAACACAAGGATGAGTTGTGCAACATGAGCGGCTCATCTGGTAAAACTGAAGTTCATTTTTTATTGTCTCGTGACAATGTTTTATGACATTGCGATAATATTTAGTGAATGCGAAAAGGCTTTCAAGGGACTGGAGTATCGACTGCGACAAAAACATTTTGGAGAATTAAGATTGTGCAGCAGAATTTAATGTAAGGAAATGAAAACATAACTCTGAAATTGTTAGTCTAGTAAATCGTTAGATAGCTAGCTAGATAGATAAATAGAAAAATGACATAAATAGGCAGACATTGATATGAACAGACTTATATCGATACATATGAACAAAATCAGATGGATAGATACGAACAGACACAGATAGATAGATAGATAGATAGATAGATAGATAGATAGATAGATCCAAATATATTTGAGAATTGAAGGAAAGTATGTATAATGTAATGCTAGGGAGTATGTAGCATATTATAAAATTCTAAAATTCTCTTTCAGACAAATAAAGGGCATTAACACGGCGGCTTCCAGTTTGACACATGAAATTAAAAATATAACTTGTGCGTAGTGAATTTCTTGAAATCTGCAAATCATCCATGTTTCAAAGTTAGAAATGAATAGAAATCATCTGAGTAGACGTATCATCTATTGTCAAGAGGAATAAATATTCCATACAATCAACGGTCGAAAAGATAGTCGAGTTCATCCAATAGAACGTTAACGTCGTAACATACACCATCCAACCTCGAGAGGTTAGTGCAGGTAAGAACTTGAGACTCTAGTCGCAGGCACAAATGTGTGCGTCCTACAATGCGTACTGACCGAGAATTTTCACGACCATGTCGCCAACGTCACTTTGTCTTCTACCTGTCCTGACTTGAAATCAGCTGGACTACTACGCTTGAGTCGTCATCATGAGGGAGACAAATTGCTGGTTGATAATATTGTTTTTATCAAGCCAACTGTCAGAGATACAATCTCCCAAAGGACATTTAAACTGATATGCACTGTTGGTCTTTTCCAAAACATTAGTTGACTGACAAGATTTATTGCGTATGATTAAGTTAGATGTGCCAAATTTAGTATAGTGTATAGTTTTATTTTTTACTGGGCTGAGTGGGGAATATACTAGTATATAGAGATTTTTTAGATTATTTTCATCTTGTTTATAGTCAGATTGCATTTGATTACGTTGTAGTAGGTTGATATATATATATATATATATATATATATATATATATATATATATATATATATATATATATGCACCTACGTTTGTAGTGGGACTTAAATTTGCATGGTTTCCCCAGGTCATCAGGCACAAATGGTAAATGAACCGATTAATACAGTTGTTTATTCAGCTTTGTAAAAAACCGTATTAAGTGACGAAAAAAGTGGGAAACCACGAAAATTTGTTGCACTACAAACATTATCAACACAGCTTATATAAGTTCTATCGCACATCGTTTAAAATACATTCCTGTCGACCTTCACAATACAGGAAAATACTTTTTGACAATACCAATATACTATACCTTGAAAATAATAGACAATACTTCAAAGACTTGTGAACCTGTATATGGAAAGCTACCTATGAACACAGAACAAAATTTATTACGAATGGAGTAGCAATGTTCTAAAATGAATTTCACTAACGTTTAAGGCCATGTTGCATTTTACCATCTCTGGTTATCTCCCTTACATCGTGAATGCTTGTCTGCAAAAAAGGATTAAATTTAAAATGTTAAAATAATTATAACAGCGTCTTCATGAGTGTTTACAAAAATCACCATCACAGATTAAGTTTTTCTTCGCAATTCACCCCTGAGAAGGATCTGGGAGGGGATCAAAATGGGAGGGGATCAAAAGTACTTGGTTTAACAATAACACCGGCGACTTCTTTGATGAATTTCAACTTAACATCAAGATAATTTAAGAACTTTTAGAACGGAT
This sequence comes from Acanthosepion pharaonis, assembly GCA_903632075.3. Classification (NCBI taxonomy): domain Eukaryota; kingdom Metazoa; phylum Mollusca; class Cephalopoda; order Sepiida; family Sepiidae; genus Acanthosepion; species Acanthosepion pharaonis. The sequence goes on along the minus strand of CAHIKZ030003327.1, from coordinate 637,965 downwards.
AATTGTAAAAACAAATTGACTTAATATACCTATATTATTCCATGAAACATGCTTGAAGAATATATGCTCCCGATGCGATGAGAACGAAAGTAATATATAAATTCCAACATTCACAGCATTAATCCAAAAGAGTGCTCGATACCGATAGTAGAGCAATAATTATTCTTTTATTATAATTTTATCATATAGACAAAACCATTTTACTGACTACAAAGATGCAACTTGGTTACAGTACATTTCAACTGTACTTCGACGGGTGAGAATCGAAAATGGTTTTGAACAATGCTGCTTGTAGGCAGGCCGTGAGTGAAACGTCAATTCCTTTTTTTCCATTTGTTTGAGAAGAAAAAAATAGGTGACGGAGCGAAACAATAGTGCTTGTTGATTGCAGTTTGGTGATGAATGGATTGTGAGTTTAATGTTGACTGGTCTGTGAAAATTTTTCCTGCTGATAAACACCTGTCAAAAGTCCAGGCACATCATCTCACAAGCGTTCTAAGAGTGAGAGGTAGGGGGGAGGAAAGATGGAGATAGAGGATAGTATTACGTTTAAGTAGGTAAAAATTGTAGTGATACTTCTAGTAGTAATTGGGAATGTTATTTTTGGTTTACTATAATAATTCTAGAGTTGAATTGCATGTATTTATGTTGGGGTTATCACTACTAATTCTGTAATCAATGAACGTCCATTGTGGATTAAAATTTAGAAGTGGTGATTTCCTCTAAAACAATAAGGGATGTTAATATAACCTTTTATAATCAAATTTTGAAATATTCCTGGACCGTATAGCGTGTACAATAAGTATAGGCGTTAAAACGATTTATCTAAAAATATTACCAGTAAAATATATATAAGAAAAAAAAATTAAGAATCATAATTTAATTAGTAAAGAGATACATAAGAGGGTAGGGAATATATCGAAGGAGTTGATTTATAATTTTAAAACGTTTATAGTTATGGAATTAAATTTTTTTTTAAGCATTTCACCCCAAGCAAGGCGGGAAGACACTAGGACGCAATGGGTTACAGAAAGTTTAGAGCAAGATCAGATAGGAGTGATAGAAGAAAGGATGAGGGTAGTGGATAGATCAAGGCAACTGGAGATGTCGATTGACATTACACTTGAATAGCTGGAAATTATAGCTCACAGGGAAACAGGAATAGGGATTTAACAACTTTGTAGTGTTAGATCCTTATTATGTCTACAGAAAACGGTTTTCATATTTTCGATTTAAAAATTGGGTGTTATTCAAGAGTTCAATGACACATATTTTCTCCTGTAAACATAAGAAGCAAGGTTCGCTCAGAAAATTGCAGGTTCTGGCTTGTCTGAGGATTTTCCATTTAACCTTCGCTGTTTTTCCTTCTTCCTTGAGTTTCCAAAAATATTTAGAAATTTAGGACACAAATTCTTAAATCTAATTAACAAGCACTTTTAAATAAATTATGTCAGATCTTTAACCACAATACCTTAAAAATTAGCTATAGCTGTTCTAGAAATCGAGATAAAATTATTAAATCGCATAACAATAGAATACTGAAACTTCATAGAGTTAATAAACGCAACCTAAATACAAGTTCTAATACACCCCAGGAAAAAAGGCTATGTAATTGAAGAAATCCCCGATCAATGTCCATTATTAAACAGGTGCTTAACCAAATCCATAGTGTATATGTGTTATATCTCATCAAATGAGAATGGCAGAGATATTAGGCGGGGTCAACTAGCAGACCTTTTAAGGATAGGTATTACAATCACAAAATTTCAACGCCCGAGTTGGTACAAATTGGGAAGCCTGCTGCAGTCTTGCTAGATATGACTCTGGGAAAAATAACTCCAACGGTTTACTGCTTCAGGAGCTCTGTACCGGGTTTAAGCCCTTTATCTCTAGCACTCATTTCACGTATATGGGTGACCATTTCATAAGTTGGTTGCAACCCAGCTGCCACCAGTGGCACTGATTGATTATGTCATCGTCCACAAGAAAGACATGCAAAATGTTTGTTCTATGCATGGTGCTGATAGTTGGATTGATCCTGCCCTGGTGAGAGCCAAGCTGAACTTTTTGCTGAAACCAGTTGCTAAGAGTGGAAGCAACACTAGAAAGCTCCCCAAACGTCTGGATGTTGCGAAATTGCATTCTCCAGAAACCCAAGTATTATTGAAGCAGCGACCCTCTAAGGTGACACATACATATTCGTGAGATTTCTTGAGGAGGAACATCTATGACGCAACTGAGGAAAATATAGGGAAAACACCAGCAAACACCGAGAATGGTTTGAAGAAAATGAACTGCTATCAATGGATTGTTGCAAAAAAGAATCATAATAGAAACTTGATGCTACAAGATGGCTTGTACAAGGAACAACGAGAAGAAATGAGTAAAGAGCTTAAAGAGGCTAAGTCGGAAGCTGAGAGCTCTCTTGGTGCCATATAAGAATTGTAGGGATCAAATCTAACAGCTGAGATACAAGCTGCTGCTGAATCCAAAAAACACCAAGCAGATGTACTGCTTGGTGCGACAAGCATTCGGCCCCTGTTCCGCTAAAACTCCTTACGGACATGGATGGTATTTCCAAACGATAGGGAAAACCCTATGATGAGCTACTTAACAGACCCTCCAATATAGAGGTAAGAGTTCTTCATAAAATCCCACAAAGACCTATAGTGATAGAATTCGATAACCAATTATATGTGGCCTGGATAGTCATAACATAGGCATGGCTGTAGGAGGGGATCGCCTCTTTGCAGAGATTTTCCGCTATGGTGGTGAACATGTAATTCATTTGATGCACAATTTTATAGCAAATGTCTGGAGGAAGGTGAGGTACCCAAAGATTGAAAGGGACAAAATCAGAATTCCCCTTTACAAAGGTAAGTGTATCAGCTCCAGGTAATATTCTGACTTCTCTTCTATTGAGATTAAATAGTTACAATTTACTGCCTGAGTCTCAATGATGTTTCCGTCCACATAGAGGCACTGCTGATATATTTACAACACATCAAATCCAGGAAAAGCTTTAAGGGGATCAAATGGTCCTCTATCGGCTCTTTGTGGTTCTACGGTAGGCGTCCGTTACAGTCAATCTCACTGGTCGTTGGTGTATTCTCTCAAAACTTAGGTGTCCTCCTCATTTCTCAAGATTCGGAAGTACTTCCATGGTAGTATGGAGGTCTGTGTCAATGTTGTTGGCGTTCTTACTGAACTGATCAAGGTTGAAAACGGAGTGAAAAAGGAAAACTTCTTAGCTCCAACACTATTTTCCATTTCCCTTGCAATGGTTCTTACTCGATGGTTCGGATATTGTAATGTCAGTATTATGATCAGGTACACAACATCTGGCAAATTACATAAACTGCGCAGGTTCACGGTGAGGACTAAGAGTGCTGATCGTGTCCGCCTCAATGCGGATGACTGTGACGTGATTGGACACACTACCCAGCATATACAACAGCTCATGGACTGACTTTTGCGTTCCTGTTAGGCTTTTGGTTTATCTATTTCCTGGACAAAACAGAGACAATGAGATAGCACCAGATTAAATAAAAAGCATCTGATGCGTTCCCAAGACTCATGAACGTAGCTTGGATTCAAAAAGGTATCAAAAAGTAAACGAATAGAGAAATTTACAATACTTGTGGACTGAGATTCCTGATATACTTCTGCGAAACCTGGGTAGTGTACCGTAGATATGTTAAATTGTTGAAGAAATTTCACCAGTATTGTCTGCGCAAATTCTAGGAATCCACTGGATCACTTACACCTCGAATTAAGAGGTTTTGCAGATAGCCAACTTGGTTTCTGTGGAAGCTCATATTCACAGATACAGGCTACGGTGGACTGGGCATGTCTCTCGATTGGAATACCAACGAATTTCTAAACAGATGCTGTACGCCCACAGCATAAGCATAGGACTGTCTCAAAAACTCATTCTCTAAGGGTTTTATTGACGTTAACAACTTGGAAGCGCTTAATAGAAACCGAGGCGCATGTAGGGCCAGCATTGTTAACGGCATTAATACCTTCCACGAAACATCTCATAAGGGAAAAGGAAAGGGACTTTAATTAACCGTGAGCTTCTGATCCTGTCTTGTGATTAATGCCATCGTGTCTGTCTATTTAGGGTTGGGTTGGTCAGTCATCAAAGGTCTCATTAGCAACAGCAACCAGTTGACTATAATGCACTTCGCCAAGGAGATGTCGGTTGCCCGAACAGTCGGCATATGTGTACCTCTAGGTCAAGACAGACGAGACACATGAAAGTGTATGACGTATATTTTGGCAGCATATTATGATTTAAGCATGTTTGATTAAACAATTTAGACATGAATTTATTTTTAATACGATCATTTCGTAAAAATTAAAACTAACACTTAACAAAATTAATTTTGAATATATATATTACAATTAATTTTGAATATATATATTACAAATGTTCTGAAATGTCTATAGTATATAGTTCTTTAGAAATATACCATAAGAACTCAATTTTTAACTAAGCTATCTCCTCTATATAATAAACTTTCTTTTTTCTTTTTATTTGCCATGTCCTCTCAGAACGTAGGCGATCATGGCTCTCCACCTCACTCTATCCTTTGCAGCTATTCCCTCTGCTTCCTCCCCCAGATCATGTTCATCAGGTGTGTTACCCACTGCTTTTCCTTGCCTCTCTTTCCCTCTATTTGATCTCTGAGTATCAGATTCTCCAGACCCTCCTTCCTCATTATGTGTCTCAGAAACTTCTGCTGCCTCTATCTGATGTTAAGTATAAACCTTCTCCTTGTTTGTAACCTATCTAAGGCCTCATCGCTGCTCACATGCTCGGTCCATGATATCCTTAGTACCCTTCTGTAGAACATTCGCTCATTTAAGATTGCGGATTTTCGTTGGAACGTGTTGCATTATTCTGACATCCAGCCTTTGAGTTGTTCTCCCTATGTAGTGTGAGCCACAACTACATTTAAAAGAATAAATTAAAGAACTATTATGATGTGGAGGGAGAACGTCTTTCCGCATGGACGAAAAAGCAGGCTTGGCAGAAAAGACCACACGAGTGTTAGCAGCAAAGTAACAATGTCAAACTGCTACGGAAATCTGCCTAGCATATCTATCACTGATATTACCCAGCCGAGGAAGGCGCAGGTACACATGAAATCTTTGTACTATAGTTGGTCTAACTTTATTGAATTCAGCAATTTTATTCTTAATTATTGACTGAACAATGTTCAACGGATAGGCATTGTTACAGAGAGTAGTGGTAATAAACCTAAGTTCATCATCAAACTTTCTCTTAGAACAGATCATTAAGGGGAACTCATCGAAACCCATGTGATACATATATATATATATATATATATATATATATATATAAGATATACAGTGCTGATGTTAATATAACAGTGCTATGAAGTACATATTAATGAATATACATATTACTGGATACTACTCGGATTTTTTTTATGCAAAACGCAATCTTCTGTTGCTGCCTGATCAATCTATACTCACCACCTGAGTATTGCGTTGTGCATGAAATTTCGTCATGCTGTCAGTGAGGGATAATATGTATAATTAAATATATATATATATATATATATATATATATATATATATATATATATATAATTCTTGTTAATATAAACATCACTTATTAGTTGGATATACATGTTTGAGTAGACATGTCTTTTTCTAAACAGGGAAATTCATGAGTTTGTACGTCATTTTTAAGTCAGTGTATTCCGTTACATTCGAGAGGCAAGTTTTCCTTATTAAGATTTTCGATCGCTAGGCCAATAGAAATTAATTTTACAGTTAAAATATTAGGTATATCTACTCAAGCACATGCACCCAATATGTATAACGTTTCTCCTAAAAAGAAATAATATCGGATAAAGTATTCCATTTACTGAATAAATTTATATGCCCATTCTGTTCAAAAAGTATCGGGACTGGTGCTATAAAAAGAAAACTGCGACACATATCAATTCGGAATTTAATCACCTTCGAAGTATTCCACTTCTAATGACACAATATAGACAGCGTCTTTTTCAATGACGAAAGCATTCCTGGAAGTCTGTTTTTGGTTGCGCAAAGTGCACCACAAATGTCTGTTAGATTTGTTCAGCAATCTTCACATATTCGGAAAGACTTTATAATAATCAAGAATCTATACTGGCAGCAAATCGCCTGCATACGGATAGAAAATGTTCAGCAGATATACTAAAAAAGAAAGGGATATAAGACAAGGATGTATTCTCATCGGATTTATTCAACTTATACAGCGAGGCAATTCTGAGAGAATTAGAAGTCCGGCCATAATCTTAACAATATAAGATACGCGGATGACACAGTGCTGGTAGCAGACACGGAAACCAAACTATAAAACTTCCTACAGAAGGTACCGAAAGGGATCAAGAATAAAAGGCTAAACATAAACTATACGGAGAGAGAATGCATGGTTATCAGAAAATGGGTGAACCCAAAATTAAAATTACAGGTTGGGGATATAAAAATCAAGCAGATACAGAAATTTAATTATCTGGGGTGTGTTCTAACAGAGGAAGGAAATTGCGACACTGAGATCCAAAGAAACATTGCGATGGCCAAAGATGTATTCGTTAGAAACAAAGAAAAGAGTACTGACTTGTTATCTGTCCTCCTATATAGCAGCGAATGCTGGACAATCTCCCTACAGATTAAGCAGAGACTTGAAGTAACAGAAATGCGGTTTTACAGAAATGTGCTAAGGATATTATGGGCCTAACATGTGAGCAACGACGAAGTTTTAGAGAGAATGGAAACGAAGAAGTAACTTATACTTATCATCATGAAGGGCTAGTTGAAATTTCTGGGGCAGTTAATGAAGAATGAGGGCTTGGAAAATATGATACCCTCAGAACAGATATAGGGAAAGAGAGACAGGGAAAGAGAGACAGGGAAAGAGAGACAGGGAAAGAGAGACAGAGAAAGAGAGACAGGGAAAGAGAGACAGGGAAAGAGAGACAGAGAAAGAGAGACAGGGAAAGAGAGACAGGGAAAGAGAGACAGGGAAAGAGAGACAGAGAAAGAGAAACAGGGAAAGAGAGACAGGGAAAAGTAGCGCGTAACATACTTAATGAGCTTCAGAAAATGGATGGCGTAACTGGCTTTGGGAAAATTAACAAAAAGACAAAACTTATTAAAAGCAAAATGCAGAGTAGGGAGTGACGAGCCTTGATCGCCTAAGTCCTTAAGGGACCCGGCACATAAAAGAAGAGCAGCTGCCTCGCTGTATTCGCTTGGATTTTCTCCACGTCTTGAAATTTTGTTCCTTTCAAGTGGGATTTTTTGAAAAAGAAAGATAGTCGAAAGGGGCGATATCTGGGGGATATGGTGATTGTCGGACCTGGAAAATGGTCTTATTTGCCAACAACTGCTTCACAAGACATGATCACTGATACAACTCCCGTGGTGAAATGAGACGATCACACTGATTACACTTTCATTGAAATCACTGCAATAAACAATGGTAGTAAGCGAGAACGTTATATGATTGAAAGATTTAAAAATAAAGAAAAGAGACAGATGCGTGGAATTCTCATTTTAGAACCATCCGCGTCGTGCTTCGTTTTGGCTATCTCCATTGGCATGAACATTATAACGTAAAATTATTCGACAACGACAGACACAAAAATGAAAGAAAGAAAAGAGAGAGAAAAAAAGAGGGGAAAAGAAACAAAAAGAAAGAAAGAAAGAAAGAAAGGAAAGAGAGTGAAAGAAAGAAACAAAGAAAGGTGAGTGAAAGAAAGAAAAGAAAAGCGAAAGAAGATAGGGAAAAAAAAAGGAGAAATAAAGTGAATAAATGAAAGAAAAAATGAAGGGACCTGTGTTCATCTCATTTTCTTTTTTATATTCGGCGAGGATTTTATTTCTAAGTACCATCACGTTGGGTTAAAGGCTATCAGGTTTTGAGCCCTTTCTGCCGATTATGTATTTATTTATATGCAGATTTTATAGAATAAAAAAAGTTGCTACACTTGCTTTTATTTTTTATCATAGAAATTCGTTCAAACACTCATTTCGAGCAGTCACTGGTTTAAAAAGCGAAATGCATAACCGAAATTTCTTAATCCGTTTCTTAATTATATATGACTATATAATATCCGCGTAGAGACACAGTTCGCGCGCGCAACGAGTAGTCTCGACAGCCACACACCGACATTTTTATGCTATTTCATCTTTTAGTCTTCAGTTCGCAGATTATTTTTAACTGGAAATAGTCTGAAGGCATTAGTCGTTGTCGAATAATTTTACGTTATAACGTTCGTGCCAATGGAGATAGCCAAAACGAAGCACGACGCGGATGGTTCTAAATTGAGAATTCCATGCATCGCAATGTCTTTACGTATTATATGCAACTATGAATTTGACCTTAAGAATAAATAAAAAAAGCGTTTTGACAATTTTCTTGTCTTTTTAGCCTTTTCTTGTTTGTTTTTGTTTTTCTCTTTTTATTTTGTGTATGTGTGTTGTCCGTATGTGGTATGGCGATAAGTAACCAGCCATGAACAAGATCTTCGTCTTTATACTTAAAAAAATATAACTACATTTTTTTTCATTTATTCATTACAAATTTGATGTCGTTATTTACAATTCACATTTCTCTTCGTTTTCCTATTTGTGTTTTCATAAAAGTTAGAAATGGTGGCCTTCACTGGAGATTAAGTGGCATCAAGTCTTTACAAGATTTTAGCACTCTCCCCAGAATGCATTATTATTATTATTATTATTATTATTATTATTATTATTATTATTATTGTTTGATAGACCAGTACACAAACGAAGTCATGCTTGGGTACAAATACACGAAGTCCATTTTACTCATCATGACAACAAATCAAATAAGAGTATACAAAGTACATGTTTCACTGCCAGATTTGAGTAATATGGTGGCAGGTTTTAATAAAAATGTCGCATCAAATTTTAGTTCCGTTAGAAAAACTTCAGGGCGTTTAACACAATTTCCTCAGAGGGTGTTCAATTGGGCGTGTTGCTGAGTATCGAGATGTAACTCCCCATTTGTCTTGTCATTTAAATTTAAAACAAAATCAAGTCTGTCGACACCCCGGCCATGATGCACCACGTTTACTCCTTATCATGAACAAAGATGCACAGTGTGTCAGCCTCTTGGGAACATGCACAATGGTCTATGCTCAAGCAACAGGCAGAAACATACTATTATTATTATTATTATTATTATTATTATTATTATTACTATTATTATAATATCCTTGGATTTCTGTTGTACATACATTTCCTTCCGAGTCCCAACCAGAGATTTATGGTCATAGATGGCTACATGGCATTACACTGAGCATTTTTGTTACAAAAAAACCCTAAAAAACTAAGATTACACATATTTTACATAGATAAAGTTCTTCGTAATCTGTGCGCTGTATTTGTGAGTAAAAGTTTTCGTATTTATTTAAGACATGGGGTGCCAGGAATCTCTTTAATATATCTATGTGTCTTCGTGTGCCACATCTTCTTGTTTTCCATTTCAAGATCCTTGTATTTTGAATTTTTTTTTAAGATCATCCAGGATACGTTACAATCTGCAGAGACGACCATATCAATAAGAAAGTACATTCTGTTCTTGTGGACTTTGAAAACAATGGCTTCCTGAGCTTTGACTGTTCTCTCTCTGTATTATAAAGACCCATAAAATTGTTACAGGTTCTATCACTGTAACTGGGTTTGGGTGATGTTCATGCCAGTTAGTTGCAGCTTCCTTGCCTTAAAATGGTCTATTTTCCAGGGCAGATATTGGCGCACTATACTATGACGAGTTTTATATTCAATGAATGTTAACACTGTTCAACATGTTAGAAGATGGTCAATTTTATCTGGATATTTATCACAGAATTTTCATTTGGAGTCAACAGTTTTTCAGTATGTTTCCTAAGTAATTTCGAGTTAGCAAGCATTAGTCTTGTGCAACAAGAATAAAACCTTCGGTTTTAGCTTTTAATCCTGAACTACGTAACCACTGCTGGGTTCGGTGTTTGTCTACATCAGTTTGTTTAATGCGCGCAGAGTATTGAACATGAAGAAGTTCATCTTACCATCACGTCTGCGTTTAATACATTGCATTTGATTTTGGTTTCTTTTTTAGGTTCTTTGCAGTTGCAGTAGGTGTATTATGGTTTACTTTTCTTCACCCACTTGAAATTTCCATTTGAATTTGTTGGCTTTACTGAATAAATTTCTTTATTTCTTTCATGTTTTTTGATACAGATCATCATCCGGTCTTCTGTAGTTTCTAGGTACCTTTGAAGATCAATTGTTGTGGTTTTGTACGACAGTTCTAGCTGAAATAATCCTCTGCCTTCTTTGGATCTGGGCATATAGAGACTATCAACATCAGCCTTTTGGATGATGCATGCGGTACAACATGCGAAGCTTTCTTTTTTGATATTCATTTGCTTAATGTCAGCTATGGTTCAATTAAGGATGTTGGAACTGTATTACACCAGAGGGACAACCAATGTGTTTATGGCTGGTATTCTGCTCTGCAAATTCAGTACAGTATTTAACACCAGGCCTGTAGCATTTTTTTCTCCTTCATTTGGCTATGCTAAATTCCATCTACTTAGCTGACTCCTAGATATTTATTGGTTTCTTCTTTTAGTTCCCTAAACTTTGTCACAAAATCTAGATCTATTCAGAGTGTTTCTGTAAGTCTCCCTTTTTTTGAAAGTTATTTTTGCACATTTATCTAATCCGAAATTCATACCGATGTTATTACAGTATTGAGGATACCCTTCAACTCATTGTCGTCTTTGGCAAAGAGTTTCATATCATCCATGTAGAAAAGGTGATTAAACACTTTCTTTTTTACATCGAATCTATAGTTATGACTGTTTAGATCAAGAAAGGGGTATTAATGATAAACAGACCTGAAATAGCGACATAGAATCTCTTTGAAAGATTCTTCGTCGTATATTCAACCAAGTGGAATTGGCATTACCTTTGGTGTGATTTAGATATAATGAGTGTTTCCACAGTTTCATGCCGTATTTAAGGAAACTTATTATCACCGGGGAGACTTTGTACATTTCCAAAGCCTTAATATTTTTACGGTAATTTATTCCAAGCTGTGCTGAGATTTCTACCTTTTTTCCTGCAATTTTCCCGGGTCATTTTATTCATTAGTAGTTGATCATTGCATGTATATAAACATCTACATCCCTTCAGCTCCAGAGGAAGAATGTTGTATTCATCGAGAAAAGCGTAATTACAGTTCCCCCGGACAGACGTGATCAATTTATTTGTGGCGGACAGACATGTTATTGACCTATAATATTTTGGATTATCTGTTTCACCCGTTTTTGCTAGGAGATACCTAAAATCTTCAGTGATCCATTCTGGAATGTCGTTGAGTTTATTAATTAGCAGTGATAAATTTTGTGCAAGCGATTTTAGAATTGATGACATGATAGAACCAAAAGTTGAGTACCTTGGTATTTCCTGGGTATTTCCAGTTTGGGAATTTTATTAGATATTGCTTAACATTATTTTAGTTTTTTTTTTTCATTTTTGCACAAGTTTATCCTTTATTCTTTCTTTCTTTTCATTTGCTCCACACTATTTTGGGATTATTTTCCTTTGGGTTGCTCTAAATATTCTCCCCAAATACTTGCACTTCTTAAATACATGGTGGCCATTTTATTTCTATAACTGCTTTTCCAATTTCTCTCTAAAACTGAAAGACCGAAACACAAGTGTTACTGCGAACAGTGCTTAACATCCTGTAAATATACTGTATATTTGTCTGTGTCTAATACTAAAGAGATATTGTACTAATGAGTACTAAAGAGATATTGTACTAATGAGTACTAAAGATATATTGTATTAATGTTCTTTCGTGATGTCAATCACTAAATCTGTCTGAGAAAAAGTTCCTTGTTAATAATACATTTTTACAGTATATATTATGTATTTGTGAATTTATTTTTATGTACCAGTGCCGTAACAGGATTTGTTATTATTACAGTCAAATTTATTTACTTTTATATTATAATTTTTGGAGCTGATTGAATTAAGCCGAACCGTTTTTTGAGTTTTTTAACATGTCTCTTATATGATCCGTCCTAATAATGAAATATTTCAGACAAATATTTAAAATACCAATAAAACATTTCTCGCGGCTCCATAAACTTCAAAAAGCTATTTTTCTGATATAGTAACCAGCGCAGTACCGTTTCAGAGTCTATAGGAAAAGGGTTCCACATATCAATCTGTGTATGCCAAAACTGTCTTCTACCCACTACGTTTCTTAACATCTTTCTTGGATGCATTATAATTGACGCTATTGACGGTCACCAGGACACAGTCAGTATCAGAGAACGCAACATCACGAAACTTTGCTTGAGAAACAACATAGATGATCTAGCTGTCAAAGAAGAAGAACGGCAACCAGGTGAAGAACCTGTATGAAAAATCATCCAGATATATCACAGAGATTAATGACGGAAAATCAAGCTTATGACGACTAATGGGAAAGAGCTTTCAACCAAGATAAACGTCGGTCGCCAGGATTTTAAATTAATGAAATATTTCAAATATTTTGGTTCGATTATAAGCGATCAGTGTTCCAAAAGAGAAATAATTTCAAGAGAATCATAAATAATTACAACAGTTGCACAACTACGAACCATCTGGAAAGACAAGAACATCTGCCTGAAATCCAAGAACAGATTGATGTGCTTATTTGCCTTCACAAACATTTACGAATCTTATATATTAACAACAGAATTATAGCGAAGAACCGAAGCATTAGAAATGAGATAATATTGTAGTGAGTTATCCTGTGTATTTCCGAAGATGACCTCATCACAGATGGAATGGAAAATCTCGAATCCGCCGAGAAAAAAGGTAAAATGATTTAATTGAAATGGTATTGTAGAAATGGTATTGGTGAAATTAAAAGTTGAAGATGATACAACAATATATAGATATACCCGAAAATCTCTAGATGAGAGGTGAATTAACAGGAGATAACTGATAACTGACATCCATTAATCAGGGCACGTGGAACTAGAACACTCTATCCCAGTAAGCGAAATAAAGGGTTCAATTCGACATTCCATTCATCCAAAGAAGGTCGGAGCGTACAACGGCCGAAACGTTGTAATAAATATGGTGAAAAAGATGCGGACAATAGTCCGAATAATGTAAATAGTGTACGGGATGTTTATATAAAAAAAATCTTCTGCAAAACACAGAAGAAAATTTAATGAACAACATAACGACTAGTAATGGTAATTAAAAATTAATATATACATTTATTACTCGATTCGACTCAGAAATTCCCTAAAATAGGTTGAGAGCATCTTCATATTTACATGTTTTTTTCTCTCGAAAATTGACAAAAAAAGTTAACATTGTTTATTTACAAACTAATTTGGCAAAGTTTAACAAACGTACCCACAAAAAGTGGAACTATACGTTAATAACGGTGTCAAGCGACAAAAACGCCATTTACACAGAATATTGTCTGTCTGTTAAACTTTGTTGAACATTTTTATTTATTTCCAAATCGCTGCCGATTTTTTCTTTATTCAGATATTTTTTTCGTTTTGATTCTTTGCCATCCACAGCCAGAGAGACCAGTTCACCCTGCTATTTAATCGTAGCTGAGGAGAAGAAAGATGGATGCATGCCTTTCCTCAATCAACAGAGCAGGTTGAAATTTGAAGTCGACATGCAGATTCCTATTTTTATGCCGATATTTGTTACACTACCCACAAATCCAGCGAAATAAGATGAATAGCATCTTTTTTCGTCCCTGGTACACGTTTCGCTATTAAGATCTGCTACTTTTGATAAAATGATATGTGATAAAAAGTATCCTTTTTTGGGATACATCGGTATTGAAAACCTAGTTAAAAAACTGATTTGTGAGTTTTCTGTGGATAAAATCCACGATACCCACTGAATAGAAACTTGGTTATGTATGTGATCGATAATTACTGTAATTTGTAAAAGAGATTCTCTGCACTTAGCCGAATGCCTATTATTAAGTATATTTTGAAAATGAAGAAACATTTTTGATGGCAAGAAAACGGCACAAATGCCCAGAATAAAATCTGAATGGAGCAAATACGACAGAGAAAAGAACAAGAATAAATCGTTGGGGTGAAAATCCTGGAGAATAATTTTCCTTTCGATTCTATGCAGAGTTCAAGATTCTCAGTTAATTATCTTGGAAATTCCTGCCAGTCTAAAACGGACAGTTTTTAAAACAGCGAAATAAATACAGTATGTACAAAATAAAACCTTGGAAAAAACATATTAACTAAGAAGTCGTTTTTCAGATAATGGACCAAAGACGCATTATCATAATTCAACGTGTGCTGTGGCATCGCTGACATGGTAGCGGCATGGCCCAAAATTGGACAATTAAAATCGACCCCAGATTAGCGTCAGCAATTCTAATACTGATTTCTAAGGCAGGTAAGGATTAAACTCTCTTGGAATATTGACAAATTTATTATTATTTTTAATCATTTCTTCTTTGAATCTAAAGTTAGTAAAACCATTAAAAACATACCCCAAAAATACTCGTGCCGAGAATGTCGCTTTTCTCAAGCAAATGACAATTCTTTTAACTTACATGAAAAAAATCAACTCTCTGGGATTTTGTGTTGGTCTGTTCGGATATTTCATATACTAGCTGATGTTTTCCTCATTGATTGTGGTGAATCCTCTCCCACACAATTGCGTGTCCTGCTCTTCCCACTGCCTTTTATGCTCTCCTAGAACTGAACAATATCGTAATTGATAAGCCTCATCAAGCTAGCTTTACGTCTCTAGGAATGTCTAGTGATTTGACAAATGTTTTGGGCAAATTGCCTCCATTGGTGTATCACACCAGGTCCGTATCTTGATTTCTGGGAACTTCAGATAAAAATTATCAAATCGATACGGAGACGAAGATCGAATTCATTCCATATTATTCAATACCTGATATTCTATAATAAAACAGATAGGAAGATGATAAATTTTGGAACATTAATTATGCTTTTCATAGTCTGACATAAGGTCACTAACGGTTTACAGGATTTAACTTCCTTGGGCGGTAATATATATAATTTCTGATGTGGAATGAGATGACTTCGATGTGAGCAGTGATATTTCACATAAACCCTTGCAAAATACTGTTATATTATGCAAAAACGCAGAACCCAATAAATAACCAATGAATTTATAAACAGGGATCAAATTAATACCCACCGATTGGTATTCTTGTAGATGCCATTGTGCTTTTTTTCTTTTTTAGGATATATTATCATAAGTTTATACAAACACATACACACATATATATGCGTGTGTCTGTGTGTGTGTATGTGTAAGTGTGTGTGTGTGTGTTTGTGTGTGTAATCTCTCGGATTAATAAATAAAAAAAGCAATACTTCAATAGAAATAGCTTTGTTTACGTTTGGATATGAAAATAAACTTTTGAGAGTGTGGGACGAGAGGGGTTTCACTTAAAGTCAGTATTCGGCCTTGCTTGATAGGCGACGCTATTCTTGACTGAGTCACTCTAAAGACGGTTTAACAAAGGGGCTTGCAGGTTCGAATCCTGCCGGAGGGTGCATTTTTTCTTTAATAGGCTTTCTCGAATATTTAGGCAGGTAGATGAAATTAAATATTACTGTTTAAATAAACAGAGCGTCTACTCCAATATGGGTATCAACTAAAAATAACGGTTAAATTGATAAAAATATACTCTCTCTCTCTCTCTCTCTCTCTCTCTCTATATATATATATATATATATATATATATATATATATAATGTATACCAGGTAGAATGAATACGACCATGGATAATTTCGTTAGCTAAAAATCGATATGTTTAATTTATCCGGTGAAGAATGCTGACGAATTAATGTTTTCACAGTAATGCTTTTTCCTCATAAATCTATCGATTAACTGTGAACCTTTGTAGACATGTTCTTATCTTTCTATGACTTCAGTAAGCCACTATCAAGGAAGGAGTGAGAATGAATCTTTGCTTGTGATCTTATATTTGCGTTTATCTATAGTAGTATTAGGGATATAAAAAAAATCTCAGTCGGTAAGACACGTGTATGTGTGAATACTTGTACGCATGCGCAATGGCTTTTGCTGTTTTGAGAGTAACGCATCGTATAAGAAATAGAAGAAAAATTATGAAACTTCGTGAGCATTTTCCCATATAGATAGGTTGTGAGTGTATGGTAAAGCGAAGATATGTGTGTGTTTGTGTATACAGACACTATATTCTGCATGCACAGCAAAATGCCCTCTGGTGTCAAAGCCGGAATCTATCCAGATGCGACTCGTGCAAAAAAGAAATTCCTCTGTAATATTTTTCTTCTCTAGATTTTGTATATTTTTTTAAAAAATTTTAAAAACATTTTTATTTCTTTTTCGAAAATCCTGAGCGAAAAAGAAGAGAATGAATTTAAAAAAATATTATCATTCAAACAATGGAGACTTTCGAAAGATTCATCATCAAAAGGAAAGGTTAGATGAATGACCCAAAACAAGAAGAAAGAAATAGAGCAACATTTATAACCTTGAACTTTGAAAAGCGTTTCACATGGAAAATAACTCATTTGCGTCAGGATTGTGCGTTGTTTTATTTATTTGCTTTGGAGACTTAGGAAGAATTCTTTCGAGGCGAAGCAACAACTCGGAAAAAATCCCAAAACCCGGAAGACGAAAAGCAAAACAGCAATGAAAGATTAATGATTATCGCCATGTAACAAAAATTAAATATTATATTTTAATATAAAACATTTTGACGCAATATTTATCTCACCCTTTTTCTCTCTGCTTCACTCACTTTCTTTCGCTGTACACACCCATATATATTTAACAACATTTAACTTTTTTGCTGTAATTTTTGTTTTACTACACTTATTTTTTGTTTGCCTTAAATTTTTATTTTCCTTGTATTGCATTTTTAATTGTCTTGCCTTATTTTATATTTCTACCTTAAAATAGGTATTTTTATAAAGATCACAAAAGAGCGGACTAGAAAAGGAAAGATGATTTATGCTTGTAAAATCACATTCACTTCATGTTAGAGTTTTACGTAATATTTGGGCGCACCTAGACACATACATTCACGTACAATCAATTTTGCATATTTAATTAATTTATATATATATATATATATACATATATATATAGATATAGATATATAGATAGATAGAGACAGACAGAGAGACAGACAGATATCCAAAATAAACTGTACTGTATGAGAAACTGGTATATATATATATATATATATATATATATATATATATATATATATATATATATATATATATATGTGTGTGTGTGTGTGTGTGTGTGTTCAATAGTTTTCAATAGTTTTCATACGAGAAAAGTTTAAGAATTTAAAGTAAATTTTCAGATTCTGAGATTGTTAGGTGAGTCGGACCTAGAATTTTAGTATCACTCCATTTTGGGTTGTGATTATATATATATATATATATATATATATATATATATATATATATATATATAGAGAGAGAGAGAGAGAGAGAGAGAGAGAGAGATACGTATTTTCGTTGTATCATGCCTGTCTAAACCATTAATAACCAATGCTTATAAACCTATAAAACGCGTCAGATATCTTTAAAACGATTAAGTGAATCCCTATACACCCTATACATATATATATATATATATATATATATATATATATATATATATATATATATATATGAAGAGACGATGATTCTATCTGATTAATTGAAAAATTATCTTCTGGCGAAGACTTCCTGCAAAGTGCGAGACC
Source organism: Acanthosepion pharaonis (assembly GCA_903632075.3). Lineage (NCBI taxonomy): Eukaryota > Metazoa > Mollusca > Cephalopoda > Sepiida > Sepiidae > Acanthosepion > Acanthosepion pharaonis. The sequence goes on along the minus strand of CAHIKZ030003327.1, from coordinate 620,128 downwards.
CGAGGGCCGCTTGAATTTGTTGTGCCTGCCAGAAGGCGGACCTGCAACGATTCTAAACACCCAAATCCCCGACAGAATATTGTACTGTAATATGAATTGATAAAGCTGATATAGAACAGCGTGTTTTGTCGGAATTTGAGCCGTTGATTGATTCCGACTTCCTTGCTTTCGGGATTCCGGCGCTCAGTGAAAGGTAATCGTTAAATCAAATTTGCGGTAAAATGGATAACTCTAGGAGGGTGGGTTTTTAAACATTGGATAAAATTTAATGATTCGGGTGTTATGTTGATGGAGCTATTTTTCGTTTTGCTTAAAAAGTAGGAGAGGAACTTGTCTTCTGGCTGAAGTTTTAGGTTTATTTTGCTTTACAACATATCAACCTCAAGAATTTTAGGATAGGTTCATATGAATAGAAAATGTATTTTTTACAAAAAATCACTTTGTAGATCAAGTTTCGTTGATCTATTTTTTATATGGAGGGTTTTGTTGTGGGTCTAATGTATTGCTGGTATTTTTTTCCAAAACTGTATTGCTGGTAATATATTTTTTAAAATATATACTACTTTGTAATATTATTTTTAATTTTTGCAAAAGTGTTTTGCTGGTAATATTTTTTCAGAAACATATTTTTGCTATAAAAATCTATTTTTATACATTCATAGTGTTTTGACTCAAGATTAAGGGTTAACTACTTGCCCATAGCTGGAACATTAACAGGTGTGACGACCACGGGTCAGGCTGGACCTGTGAACACAGAAAATAAGTAGTTCCACGCTGCTCAAAACCTACTGATCAGAGACCTTGCTGCCTGATGTAGTTTATCGTCATACCCAGTACGTTTGTGGCTGAAGATGTCGCCCATAAATAATGTTTGGACACAGCTAAATCGAAGATTAAAACTGCTAATTATCTGATTCTTTTCAACTAAGATGTTTGGCTTGACTATTTGCCCTCTTTATAAGTACTATAAAAGCGGGTCTTATCATAGTGGAATAGTTTGCCTGCTTGTATCGCAGACTAATTTTCTGGTTTAAAGAAAATAAACCCGTGGAGCAATTTGCTGACCATGCAGAGAGATTTGTTTGTCTAATGACGACTATGTTGCTGTCAAATTTACTGTTCGAATCATGGCCATGTCGCAGAGCAATTTGCTGGTATAATGAAGCTCACATCTTTGGCCAAAGTGCTGGGATAATGAAGATCATATAGCAAACCAATTTTCTGGTCTAATGAAGATTATGCCGCGTACAATTTTGGTGCTCAAATGAAGACCATGTTATAAGCTAATTTGCAGGTTGAATGAGCTCGATCCTCACTGGGTACCACGCTAATTATACAAGACCTAATTGTGCATGATAGACGATCTTCAGTAATAGGATTACGATTGCTGAAGATTGTCTACCCTTGTGCTCCGATCTAGTGGCCGTATACAAGATAAAATTTATTGATACTGGGATAGTAGAGAGTGGCGGTGTGAAACAAAAACGTGATATATAATAATCAGACAAAATATTTTAAAATAATTCTTCAAATTCTTTTCGGTCATTCTGTAACTCAAAGCTGGTTCCAGTTATGGCAACCCAAACTTCTGATGTAATAATGGGTCCTTGGAGCATGACGTTATCGTGTTCGTGGCGCCATATTCCTTCAGGACATTGTTAACCCTTATTTCCCACGGTTTCACTTTTTTTGTCGGCAAAGAATTGCCAGGAAATTTTGGAAACATATTCGAGTGGTTGTTTTCTCGATGGTTTGAAATCCAGAGATATGCTTCTCTCAAACTGGTTACCGAGCAAATTTAGAAATCTTAGACTGCGATTTTATCTTGCTTCATTTACTTTTTGGAATAATTGTGATTGTCTGTAAATGTATACATAAATAAGCATTTATTTTTCTTAAACGCTAAGAATTAATCAACTTGACATAAGCAATTTCAACTTTTTAAACCAATTTAAATGACAAACGTATCATTTAAAATAACTGTTCCTTAAATATATCATAACAGAGATTCACCAGTAGATAATATTTTCAGTCAATCAGATAGAATCATCGCTTTTTTATATCTATCTATCTATCTATCTATCTATCTATCTATATATATATATATATATATATATATATATATATATATATATATAGCATAATGAGAAGCCACGTATATTTCTTAATATGTATATATAGAAAAAAGTTGCAAATTTAAAAAATAATAATGTTTCTGTAAGTATTTATTTATATATTTGATATTTCAGATTGACCTCAATCTTTCTTCAGAAATAACTGTTATTTCTGAAGAAAGATTGAAGTCAATCTGAAATATCAAATATATAAAATAAATAAATACTTTCATAAAAAACATTATTATTTTTTTAATTTTCAACTTTTTTCATATATATATATATATATATATATATATATATATATATTATATATTTTTTTTAAAAATTACAGTTATAAGAGCAGTGTTTTAATATGCTTAATTTATACTTAAATTATAATTATTAAATTATACTTTTATCTCTATCTATAAAAGGCAGGATGTGTGTGTGTGTGTGTGTGTGTGTGTGTGTGTGTGTGTGTGTGTGTGTGTGTGTGTAACGAATGTGTGTGTGTGAATTGTCGACCGGATTTGCACCAAAATTTACAATTGCTCCAAGACGACCGATTTTTTCATTTCCCAACCCCAAAAAATTTATTTTTCATGTTTCACGGCAGTTTTCGTGCCATTTTGTACTGGCCAGAGCCAATTAATGGAAAAGGCCAGCGTGAGAGCCAACAGCAGACTGACACGAATGTTAACTAAGATTTAGCATGCAAAAAGAATCGTTAGATGCATTCGTCATAAGTGGAGAAATTTAAATGTGCATGGCAACTCCCATTTAAACACAATGTTGATTCTGATTTCGCAGAACTGGGTTGAGGTGAAAAAGTATTTTTATTAACATTCTTTTTTTTTCGTGTTTTTCCAGTTACGAGTCTTTTTAAAGCTGATCGTTTTGTTTTCATTTTATTTTTTCGTAACAGATTTGATGTTTAGTATAGATCTTATTGAAGTAAAGCATGTAGCAACATCAGCACGTCAAAGGTCACCCTTTAAAGGCAAGGAAGGGAAAAATATTTTATACAAGTCGTAATGGTTTTTGAATCCACGCTAAATATCTAAAAATATAAATGAAGTTACCTCCTTGAAACCTTAATGTTTGAATCAACAGATTTTTTAGCGCATTTATTCGAACAATCTATTACATTCATTTTTTGAGAATTCACTTATGAAGATGAGATTGAAATTATAGAGAGAAAACTCCCGCGCCTTCCTTAATGAGATTAATGGAATTTGCTCCGTGAATTTGAAAGGATTAAAAAATACAAATAAACCAAATATGACTAGATTATTCAACTAAACATGGTTGAATATATATATATATATATATATATATATATATATATATATATATATATATATATATATGTGTGTGTGTGTGTGTGTGTGTGTGTGTGTGTGTATGCAGCAAATTTTCTTTCAAAGATTCTAAATACGGTTGACATGAAAATGTATGTAATATTTAACTTTTACCAATAAAAAAGAAGTACAGAAACATTGCATAATTTACAATGTCCCAAGAACGTTCGGTCACTTCTTTATCCATTTTCAAGTTTGTTGTTAAGTTTTCTACGTGTTTTGACTGTTTAAGTTGTATTTTATTTTTGTGTTGTATTGAATAGTAGCATATATACAAGAAGTGACCGAAAGCGCTAAATATCTAAAATGCAGATGAGTTTATTCGAGAAACCATCGAGAACATGAGAGTAAATATAGGAATTCTGTTTTATGGATAAAGAGTAGTACTTAGCTATTCTTAGAAATAATATAAAAAAAGTACACAAAAGTATGTTTTAAGAGCGTCAATATACATTCCAACTTGACAATGACCCAAAACACATGCACAAATATTTACAAAACATGATGACAAGGAAGAATGGAGCAAAATACCTAGCAGTGGTTGTAGTGATCTTGTAAAGAACTATCAAAAATGATTAAAGGAATTAATTAAGAATAAATGCTACAGATTTGATTATTGAGGCAAGACGGGCAATAATTCTGTCCTATGTAAATTATTTTTGTTTGACATTAAAATAAAAATTTTGCTGTGAGCATCACATTCTTTCAAACCCGTTATTTTATCATTTGTTAAAAAAGCACATGAAGTTTTCATGAAACTTTTGGGTACTACAGATTTATTTGTAAATATGGAAGTGAGGGTGAATAATTCTGTCCACAATAAAATATATATATATATATATATATATATATATATATATATATATATATATATATATATATATACCGTGTGTGTGTGTGTGTGAGAGAGAGATGTGCATTCTAAAATAAGTTTTAATAAACTATTTTCATGGGATTTGTGCAATTTCATATATTATATACACATCTGAGTGTTTCAAAAACACACGCACGTATACACACGCACACACACTCACAGACGGAATACATACACACCCACTCAAACACACACACATAGAACGCAGATGAAGATACATGAGTCTAAATACATACAAAAAAGTAAATGTATCTAAATTTTCTTAAATATATGCATTAGTGTATATTCTTATTATGTATTATATGTATATGTATTAAAATTATTTTACGCCTATGTAACCCTGTGCGCATAAGAAAATAACACACTCACACACACACACACACACATATATATATATATATATATATATATATATATATATATATATATATTCTGTAAACCAGTAAGAGAAGACATCTGTATTTCATTCATTATCTCGTCGCCTGTCCTTCCTCATAAGATCAACCCTAAATCCCGGCGGCCATCCCCTCAGCTTATCTCTATACCACCCCACCTGCCTGATCTTAGGGCAGCCACGCCGTCTTTTAGCTTCTTCGTGTTTCTTTTTCTTTACAATTTTATTCCTCTTCTTCGTTTGTATTTCTTTCCTTTGCATTTAGATTTTAATTTTTTATCATGACCTTATCTGTTTATCAATCTACACCATGCTAGCTAGCTCGCCCTCTAACTTTATATATATATATATATATATATATATATATATATATATATATATATATATATATATATGCACATAAATAAATACATATGTGTGTGCATGTCTGCGTGCATGCGTTTGTGTGAGTACGTGTGTGTGTCTGTATATATGCGTATGGTTGTGAATTCTTGCTGCATAAGCAAACATATAATGCATTTAAACTAATTATATTCGCACTATTGTCCCCATCTTTGTTGTTTTTATCACAGCATTTCAGTCGTTGTGCTACGGCCCTCTTTGATCTGTAATGTCTGTTTAAGCCAGCGAGAATTAATTTAAAGTTTGGTTAATTTCAATCGAAAACTTCTCTCTCTTTCAGGTTCATTGTATTTTCCCCACTGTGTTTTCAAATCAGATCTGTTTCTCCAATGTGTTTCCAGAAAATATGTGTTTCTAATTCAGATGCCTTCCCAAATCAGAAGTGTTTCCAAATCAAAAATTAAAAGTGTACAAATGCAATTTACAATTCAACAGATCTTGCCAGCTGATTTAAGAAAACATTTTCATCTTTTTAAAGTTATTACAGTTTTCTTTTTATGGAGACTGAAGAGACTGTACAAACTGACCGTAGTGATTTTTTTTTACCAGTTAGCTTTTTCAAGGGGTTCATTATTAGTATATTTTTCTGACTGTATGTTCTAAGTTCTATTGTGCAGAAGTAATAGTAAGTCTATGGGGTGGTAGATGGGAGTTGTAGTAATTCTATGTTGGGAGTGTTGGTAAATGACCGCCAACACAGTCATTTAACGACAAATTTTAGCAAAGCCGTTCTCAAATAGGCTAAAGTTGATAGTTCACTTATACCATTTTATACAATATGCTTCAGTTATTTTCATGTGTCTTTTACAATTAGATGTTCTTAGAATGACAGCATTATCTACATACTGATTTCTGATGGTAGCCAGTAGTCGTATATGAGTTTTTACGTGATTCCTTATCAAACTGATATCGCTTTAAAATACCGTCGTGCGGGTGATATATGTCTGTTGTTTATTACAAGATTCACTGAAATGTACGGAGCAAGAGAATTGATAAACTTTATAAGGGGTATGAAATTTGAATTTGATAGACGCGTTGGTATTGGTAATTATGATGTTGACAGCTTCTAACTTTCTATCATTTTTGTTTTTACAGTAAGTTTCACCGCGTACAAGGCCCAGGAGCCACTCGGGGTAGAGGGTTAAGTTAATGGGTAGTTTATATGGATAAGAGAAGATAACTGTTAACTCTAGACTTAAGATTGTAGTGATCAGGGAAAATTTGGGGTCTGTTCCACTGGGCAGTGGTTCACGGCAAGAAGCTATTGTAAGTTTTACACGTTTGCTCGGGATGACGGGTGAAACATAATTTTCTGATGCATCACATGGCGATGTCGACTTGTTTATAATTTTGTGCATCTGGCTGCAATAAAATTTATTGTTATTTTTCTGTGCTTTATGTCAAGTATTGGTGACATGTAATCTTTTAGTAATAATCTTATTTGCTTATCGATAATAGAGTTAGGAAATTTATTGTTAATCAATAATTGCTTCATGTTTGAGTTCTCTAATAAATAGTTTCCGGGGCGGCAAGGTTAGGTGTGCTCTACTTAGAAAGTTTTTGTTATCACTGCTATTTGGTACCTTTGTTTCCATTCCATATCATAGCTGAGGAGGCAGGAGATTTTAGCGTATTTAGATGGGGCGATAAAGAATGGAATTTTATTACATAGTTCCACTAATTTTCGAGACCTTAGTTTATAATGATGTTTTTTTCTTAATGAAAACGCTTCCTTGAAGCTTTAATTTTAGGTTTAATTGAAATCTAAATGATTAAATTTACTATTTGCAGCAAGCAAAATACTCTGGTGTATTTGTAACAGAAATTATATCGATTGGAATAGATCTTTTTCTAAAGTAGGTGATTAGTGCCCGTTTTAGTCGCCTTTCATCTGTATAAAATATCTTCTAAAAATGAAATCTACTTTTCTGAAAAATTATTTGAGGAATTTTAGCTGATTTAAAGTATAATTAATATGATTTGAAAAAAATATTTATTTTAAGTTGAAAATAACAGAGAAATGGATTTTTAAAACAAACAGTAGCCAGTGATTACGTGCTTGTCACTGCTTATCAGTCACGTTACAAGTGCTGTTAAATTTGTCAACACCATTATTATTGTTCTACGAAGATTTTATCTGTTAAAACATAATTTAAGAAAATGACGGGTGAGCCACTTTTTCATATAATTTTTATGTAGTCAGTAGTCTTAAAAATGTTGGAAAATATTATCCGTAACCTAATTTAAGGAATGTTGACTTTAAATTTACTTTAGTTTTCGTTCTTATTTTCTGATATTGTCGTGTATAGTCAATCATACTTTCAAAAATGGGCACATTACGTAATATTTTATATATATATAAAAAATAAAAAAATATTTCAAAAGTTTTGCTGCAAAAGAATTTGTAGTAAGCTTTTCTATTTGTGATTAGTAAATATAGTTTTCACTTAACAATATCAGCTAACCAGATGAAAGTAATGCAGACTTTTAAAAGATTTATATATTATAAATCATTATAATTAAAATTCAAAAAATTGAAGCAATTCTTGTAAAAATTCATTACTCATCGAATATTTATTTCTTAAGACAATAGTGTACTTAATAAATCATATTTATAAAAGCAATTAAATAATGTTTAATAGTTTTATTGAATTTGTTATTTTACGATTCAGAACAGATTTCGAGAAATGAGAAGTATTTTGAAAAAAAAATGAGGATTTACCTTCTCCACGGAGTTTCCTTTTAACTAATAAAAGAATTTTGGATGAAGATTTATTTCTCGAAATTTTATAAAATTAAGTAATTAGGCGGGTAACAGATATATAAAAACATAGTCTTACCAAGATTTTCTATAAAAAACAATTCCCAAATAATTTCATTTATTTGGGAATAAGTTCTGAATGTTTCATTAAAACAATGTGTTTTTCACCAGAAAAACCCACTAAAACACTAATCGTAAATAATTAAAAATTAATAAAATAATAAAAAAGATAATTTGGTCTTTCCGCTTAATAATAACATAGACATTTGATTATAAACCTTTGTTTTTATTAAGTTTTGGGTATTTTATCATCATTCCATGCTGTTTTTTCAATGAAAAAGTAGCGATTGCTAAATTTTATTGTTAACACAAAGTTCATATGAGGACTTTGGTACAGAGCTTGTTGTTTTCTTTTTTTCTGAAGTAGAATTTTTTTTTTAATTTCTGTAATAATTTTTGCTAATATTAATGTCATCGACGTACTTTGTGTAGATTTGTGGTTTTATTGTATATTTTGTTTTGCTTTTGTACACATTCTGTTTGTTTTCAACGTATGCCAAGCAACACTCAGAGATAGCAGGACCAAAAGGGTTACATATCCCTTGTATAATGAACATGAAAATCCTAAACAAATTTTCGTTGCGAAGGAAATTTGGGAGCTTATTTTAACTTGAATCAAATTTAGTTAATGATTCGAAAACGGGTTATTGAGCTAGAGCCGTATTTTTGTTTTTACAGCATTTTTAATAGGAAATTCAGTATTTGTTTTCGATACACATTTTTATATCGATCAGCGTATATAAACAAACTCTTGTATATTATATTCCTATTATTATATGCGTGAAAAATAAGAAATATTGATAATATATTATAATAAGATTATGAAATAAATTTAAATATAAGCAACACAACATATAATTATACAATCCATTCCATTACATTAGAACTTTTTATAAACAAATATCTCGGATGTTTGGCAACTTCTTCATAGGTAAAGAAGCGATTGGATGCATAATTTTAAAATGTCAACTGTATGGCTAGAAAATTGTGTCAATGATGAGAAATATATAAATAGATGCATGCTGGTTTGCTGTAGTTACGTATTTTGAAAAACATGTGAGGAAGAAACAAGTGAGAACAATAAAAATATAATTATTATTTTGAAAACATTACGTAGTAACAAATGTAACCAAATGCGCAAAAAGGAGCATATCCCTAGTTTATGTTATTTATTAAAAATTCTGTGTTGTTATCCATTATCGTAATTTTCTCATTATGCTTTAAATGCAAAACGGTTGACAATGTGCTGAGCGTTCATTAGAACGTGAAAAATTAGACATTATGGAATTTTTTCTATGTACAACTTTGCATAAGTACTTATATCAATGGTTAATATATAGTTTTCTATTACTTGTACCCTTGAAGATGATCTTGGAAAAAGATCGAAAGTACTTGGGAAATGAAAATACAAGAAATTTAAACAGCTATAGCACATTTCTCTCATACTTCAACATCAATATAAGGAAGGTGTTTGTAATTTATTCAATCAGACATGCCTAAAAGAGAATTTCCTGCCTAAATAAACAATTATATATATATATATATATATATATATATATATATATATATATATATATATATATATATATACATACATCAGTGAAACTGCTTAGCGTTGAATTTTTTTTTTTTTTTTTTGGTAAGTATATTTTATTTTTGATCAGTATATATATATATATATATATATATATATATATATATATATATATATATATATATAGGGCTATGTTCTATTGAACTCTTCCACGCGCTGCTCAAAATTTTTGCGGCGTTCCCAAATCAACCATTTCCAGCCAGATCTATCTCCAGCAACAGTTTACTAGTCTTCAACATTAACCCCAACAGTCTTTAGGTTATATTTAGCTACATACTTGAAACGTTTTGGGGCTTATGAATTTGCAGTGTTTATGTAAAATTCTTTCTGTCACTGGCTGGTTTAGCCAGTTACATGAGATCATGCCAGAAAGGTCAAGTGCAATTTCCTCAGAATGCAAAACTACCAGAAAGACATGCAGGTTACTTGTATGAGATTTATGACAAGGTTTGTAAATCGGTTACGGGATTCAAACATCTCATGGTTATATTCAGGAACGAACAAATTTCCAACATTGATAACACAAACAAATTTTATGTTTGCCACGTGTGTAAGAAGTTGTAAAAGTGAAGCTGGCCTTAAGAATCACTTAAATAGCAGAGCGTTAGCTCGGGCAAAAATGATGGAAATGATGGAAATAATCAAATTCTGAATGAAAAGCATAATAAAGCTAACAAGTGAAGAGATGGCCTTCTTCTTCTTCTTCTTCTTCTTCAAAGAAATGACAATTATCATCTATGTGTGTGTGTGTTTGTGTACCGGTGTATTTTTCTGGTTATGTATATATTGAGATTTCCATCTGCTGTATATATATATATATATATATATATATATATATATATATATATATATATATATATAATATTGGATTGTGTTTCGACCGTTGTACACCCGGTCTTTTTCAGTTAATTGGACTTTCGAACCTAACCCTTTATTTTGTCCACTGGAGTAAATTGTTCCACGTGTCATGCCTCTACCGGATGTCTCAGTATAAGTTATTTCCATTTTCCCTTAATTCTTTGTAAACTCACACCCCAAGTCACAGGATTCTACTAACTGTCTCAGTAACCCAGAGCTCATATTACAATTTGTTGTTCTTATTGTTTTTTCTAGCATTCTGTATTACTGGTTCCCATATTGTATTCATATGTATGTTTGACTTAACATATGAGCTGATTCCTTACATTTTCTTATTTTACAGTGATGTTCTCTGTTTGTTATTTAATCTCATCTCCAAGGTGGTGAACTCCCTTTTTCCTCCATATGTGGTCAGACACGCCTGTCTTTTCTATTTTCCCTCGTGTTACGGCATCACGGTGTTCATGCAGTCTCACCTTAATGGAGCGGCTTGTTCCTCTTTTATGTTTCTTACCACAGTTGCATGGGATGGCGTACACTCGATCGTTAATCATTTTCTCCTTTCTGGAGGAGAACATGATTAACGACCGCGCCTGCGAAGTCATGAAGCACTTAGGAAGGTCGCTCTGTTATAATATGGACTACAGATCTTTTGCATCTTTCCGATATTCCCTTCACATAGAGTAGGAAGACATAGGCTGTTTTCTGAGTGCTGTTATTCTTTTGCACCCTTCTATCCCAGTTTGTCGGAGCGGTTGTCATGTATCCACGGTATTTGTTATATTGTAGGGTACGGCTAATACTGACCATTTCTTGTTCATATGTCTCTGGGTCGCCATTTATAACATTTGGACGATATTATAGGCAAACAAATGATACATTGTTTTACATTGTATGGATTTTGGGAGTCGAAGTAATAGGTTCGGTTCGAACTTCCAGTCAGCTGGAAAAGTCCAGAGTATACAATGGTCGAAACTTTGTGAATATAGCAACAAAGATGAGGACAACAGTACGAACAATGTAGTGTAAATTATTACAATACCTCATCTCAGAAATATATACATATATGTGTGTCTGAGTTTGTATATGTGTTTGTATGTGTGTATATGTGTTTGCATGTGTGTATATGTGTGTTCGTCAAAATTTAGATATAATAAACATATATCTGTAAAAAATTAACATGAATAAAGACAAAAGGAAAAGTTTTCTTAGCGGACGCTTTCCGTCCTCGAGTGGATTTTATCTAGGGAAATGTAAGGATTTTATTTTGCAAGTATTTATAAACAGAAGAAAAAAAAATATCGTTAATTTTTCAATTATTTTTTCAATTTAAGAACGCTCATAAATATACTTCTTGATAACTAAAAGTCAATGGAATCTATATAGGGTGTTAAATGATGTAATTTAATGTGAGTCCAGCGGTTGTAGTAAGCGATCCTACCTAGGAGTTGCCAATGTCTACGTGTTTTCAAAGTGAGGTGAGATAAGGTCCTGTTCTGATGGAAAAAAAATAGACTTCCGATTAACCAATTCTTGACGCTTTTCATTGATTGCTGACATTAACATGTCCTGTTAGAAGAGTAATTGCTGAATGCAACCATTTGGAGTGTTTAATGATGATTCAGTTCGTTTTCTCCGGGAACCTTTTCTCTCTACATTGTTGTAAGCAAAAGCCATTGTTCATTGCCTGTGGTATTTCCAGTCAAAATGGTTAATCTTTCCTAGGTTTGAAACGAGAAACGAGAAACGCGAATGGAAAAGGGCGGTTCATTAATGTATTCGAAAAAATCCTGAAGCAGCCAAACATCAAAATGCTTAATATATCAGACTGCTTTCAAATACCTTACAACACTCATATGTGATATGTGAAGTATTTCTGTAGTGTTCCGTGTCGTGTAAGCTGGATTATTCTTAATCATCGTTTTGATTTGGTCATCTTAATAACTGCTGAACTTCCAGACAAAGATTTCCAATTCTGAACCAAGCGAGTCCTAAATTAACAATGCTTTCATCTACGTCACCATCTCCATAGATGTAACCGATCTTTTTTGCTATTTTAACAGTAAAATTTTAACGTAAAAAAATTCAAAATTCACAATCTACACGGGAACCCTTTAGAAGGATGTGCTGAAATGTCACCATTCAGAATATATATATATATATATATATATATATATATATATATAATATATATATATATATATATGAACACGGCAACAATGTGCTCA
>CAHIKZ030003327.1:532500-602500 GCA_903632075.3 Acanthosepion pharaonis | reverse complement strand
AGCTACAGGTCTTTATTGAAATTTATTGGTTACGTATCACGAACCTAACGTTAAATAAACGTTTTTATATCCGCCTTTTTTCAAAGAGATTTTTAAGTAAGCATCTTTCTAATTAGTTACTATAGAAGATCAATATTCCTATAGTGTTATTGATTACCTCTATACTGGAACATTCTGTTTGAATTTAATGGCTTCCATATACGAATTTATCGATATCAATCCATTTATTATTAGGGTTTTAATTGTTATTACCACTACGAAGTGACAACAGGTATTTTCCCTTAAGGTTTACTACTCCAGGTTTTATGGATAGCATAGCAAACGGTTTTAAATGAAAATCTAGCTGGAAAGTTGTAAATTGTTTTATAAAGACAATTAATATTATTGCTGTGACAGTTTTGTTTCTGTTTGAGTTGATGTTATGACAGTGAAAGCCGAAAGCTGGATCACTTGGAAAAACAGAGGCCAGAGATCAATAACATTCATACAATGGGAAGGGTTCAAACGGCTTTGATTCGAGTGCATTAACATAAATCCGACACTGCCTGAAGAACAAAAAATAAAAATCAGATAAGCTGTGACTAGGTTACTTACCGAATACCCAGACCAAGAAAGTGAATGATGTCTATTAGAAAATTCCAACGAACTTTATTATTTGTTTTATAGGAAAAAAATCCATTTTAAATTAATAACATTTGTCAATATGGATGAACCGCAATCCTTTGCACAATTCCCAATGTATGACTTGCTTTTCTATTGCCCCTATTTTTACAATCTTGTAGGCCAGTTTGTCATATTCACTAATTATGTGTTTTGCTGTCTTGTCACTTTCTCTGCATTATCACGATATTTCTTGTTTTTTTCTGGGGTTTCTACCATTTCGTCAAAATGTAGTTTGTCCTTATGAATTTATTAGGGGATGGAATGGCAGGGGATTTCGTATTTCTCTTCAGATGTTGTCTGCGTAGCCATGCCCATCCGCGATATTTATCATAAGCCTTTTAAACTTTCCCAACAGTTTTTATTTTTTTATTTTCATTATTTCATTAGACTACCCTTGACCTGTTGAGTCAATCACGGTCCAGGTTATAAAGCATTGAAGTTGATTTCAACATTAAAAAACTGTTTGAAGAAAGTTGAAATAAAAATACTTACTGTATAAGCAACTCGTATTTTAAAAATCTTTTCACTTAAAATTTATTACCTACACGAATTGGGTTTAAAATGAATTTTTAAAAATGACAATGTTTTCCTGAAGCTTTCAATTTAGCTTTAAATGAAAGCTAAAGAATTAAATTTACTTTACCCCGTAAGCAAAATACTTTGATGTATTTCTGACAGAAATTATAAAGATTGGAATAGATTTGCATTTTTCAGTAAAATCGATAACGTAAGCCATTTTTTAGACATTTGTGAACAAAACTTAATTTTCTGATTCAAAATTTGCAAAAATTGAATATATATTTCTGAAATGTTGTTTTGAGGAAAATTGTCACATTTAACGTAAAGTTAATCTGATTTGAAACAAATATTACTTACTTATAGCATAAAATGTTGTACACAAGCATTTCTAACAACGGGATCTTATTTTTCTGACGAACTAATCGATTTATGGGCGGCGGATTGTAATAAGCTTTAAAATATATGATAAGTAAATACAGTTTTACTTAATAAAAACACTCCCTAGGAATTATCTCATCGAAATTGAACTTTAAAAGATTCAAAATTTTTATAAATTTTTCATTTTCAATTTGTAAAATATTGTAAAACAATGAAAATAAATCTTCTAAAAATTCATTTTTCATCGAAACTTTTTTTCCTTTCATATATATTATTCATAAATGCAATTAAAATCTTCTCTAATTAAATAATGTTCTTAGTTATATTGCGTTTTTTTTTTTTGGGGGGGGGTGTCGATTCAGAACAAGTTTTCGGTAAGACCAGGTCCGATTTAGCAAAAAAATAATTAAAATAAAATAAAAAATAAAAAAATAAAATCGGTGACTTAAATTTTTTTTAAATATTCTGCTTTTAAATAATATCATCACTAAAAATTATCTCGAATAATTTCTCAAGCTTTCAGAAATTAAGTAAGGAGGAGAAACACAAAAAAGATTTTTTAACAGTAGATTTTAAAAAAAATAATTTCCTTCGCTTGTGAATAAGTCCTGAAAATGACTTTAAAATCTGACAATAATTTGATTTTTGCAAGAATTTCCAAATTAATGTGTCTGCCACCGCAAAAAAGAGGCAAAAAGTTATGTTAACTGTTAGTACAACCGCTGACGCAAGAAAAACAAGTTTTTTCATCAAAATTCCCTATGTTTTTGTTTTTTTTTTGTTTTTTTTTTTAAGGCAATTCATCCCAAGCAGGGCTGGAGTGCCATTACCACACAAGAGGGTTGCAGAGGATTGGAAACAAGAGTAAAGAGTCGTGTTTGAGGAAAGGATACAGAGAAGGACAGAGAACAAGCTCAGGGTGTTAGATGTCGATTGACTTTACACTTGAATATTTGAAGATTATAGTCATCGGGGAAGCAAGTAAGGGGAAGGGAGAAGCTATTTGAGTAGAAAAGACGGCAACATTTAACCGTTTTGACAGTGAAAGGGTAGAACCGAGATGCCATCCTGGTAGGTTGCTTAAATTCATGTAGTTCGGGAACCAGCGAAATTAGCTCGTCAGAACAGTTGCCATAAAAAATACTTGTAGAACAGACAGAGGGAGGACACGGCATGTCTGTGGGATAAAGATTGTAGACTATATGCCAGATCAGGACATATCATCTTTCATATTCGTCTCTGGATTTTGTCAAAAGCCTCAAGACGTATAGCAGCAGCAGCAGATAATATATGACAGCAATATTCCATGCAAGGTCGGATGGTTGTTTTTTTTTTTTCTTTAGATTTGAAGGATGAACTCAGACGAGAAAAACTTTCTGGCACAACATAGAAAACCGATTTTCCTTGCGGTAGATGAAGCTATTGATTCAATGTATTCATTCCACCTCATGTTAGTGGAGAGCGTGAGACCAAGCAGGCGTAACGAGGAGCTCTCAAGGAGTTGGAAGTTAGCCATTCTGATGGGAGGCAGGAAGGCTTTCTGTGGGGGGTAAAGGAGAGCAGTTGCGGTTTGGAGGCCTTAAAGTTTACAAGCCATTGCCCGTCTCAGTCAACAAGAGATTAGAGGTCGTTTTCGAGATTAGCAACCAGGTTAGTTTTGTCAACGATACCAGATTTACTACTGAGTCAGGAGTAAATAGTGGTGTCGTCCGCGTAGATGTCAATTTGGTAACTGATAATATAATGAAGGTCATTGATGAAGGTCAGGAACACTGTAGGGCCCAATATAGAGCCTTGGAGAACACCAGCATTCATGATAAACGAGCCTGATGAGAATCCGTTTAGGTTAACATTCATTTCACGGTTTGACAGGAATAATTGTATTAAGTCAAATAATCGTCCTTTAATACCGTATCCCTGAATCTTACGAAGAAGGCCAGCATGCCAAACTCAATCAAACGCTTTAGAGATATCTAGAACCACAGTTCGAGATTCTCCATTATTGTTGAGTGCTTGGTATAGAAATTCAGTTATGGCCGTGAGCAAGTCAGCAGTAGATCCAGCAAAGCGGAAACCATATTGCTTGTCGGAGAGCAGATTATGTGAAGTATGGTGCTTAACCACTTCGGCGTTGATTAAAGCCTCGAAGAGTGGTAGGAGACTGATAGAACGGTAATCAGACGGATCAGAAGTGTTTCCAAGGTTCTTAAAGACAGGCACAACAGATGAGGACTTCCAACAGACTGGAAAGCAAGAGTCGGTGAGGCAGTAGTTGTAAAGTTTAGAGAGGACAGGAGCAAATTCAGGAGAACATTTCTTCAGGTATCCCGTAAGCCAACACTAGACGTATGGGAGTCTACTTTAGAGATCATGTCCAATACCATCGTTGGTGTTATGTGCATTTCATCCAGTAGGGCATCCGTTTTAGGGAGAAAGTCCGGTGTGGATGAGAACTTACGAGCAAAGCATTCAGCCTTATCAGCTGAGGAGACCTGGACCTCAAATTGGTTGAATAAAGGGGGCATTGTGGGTTTGCTGTTGTTCAGTACGCCAATAATCTTTTGAATCAAATTTGCGAGACGCAATACATTGATTCTTTCTTTCGGCAAAGAGAAAATTTCCTTCTCTGAGGACATGTTGCATTCGTTACAAACAGTGACAAAGTGACGTCGGCTGTAATCAGACATATCTCTACGGTATAGACGGAAGTAGTGATTCCTGTGAGCAATAGCTGCTTAACAAGCAGCTGAGGATAAAGGTGATGAACGCGATTTCACCTTACATTTTCTTGTAGGAATGAAAGCCTCGATTCCAGCTTTTACCCAGGATGAGACCTCAGAAGCACATTTTTGAACGGGGATGTAAAAGAGAATATTCCAGATGACATCACGAATGAAATCTCGGAACGAGTCCCAAACTGCTCGTTGATAATAGAAAAATGTTGGTAGGAGGTTATTTATTGGTGGGTAGGTAGAAGGAGATGAAAACAGACACAACGGCATGATCAGAGTTGCCAAGAGGGCAGAGCTGCATGGCACAGCAAGACTCGGGGATGGAGGTAAAACAAAGATTAAAAAGGAAGTCTTATCGTCATGGTTACTTGGGAAACGCGTAGGAAAGTCAACCACTTGTGTGAGAGATTGAAAAGTGATTTTATGCCAGGAAGGTCAGTTACAGAGTGTTTAAGCCATTTAGTATGGTGGGCATTGAAGTCACCACACACAAATATGTTTGTAGATAGATGTAGATTGATATCCTTGTCTATATTATTGGAAATGCAATCGAGTATACATCACAGGAAGATGGAGAGCGATAGAGAAAGAAGAGATAGCTTATAGATTTGAGGAAAGATAGACGGAGACATGTATAAATGGTCTGGATATTCGAGAGAAAGTTCCCTAACCAGTGGCAGATGGCACCGTGCGTAAACTCCCAGGCCATGCATGTGGGTAATAGTGTCCTTTCTTAGGAGAGAAAGTTAACCGGGAATCGAGAATCAGGGGTGGGGTTTGACAGATTAACTTTGGTCTCGAAGAGAGCTAGTATATCAGGATACTTCAGGAGTTCTAAAAAGGAGTAAAATGTTAATAAAACATTCAAAAAAGACTTTAATCCTTCCTCTTAATAATAACAGATTTTGACGCTAAAGCTACCTTTTCATTACGTTTGGATCATGTTTTCTCACGGTATACTGATTTTTTTACGATCTCGTGTAGGTACCTACTTTAAATATTTTTAAAATCAGATTAACTTCAAATATTTTGAATATGCCAAAAAATATTTTGAATCATATTCATTTAAAAATGATTTTATATATGGTAAAATATATTTTTAAATATTTAAAATATTTTTTGTTTAAAGAAATCTGAAATATAAATATGCACGCACGCAATCGCAGAACGCTGGAAAGAGAGAGGTGGAAAGAGAGAGGTGGAAAGAGAGAGAAATGTGGAAAGAAACTAATCATTATTATATGCCGGACGCACGGTGCAAGCACGAATTACAAACTTTTAGTGTTAGATAGTGTTATGGTCTGGTTCCTTGTACCACGGTGATTGTCCAAGGTAGAACCAATAAAGAAGAACGCGAACACAGGTATGGAATAACACAGATATATTACAAACAGGAATATATACAGAGAAGTATAAGTGTTAGTATAAACAATCAGGTTTAGTAGAGAGAACAATGTAGTCTCGACGAGTATCACTATTCCAATGTCTTGCAGTAATTGTCTGAACGCGACTCTGTTTCGGACTGCCTCTGACTCGACTCTTGACTCGACTTGAACTACTGACTCGACTGAGTCACTCCTTGCCTACTCCTGAGGCGCAGTATTTATTAAGTATGGAATAGTCAATTATTATTATTATGGGTAAGATCCCATAACAAATAGATAGACAGATAGATAGATAGTAGCGTTATTCGCTTCTCCATCGTTTTTTGCACAAAGCAATTTCTGTTATTTAGCTTAGTTTCAAATATGTTTTTCCTCCCCTTTTGTGTTTTTCTTTCATTTTTTTCTGCTTCCCTGTGTCCCCTTCTAGTATTCTTTTGTATTTATAACATCTCTGGGCGGGTATTTACCTGGTTGTCTTCTTATCTGGTACGTCAATTCAATTTGCTACTTGAACTTGACTCTTTTGCGTTAGTGATAGCAGGAATTCTCTATCCCAAATTCCATTCCGAGATCATCGCTGCGTTCTTGATCCATGCTTGGCTGTTCTTGCTTTTGTGAATTGCTATCTTTTTTTTTCAACATCCGATTTAAGTGTCATGATGGTTAAAAGACTGGTTAACCAGCTGAAAAATCGTTTTGCAAATAATTACCACTCCGATAAACTTCCCTTCTGCGTTAAATTACAACTTTGTTTAACTAGGAATTAGTTAATAACCTCTCTACTTGTTCATTAATCTTAAGGAACCTAAGGCTTTCGAGTATCCAGCTGAAACTTTATGCATCCAATCATTCATCCAGCAACAACAGTTTTATTTCTCGGCTTTCTATTCTATCAGGATCATCTGATCAACGTAGGACGGTCATTTGGTCGTTTAGTTCCTCTCCTGCGTCCTTTCTGTTCTTCTGGAAATATTTTTTTGTTTTTTCCAACGTGATTCATATTTTATATGCTATTTATCTTGTGAATAATGTGTAGATCAGTGGTTAGGATATGTTCGTAACGTAGTGGTTATCGGGGCAGAAATATAGGATAGACTTGGCCTATTCAAATTCCAGCGAAAGCCATTGAGTTCGATTTTATACAAACAGCCTTGGAAAAGTATAAAATTATATCTTCTCTGCCAATAAGCTATGAATTAATAGCAGACCGGACTCTCTATCTTTAGTTGTCATATTCAAACCGGTTGGACGTTGGTTTAACAGCTCCATTCTATAAAAACAGAAACTAGAGCATCAACTAGAGCATCAACACCTCTCGTGGTGAGGCTTTGGCCGTATACACTACGGAGGAAGCTCAGGGTTTAAACACCTGTCTAGTAAGCATGTGACTGGTCTATACTTGATAGTCTTTGTTTTTTCCGGTCTTTTTTTTTTCAACGACCGTTCTGGGTATGACGATAAACTACACCCAGGAGCAAGCCTCCGGCCGGGAGATTGGTGGTTTTAACTGCAGTCATTCCCAGATCCATCCTGACTCGGTTGACCCGAAGTAGTATCACCTGTCAGAGTCCTAGGTATGGGCAAATAGTGAATACCCAAACAAAAATCAACAGTATATTTTTATAATAAAATAGCCCGTGCATTTTTATAGCAAAATGACAATTAATGCAACACTAAAAAATATTTAAATTAATTCTTATAGTAAAATTACCAAGAATACATTTTATGATCTACAAACTAATATATCTAAAAACAACTTTACCCTGAGAGTATAAAATTATGTATAAGTTCTCTGTAGTGGTAGGCCGCAAAACAAATTGAACCGACCAACAATAACTATTTATAGTAAAATTACTGATAATACCTATTTATAGTAAAATTACCGAGAATAAATATTATCTATATTTGACGGTATGCAGTTGCGTTCAAAATACATTTCGGCATTTAGTAGCTGATAGCAATTGATGTTGCGCTCAACAAAATCAACAATCCAAAAATACATAGTAAAATGACTAAAAAGAAACTGGCCCACAATTCCTTTTATCTGTAGTTGAAGATATGCTATTGTGTTCAAAATATATTTAGTAAAAGATATAAAATTGCTGACAAAATATTTAGATTTCGACATAAAAAGGCTTAGTGTCGATAAAAAGATTATTTTGTGCAATTAGTACATAATTATCCCTGCTTTAGCTTACAATTTATTCTCATTATTTACACAAGGCTTCCAATTATCCGTCTACTTAATACCGATGTTAACACAACGTTCATTGACATGAGTTATTTAATGTACTCCCTGAGTGACTCCTGTTTTAAATTCTGCAATAAAAGTCTTACAGCATCTTGCTTTCCTGGCTATTCAAAGTGCTCTTCTGTAGATACATTCTTTACGGGCTCTGGCAAACCAGCTGATTCTTATAACTATCGGATTATGGGCCTTCTGTCTTTTTATAGCATATTACCAGAGACTCTAATCAACTTTGAAATGCTTAAGCATCTCATTTCTCAGTGAATGACGGTCTTAAACGATACCCGCCATCCATATATTTACCACACACTCACACACAAATAGACGCTCACACAAATAGACACACACACACACACACACACACACACATATATATATATATATATATATATATATATATATATAGTTTTATAAGAAAATATAGTTTTAAGATATGCTATATTTCTGGGCAACAGATCGTATGTAAATATAAAAGTGGACACCAAGCGGCGACAGTCTGTTTTAGATTTGAACGCAATCTTTCGGTTAAGTGTGTTGTCTGTTGGCTTAAGTATTTATGTATGCAGAAAGCTGGGTTATTTTACAATCAGAAGAGAACGAAAAATATAGGAGTAACTGAAGGAACCTACAAAGAGAGAAATTACTCGCAAACTATCCTTTAGAAATAGCACAATGCTTTCTAAACATATATGGGAAATTAAAAACAAGAACCAAATTACACCAAAATATCATGGAAAATAGAATCAAGCTATAACTATAAATCACAAAATTGTAAACTTTGTCTGAAACAGAAAATAGCTAAAATCACCTTCCGACACAAACACAAATTATTAAATAAACTATCAGAAATCTCAAAATGTAGACACGAAAACAAATTTTTAATACGTTACTTAAAAATAGAAAACTAAAAAAGAAATACCGTGTCAAATATAACCACGAAAAATACAAATATAAACAAGAACGCAGATAATGTACCATACTGTAGACAAAGCCAATATTTTAAACTAAACAAATACGAAACCCACGAAAAAATAAAATAAAGAAAAAATCGAAATGAATATATGAAGAAATTAAGTAAATAATAAACGAATTAACAAATTACGCATTCAAACATAAACACAAGGAAATGTAATAATAATAATGATGAGCAACATATAATTAAGTATTCAATAACAGATAATGAGTAAATGTTTAACAAACAACACTAGAAAACAACTACACATAACTACATTCGGATCCACAACTATTTCTAGTCAATAAATTCTAGAATAATTTGAACCATGATCGTTACCGGCTATTTAGTAAATGTTATGGTAATACGAGAATAGACCTGATTACCGATAATGCACCACTAACCAAGATATATAAATAGTCAACCCAATTCACAAGATTGTGTTTAGAGATGAAACATATGGTTGCCACTTTATGTTAACCTCATTGTCGCAAATAAATTGTAACGTATAATGTTTATATATATATATATATATATATATATATATATATATATATATATATATATATATATATATATATATATATATATATAATGAGACCGGGAAAGTGTGTGTGAGAGAGAGATAGATTGGGTTAGATAAAAGTTTCGCTAGGTTATTAGGCAGAGAATTTACTTAATAAACCGAAGGAACATTTTAGCATACCCAATATACATATATAAGTAATTTTTCAAACGTATCTTAGATGTGGCACAAGGCCGAAAGTAGGGAGCATCTAGTGAGGATCGAACTTACTACTCAATTTTTACTAGCTAGACAAACTTGCTAACCGTTACACCGCCTCGAGGAGCCCATACTCAATATACATATATATAGTCATGATTATATGCGACACAACGCCGAAATTAGGGAGCAACCAGTGATGGTCGAATTGAATACTCCTTTATTCAGTCGTCATTGATCTAGCAAAGCAAGCTTACTAAACATTACAACTCCTTGATATACCCATTATATAAACTGGTTGCTCCCTACTTTTGGTGTTGCGTCACATATAATCATCACTATATATCACATATAAACTTATCTATCTATCTATCTATCTATCTATCTATCTATCTATCTATATATATATATATATATATATATATATATATGTATATGTATGCATGTGTGTGTGTAGGAAAAACTGGTATGAAGTGGAATGACTGTATTGAATTATATTAATCCATTGCTAGTTCAGCTACTATGGAAGTTTACTGTGTCGTGCAAGACAATTTGACACGCCAGAATCTATCATACATATGTATGTATCTCTACCATTCGTCCATGCTTAGAATATGGCTGCCACATATGGTTCGCTGCCCCTGCTATTTACCTTCTGCTCCTTGATAATATCCAAAGAAAAATCAGCAATATTACCAGTCCTGATCTGTCAGCGCGGCTTCAATTACTTTCCCACTGCCGTAAGTTTGCCTCCGTGTGTCTTTTTATGGTAATTGTCTGGACTGTGGTACCTTCTTTAATTTAATCGCAGTACTAGACTGGCGTCGAGATCTTATAGTTTAAACTTGAGCTGGCTAGATGTAACCGTAAGTTATATGTTGACAGTTTCTTTTCACGCACTTCTCAATTGTTGAACTCCCTCCCGGCTTTCCAGCCAAATTTAATCTGCAAAAATTTAAATGCAATGTCCTCCTGATTACTCTTTTCTCTTTTTGCTCATTATTAATGTTTCTGTTCTTAATTCTTCTACATCCTGTAAAATCCCTTGTGTCTTAGCGACTTTACTGCCTTGTATCGGGTGATACCGATTTATTATATATATATATATATATATATATATATATATATATATAGGACAAAAATGGCACCCAGCTATGCTAACATCTTCATTGGTGCCCTGGAACAAGATATGTTTAGTAGATACCACCTGGCAACCCTACAATATCACAGGTATATAGACGACATCGTCATATAGACTCACGGAGAGACAAATCTCCTAGGTCTTAAAAAGTACCTGAATAACTTCCACTACACCATCAAATTCACTGTGGAATATTCCATCACTTCCATTCCGTTTTTCGACACACTGGTACGTCTCAAAAACAGCCACATATTCACTACACTATGCACCAAGCCTATTGATGGTCACAGCTCCCTCAATTTCAATAGTTGCCACCCAATCAAACTAAAAAATCTATAATCTACAGCCAATGCTTACGCATCAAACGCATCTGATCTCATAAGAAAGATTACAGATTACACATAGGACAACTTTACAGTTAATTTCTAAACAGAAATTACCCACACAGAATAATCAAAGAATCCATCACCAAAGCTTCGAAACTTAACAGAAACACTCTCTTCAACTACGTAACGAAAAAGAATAATTCCAGGATCCTCATGTTTTTCATTTATCCACTAACATCCAAAAACATCCACAAACTTTACCAAACATTAACTAAAGATTTCCAACATTTAAAATTAGATAAGACTATTATCAATTTATTTAATGATAACCTCCTAGATGCGAGATGATTGCCCCCAACGTCTTCAGACTTTTAACATCATCAAAAATCTGCAACACACCACCACACCAAATGAATGTCATCTGCAACAATCTCCGGTGCCTAGTCTGCAAATACATCAACACTCACAAAAACTTCACACCCCACCGGTACTCACGTATTATTCAGACCACCTGCTCTAAGCTGTGACAGCTCCAATCTTGTATATCTGATGTGAAAAAGGGAATTATGTGACAGAAACCGGAACAGAGTTGCGGTTACTGTTCTATAAGCACAATAAAAGCATCAGGGACAACAACAATAATTTACCGGTATCCGTACATTTCAATCAACCTGGTCACACCATTGACGACGTTGGGTGCGGGCTTTTAGTGTCATAGTTCGGCAGACAGGAGGATAGACACAGATCAGAGTTAAAGTATATCCTAAAAGTAAATTCCCACATAAAAGGAGTAAACAGAGATTTGGGCTTAATCAGAGAGTATAATTTCCACAAGGAAACCCATTACTAGCAACACCACTCCTTATGCCCTCCACCCAAATTTTAAATCCAAATTTTAACAGCCATCTCCCTCCTACTATATTTTTCTAATTTGACACCTATGATTTCCTCCATTACGCACTTTTCAGTAAATGAAGTATAGCCATGGACTCTGAGGGCTTCTTCCCAATCACCCTCTTCTATACCATCTTCAGTTCTACAACTATAGTTCCTTTACATACAAATTATGTGCAGAATGAGCAAAATTGGTGCAGATGCATATTAATCTAATATTAGGTATTCATATCTTTACGTAAGCTGAGATTAGCAAGATTATAGGCTAGCTAGTGTATATTTACACACAGTTAGGTGCATTTATGTACACAGTGCATCCATACTTTTATAAGCTTTTCCCTTCTTTTTTCCTATATTATTATTTTTTATACCCCATGTTCTGACTAGGGTTTTCCCCAAAAAAAATCTTTATCAAGATGTTTTATTCTTTTATTTGCTCCTTTCCTTTTTTCATTCATTTTATTTTTATTACCTTTTTGCCTTTGTTCCTCTACTTTTTTCCTGTCTCGCCAAATGTCTTGGAGGAACGGTTTTCGGCACTGACCAGACACGGAACGTCTTCCCCATCCAAATTCCAATGACTCTCTTCCTCTACGTTCAAAATCTCACTCCCTAACTAACCACACTGTTCAAAACAGCCTAACACGTTCACACCATCCTAATTTTGAATCTAAGTTTATTCCTATAATTAGTTTTGCACAGTGATGAATCAGACAAAGATCGGATTTTTGCTAATACTATCAACCACAGGTTACACACTGGACACAATAACAACTGCCAATGAGTCTTCCCCATTCCTCTGTTTATTTCTCGTTTCGCTGATGAAGGACACAGGCGTGGCCGAAAATTGCGCACCTAAAACCTTAATTTCTTGCTTCATTTCTGTCATGTGGCTAATAATTACTATTTAAGAAACGTTTTTTGTATTGATAACATTGATACCTTTTCGTTTTGTTTTATTAACCAACCTATCTTTTTACATACACTAAAAGCACATGTAGATTCTTTCTTCTAATTATATATATATATATGTATATATATATATATATATATATATATATATATATAATCTATTAACAAACTACCCGAACAAACTAAACTCACGTGTAACTGCAGAATAAAGAATGAATGTCCCTTAAACGATAATTGCTTACAAAACAACGTAATATACCAAGCCACGGTAAACGCACCAGATAATGAAGAAAAATATACATAGGAATAACTAAAGGTCCCCAGAAACAAAGACACTATGCACACAAAACAGCTTTCACAAATAGTAAATACGTAAACAGCACAATCCTTTCTAATTATATCTGGTAGATTAAAAACAAAACGCAAATGACACCAAAAATATCATGGAAAATAAGGAAAGAACATCAGCCTACAACAATCAATCCAAAAACTGTAAACTTTACTCGTAGGAAAAAATAACTATTAACTTCCCAGGCCAAAATAAATTACTAAATAAGTGATCAGAATTCATCTCAAAAATACTTTCTCCGTTACTTAAAAATCGAAAAGAATAAATAAAAATATATAAAATAAAAATAAATAGGAAAAAGTAAAATAAATTAATCCAAATAAATAAACAAAGTAACAAACCGCTCCCGCCAAAATAACAGTTCGAATAAATTAAATAAATAAGCAAAAACAAGTAAAATTAATCAATACAAATAAGTAAATAAAATATTAAAGAAATTAACAAACCACTCCCGCTAAAATAACAGTTAGAATAGACTACAACAATCAATCCAAAAATTAGACGAAAAAATAATTTATTACCTTCCCAAACAAACTATTAAAAATAACTAATCTAAAAAAAACTAGTCTAAAAAAATTTACTACAGTACTAAAACATCGAAAACCAAAAAGAATAAATAAATATATAAATATATAAAATAAAAATAAATAAATAAAAGCAAGCAAAATAAATTAATCAAAATAAATAAATGAATAAACAAACCACTTCCGCCAAAATAACCGTTAGAATGGACTACCCACAATGCACCACTGCCCCATATATATAAATAGTTGAGAAAAAACCAACACATGTGGCCTGATGATTGCGTCTAGTATGAAACAGTCTGTAGCCTCTGAGTGTTGACTTCGATGTTCACATTATATTTACATACGTTCTATCCCTTATATATATATATATATATATATATATATAATTATGACATTTTGAGAAACGAGATATTTGTTATTATTCCATTAATACTTTTTATTTACATCAAATGATCTTACAGTATAAAAATTTCAAAGGAGCTGACTTTTCAAATCAGCAAGAAACATTACCTTTTTTCCAGAATTCATCTTCTCCAGTTAATTATGACCATACCTCTGACGTCTGTTGTCTATTCCTGGGTATGACGATAAAAATAAATTTACTAGCAAGGCCTCTAATCATGAGAGTGATGGTTTTGAGGAGAGTGGAACCACCTCTTAAATTTTGTTGTTCCCTGGTCCACCCTAATCCAGGGTTGTAGCACCTGTTCGGGTCGAACTATGTTCAAATATGAACCCCCTTAAAGAACACTATGAAAGTATAAAAATACATTTTTATAGTAAAAATAACAGCAATTCTTTTATTTTATATAAAAATGACCAACCATACATATTTATAGTAAAAGCACAAAGCGTACATTTTTAAAGCAAAATAACTAGCAATAAATTTTATCTTTGCTAGAATGTATAAAATAGTGTTCACAATGTATTTCGTTGATAACAAAAAATTGTGTTCAGATTATTTAGATTTAGGCATTAAATAACCGATAGAGGTTGACAAGTCCCTAAACAACACCAACCAACCATCCAACGACTGTAGTCAATGTGATTCTAAATTATAATTAACTCTTTAAAACTAGTTTCATCTTTGTTTTTTTAATTCCATTTGACAGGGCCACACGGAAAACCCTATTTTTTTCACCTGGTACAAATATTTTCATCTTGATGACTTATCTTTTTATTTTTATCTAGCGACTGAAAATGTATCGTTTAAATTTTCTGATAAGAATTTTCCTGAATAAATGCAAAATCATTGAACAATGAATAAAATAAGAAAATATACCTTCTTTAGTATTAATATTGTGCTGATATAATTTTCGGGGGATTCTTCAAAATGATCACAGTTATATTATTCGTAGAAACAACAGAATGAATATTCAAGCCGCCATTTTCAATCGACTCTTCTTCGAAAACCGGAAGCAACTTCAAAGCCTGAGAAAGTGGCAGATGAAACATGGTCGGGCGATGAATATAACTAGATTATTAATTGTTGTGGAAGTAGAAAAACACATGAAAGAACACAGGGGAATATTGTTTAATTTAGTTGATTGAAGATTGTTAAATTATATTTTTTATCAGAATTTCCTCTCCATCATTTTCTCAAATTATGTGTATATTAAAATATATATATATATATATATATATATATATATATATATATATATATATATATATGTGTGTGTGTGTGTGTGTGTGTGCATGTGTGTGTGTGTCTGAGCATGATTTAGTGAGTGTTTAGAATTTTCGTTATTTATAAAAGAAGACTTAATATCGTACATACTTTAGCAGTATACTGTGAGGACATAGGAATTATCACTTCGTAGTTACTGGTAGTTTCACACATTAAGTGATAATCAAAAATACGCTCTTATGTTCGTTCAAGGCGATCATAAGATAATACGCAGTATCAAATTTTATACGCTTATTAGTTTATACGTATCATTATTAGTTTATACATGGCCGAGTGGTTATAACGTGTGCTTTTCCGAGTGATTATAACGTTCACTTTTCGACTATGCGTATTATTACTATAGCAGTATAAAAGAAATTCAAAACTTGAACAAACCAATTCACTTGCACGCTAAATAATTCAAATAGATACATTGATTGCACAACCACAACCTTATCGCGTGGATTAACTTGCCGTTCTTTCGATAATAGTTCAATTACATCTCATATCACAGCACAAAAACACAACAGCAATAAATTCGAGAAATCATCATCAATAAAAAATATTATATCACCTGAATTTATTGCAAACATAATAGTAAGTCTGAGCTGTTCCATAAGTTCAAATTCACTGTTGATCTAAAAAAATAACCCACTTTCTTTTGATAAATAGGACAAATAATGTCTTGCTAATTTTAACGCATCGAAAATTAAACTGCTCTCTTTTTATCGTCTTGAGAGAACTCTTTTTAACTTCTATCAGCATGGCTGATGCTAACCTGCAGGAGTGAAACTGATTGCGCCATCTAGGACTAACATTTTCCGTTGATATGAAGTGGAAAGATTATATTAAGTCAGTTGCTCGGTCTGCTGCTAGGAAAGTTGGTTCCTGGTCGCCTGCTAGATATTTTTTCTCGCCACAATCTATCTTACATATTTATAAGTCTATCATTCGGCCTTGCTTTGAATATGCTGACATATCTTTCTGGAGCTCCTGCTAAATATTTAGAGATTCTAGACAAAATCCAAAGAAGAATGTGCCATGTTATTGGTCCTGACATGACATCTCGATTTCAGTCATTTTTCCACCAAAAATGATTTAGCTTGCCTGTAACTTTTCTATAAATACTCTTAAGCTAATTATTCTGAGGAACTTTTCTCTATGGTATCTAGACTTTATGAATTTGATCGCAGTGCCAGATTAGCGGCAAGGTCTTCATCGTTTTACAGTTGAAAGTGCTAGATGCTACCGTAAGTTCTATGCTTAGAGGGCTTTTTTTCGGTCGTACTTCTCGCTTGTGGAACTCTCTTTTCTCTTCTTGCTCCTCGGCCAATTTTGATCTTCAAAAATTTAATGTAATATTAATCGTTTTTTTCTGGCTTCTTAAGTATTGTTCTTTTATTGCCCTGTCTCCTTAATAGTATCTTTTTTACTCATATTATCTCACACTCAGTAACTCCTTGAGTTATAGTGGCTTTATTGCCTTTCATGAGGAATGTGATTTAAAATATATATCGCATCTTCACATGTCATGCATGATTTTTTAAAATATCTCGTCTCAGGTGTCAGTTGAAGGAGTCGAGTGGCAAGAAAAATGAATCTCCGTAAGGTTGGATATCTCGCCGGCTGCAAGACCTTCTCCTGCATCTCTCGTCATGTTTCAATGTCCATCTGAGAACAGGGGATGTCGAAAATTCTCCCAAATCTCCGTTCGTGATTCAGAGGTAGATGGGAAAGAAAAGAAGGAAAATTTACAATAGCGTACTTCTTTGTGTATAATACAACTTGAGTATAATACAACCCCGTATTTCTTAATTTAAAAAGAGGGAATAAATTACACCCTTGAATATATTACGACCCCGGAGTCGAGCATACACTTTGTAGTTTCTTTTATAAACGTGTACCGTATTATCCATTAAAATCTGAATGTCGTAAATGTATTTAAGTAAAATATTTAATTTTTCGCGATATTAAAGAATAGAAATGAATCGAATATTTAACCATGGAGTGTTTCTCCTAATTTCCGTTTTAAAACTTATTTTCGAGTTTTCAGTGAAAGGTGCTAACTATACATATCCGGTTATACATTTTAAGGTGTTAATTAATCTATCATACTTTTCTCTTTGATATGATTTTATTATATTTCTATATATTATTAATCTATGAAAATGAGAACATGTCTCATTAAGAATAAAGAGAGAAAATTTTATAAAAAGACAAAAAATCAAAATATAAACAAACTTTATCTTTTGAGCAAAACTCTTCGAATTTTAAACATGTCTCAACAAACGGAGGAATATAAAACAACATGGGAATCATTGGCCCACATATCAAGTTTAAAGAAAAAATTAAAAAAGTACATAATTTATACAATACTCCGGGTTTTGTTGTAACATTATCAAAATATGATAGATCTTGTGTATTACTTTTATAAATTTGTTTAATCAGTCTCTGTACATGTCTTCGAGACAAAAGACACTCAATATCAATTACGCTGATTCCCAACATACTTTACCTTTTGTAAACAATTGTCATCAACATTTGCTTACATTGTGTTTATTAGATATTGTCTTAATTGAGTGTACATGCAGTTTTGCTGTTTCAAATAAGAGGAGGTTTAAAGTGTGTGAAAATTATGAACACGTGTACTCATGTATAGTACGGCACCTACCTTTTTTTCTTTGGTTTTTGTTCAAAACTTCTTTTGTTAAAACTTATAAGTGAATGCTAGGTAAGATATCTCTTTGTATAAGTCCTCATTCCGAATGAGAGCTGAGAATGTCACCAAACCCAATCGCATTTTGTTTCATTTACTCTATCCTTTTTTCTTTACCTATATCACTTTGAAACACCGGTTCTCGTTCGATCACAGAAGTTAAGCATCGTCGAGCCTGGTCAGTACCTAGATAGGTGACCGCCTGGGAATACCAGGTGCTGTAAGCTTGGCCGTACGAGTGGTGAAATGGAAAATGGTTCGGAATTGTTAATCGGAGAGCCGAGTTCCATTTCCAGTTTGTTCACTTACGCACAAATACGATTGGGAAATA
This sequence comes from Acanthosepion pharaonis, assembly GCA_903632075.3. Classification (NCBI taxonomy): domain Eukaryota; kingdom Metazoa; phylum Mollusca; class Cephalopoda; order Sepiida; family Sepiidae; genus Acanthosepion; species Acanthosepion pharaonis. The sequence goes on along the minus strand of CAHIKZ030003327.1, from coordinate 584,034 downwards.
AATTTCTTCTTCCGTTCACCACCAGATATCGGTTAATTATTTTTTTAAAATCAAAAATAACCTGAAAGTGGTTGATAATCCGTAGATAATAAATCCATCAATCTCAGCTCCTCTCTCTTTCTCTGTTTATCTATTAATTACTACCACTCAATCCAAATAGATATCGATCTTCGGTCCAGTTTACGTGTACCGACTGTCTATTAAATGTAGGCATTACGTTGATGAGAGTTAAAAACAATATTAATGCATTGGTTGCATTTGTCTGACTTCCGCTGCTCTGAATGTATTTATACGTCCTTTTGAAAACTTAAATAGCCCGATGTCGACGCATATCTATCTATCTATCTATCTATCTATCTATATATATATATATATATATATATATATATATATATATATATATATATATACGTTTACGAAACGTGGCATATCAGTCCATAACTTCTGTTTTTAAAAATGGCTAGCGCTTAGTGCTATTTCCAAAACCAGAGGATACACGCATTCACTGACATGCAATTTTTTTTACCCAGCTACATAAAATGATTATACACCTTTATTTTATTAAGAAGCCTTGAGGTTTGGAGAATAAGTCGTTACATTTCCGCCGGTATCGTCTAACAGAAAATGCTTGAAGCTGAAACAAAGGCAATGCAAAACTATTGGACCAATAAAAAATTCTACTTGATAAAGTCATGATAATAGGAAAGTTTCAAACTAGGCATTTTCCCATCCTATTAATATAAATGTAACGTGTCTTGGCAAGTCATTGTATTCAAACATGAGCTTGCGTTTTACACTAAAATCATAGCTAAAATTTCTGGTGAAACAAAAATGAAAGGAAAGATGACTCAATGAGAGACAGTCAGGAAGTTACAATAAAAGTTCGAACCATCCAAAAGACGTTTACTAATACTGGAAGTGTTTTAAATCTTAAAAGGACCACAAAAGTTAAACAAGGGAGATGGAAGAAACACTGTGAGAGTGTCGGTAGGTAATCCAAAATTAATAGTCAGACAATTGAGGAATGAATGCCGTCATATCAGCCAGGTTATCAGTTGATACAGTACGCATTGTATTACGATAAAAACAATTTGAACGTGTGTATAGCATCAAAAACAAGGTATGTTAACCAAAAGAACATCAGAATAAAAGATTAAAATGGTTAAACGAACATCTAGCATGGGATGTTGAAAGTGACAAAACGTAATTTTTAACGATAAATGTAAAATTCTAATGCAATGCAATATATAGGAAGACCAGGGAAGAAAGAATCAATGCAAGATACCATCACGAAGGCGGTAAAATTTGGTGTTGGACACGTAATGGTGCAGAAAAATGGTGATGGTAGAAAAAATGTGGTAAAAGTTGATGGAAACCTAAATAGCAAAAACGATATTGACTGCGGTCTAATTTTCTGCCAGATTATGGATACATTTCTCAGCATGGCTGTGCTCCTTGCCTCAAATTAGGTGCAACAATTTTTTTTTGTGGATGAAAATGTTCAACTTTTGGAAGACTTCTAGCACAATGTTCTGATTTCAATATAATTGAAGCATTATGGTGGGAACTGAAGAAACAAGTACTCCAACAAAACACATGCAATCACCCAGAGCTTTTTCTGTATTACTGCCAAGCAAATGAGAAAAATTTCCAGTAAGAAAATTTTAAACTTGTTCTATTCAATGCCACGAAACAATTACTCCAGCCAAAAGCAGCAACACTAATTATTAACTGTATAGATTGAACTTTCTCTAATAATAAAGATCACTTTTTGATAAACAAAATCTTTTTTAAGAAAACCGCTCAAAGGTTAAATGTCCGTTGGTTGTCCAGTACTTCTGCCTTCCCTTTTTTTTCAACATCAATATGCTTCAAATTCTTTACCATCCACCATACAAAGAAAATGCATCAAATTGCTTTCTGGACCACAAAAATATATTGCCAATTACTCTCTATTTGGTAGCAAAATTAAGACAAGTAATTAATTTAGCAATATGTCCCAAATGTTTTGCGCGCCGTATATACGACTTTTTCTAACCTTATTTGTATTATATTGTTATCGTTTATCTTTATCTTGACTGCAGAGTATCTTAACATAAAGAAGATGGGGCCCATAAGAAATCACTAACAGCGTCCTTACAGTCACATATTTTCAGTAAATGGAAATTTAATATTGATCCTAAAACTGACCAGTACATCCAGACAATAACAGATTAAAAATGCAGAAATGAAATTGCTAAAATAATTTTTATCATCCCGATTGAAACTCATTGAATATTGATTTTCAGAATAAGGAAGCCTTCCCTATTAGAAGATGTGGCGCATAATTCATTGCTGATTTTTTTTAATTCCACCTCAGTCGAGAGCATGGACACCACAGGTCTGCAATCCATGATCTCCATATTCTTTTCAATGTATCTATAGTATGTGATTCGCCAGAATCAAATATGATTTTGAATTAAAATGTGTCCTTCGCCTTGAGTGGTTAACTACGGTTAGAAAACCCAGACTAATCTGCTATTTAACCCATAGACTCGAGGTGATGTGATAGATTCATACCTTTCTCAATGTTATTGATATGACAGTGTATCCAATGTAATTAACCTGAATTCGAAATCAACTCACCGATTTCTTTGTCCAAGCCGCTAAGCATTTCGCCACCTGCACATCCCGTCATAGTAGCTGCACTTCCTTAATTTAGCCGACAGTCGTACTGGCCTAAGTATAAAATATGAACACGTAAATTCAAATATTCTCATAAAATCACACGCGTGAATATATATATATATGAATATAAATTATAATGTTTTATTCTTTGGTTAGATTTTGGGCAGAATGCTGGAGAATCTCCTAACAGACTTGAGGCAACAGAAATATGGTTCTACAGAAGGATGCTGAGAATACTATAGACTTAATATGTGAGCAACGTGGACTTTTGAGAAAAAAATGTAAATAAAAAGGAGACTTATACTTAGAATCAAAAAGAGATAATTGATCCTTCTAAAACGCATAATGTATTTTAAGCGGGGTTTTGATGTTGCACAAGGCCAGAAATATGGGGCACCCAGTGAAGATCGAACACATAATAAAGAAAGAGTGCTTGGAAATGTAACACTCATATTGACATGCCAGCAACATGGAGAGAGGAAAGCAGTAAGTAACTTACATAATGTGTTTTTGTAAATGGCTGTCAGAACAGGAATTAGGGAAAAGACGAACATTGCTATGAGCTAAAAAGGTCAAGAACTTGTGGAAAGCCATGATCGTCAAAATCCTGAAGTGAAACTCTACTTTGAATAATTCGAGCTGAGAATTTTACTGTATCCTGTGCATGCCTGTGTGCGTTTATGTGTGCGTGTAAACTTGAACAGGCATCATTAAAATTTGCAAGTGACTTAGAATTAATATATGCCTGTATGCAAATATAAATCGATAGCCATATAAGGAAGGCAGAATATATCAACGAACACGCCCATATATATATATATATATATATATATATATATATATATATATATATATATATATATATATATATATATATATATGAGTTGTCGTCGTTGGCGGAACACTTTGCCAAGTATCACGGTGCTCATAGACATTTCCTTCTCTGTGAAATGTGTCTGTCTTGGTTGGATCTGAAAAGACGTCCACAGCCACTGCATGGTAGGGTAGGTGAATTCAGGGAATGGAAAGCCCTGGCTTTTCTCTGGACGATATCCATCTCTTGTATTTATCTTCTGATGTTTTCAAAGGAAGTTGTTTTTTTGTAGACTGCTCTTCTCCAATTTGTTCTTTAACAACAAGTGAAGGTTATGGAGGCCAAGGTTAATATATGTAAGTAATTGAAGATAAACTTGCACATCCTATCTGTTTCGCCGAAATAAGTTTATTCCGATATGAAAAGAAGAAAATCGATGAACGTGAGAAAAGAGCGTTTCTCTCCGCCCTCCAACTCTACACATCTTTTCCAACTTATTCCAATTAACTAATCGATGAATTTCACCGATCGATTTTAACACCACCGATCCCAACGTTAAAATCTATTTCCTGTTTTAATCGACTGATTTGGAGCCAAAAACTCTTGCCAATTTATTGTAACTTGAAACAGAAAGCCCCCTCTCTAAATTTTTGAATTTCACATCACGAAAAAAACATTTCTCTTCATATATATTTATGGCCGACTTTGGAACAGATAACAAGCATAAATTCTTGTTGTTAACCCTTCAGACGCCCCCTGCGTAGAGCCACAGCATCTCAACGCTAAGGCCACAGATTCACCACGCTAAAAGTAACTGCTGTTTTTTCCGTAGCAAGTAGACTTTTACAGATTAAATTTGAAAGCTCCTGGTTCGAACGGTTTTGGAATTCAGTAATCATTTTCCTAGACTGGTAGCCAACCAAAGCTAAAGAACTCGGTATACGCTACTATAAACATAAACTCCTTACCAGAATGAGAAGAGATGAATTCATACCCATGCAAAGGCCATTCGTGTACCGATCCCAATTTCCACTGGGATAACCACTAAGCTAATCGTTGGCGAAAAAAAAACACACGCGACCCATTAATAATAATAATAATAATAATAATAATAATAATAATAATAAACAATAAGGAGGGAAAGTTGAAACGCGATTAAAAATAAATTTTAATTGTAAATAATTACGATTAAAATAATTCAGAACTTTCGCAAGATTATAAAACAATATGTATATATATATATATATATATATATATATATATATATATGTGTATATATGTATATGTATATGTGTATATATATATATATATATATATATATATATATATATATAAAACATTTGGGCAGCAGCCTTTATTTTAAACATGTTTCGTTAAATATGGCTGGCAATGAGGATTCAATTAATTTTTTACTTAGTTTTTCCAGCGTTCTTACGTTTTCTCTTTGCTAAGAGTAAAGGACTGCAGAAAATTTCGATAATATCCATTGTCACAAGAGTTTTCGGACAAATCTTTGGCCATTTTCAAGGGAGATTTTGTTAGAGTGTTGTTTCTCTTCATGTTTTGACTGTTTAAGTTGTATTTTATTTTATATATACATATATACATAATGTATATATATATATATATATATATATATATATATATATATATATATATATATATATATATATATACATACACTTTGCATTTGTGTCAAGTTGAATTAAGTAGTTTTTATATGCATCTGTCAATATCTGTCATACTGTAAATGTGTTTTTGTCGTGTCTACATTAATGGAATAAATTTAGTTTCGCACACTTTGATCTTTAACAAATTTTACTGTTTATTCACATATACAGGCATATATATATATATATATATATATATATATATATATATATATATATTTATATATATATATATGCATTTATGTATATATATAATATATACGAGATATATATATATATGTATGTATATATGCATTTATTGTATATATATAATATATACGATATATATATATATATGTATATACGTAGCTATATGTATATATATATGTGTGTGTGTGTCTGTTTTTGTATGTGTGTTAAAGCCAACAAAAATAGAAAGGAATACCTTCTAAACAAAACCAAGGAAATACTATAACCAAAGTTCAAACTACATGAAAAAATCAGAGGAATGTATTTACTTTTTTTCGATTTACACAATAAATTCTAATTTCAATATAAATAACAATAATTTTAAGCACGCATTCCATCATTCTTTTTCTGTTATATTTGTTCTGTTTGTTTCGTTCAGTCTTCTTCTTCTTCTTCTTCCATCTCTCTCTCTCTCTCTCTCTCTCTCTCTCTCTCTCTCTCTCTCTCTCTCTCTATCACATTTCCGTCTCTCACACGCTGTTGATATCAGCTAGAATGCAATGAAGCTAGAATTTTCCCATGCTATGATTCCATAGAGCAACAAAAAAGAAATGCTGGCTTTCAATTTTCTTAGACATTCAGTCCATCTGTCACTCAAAAAATTATAACTTTCTCTTTCTTTCTCTCCCTCACTATATATATATATATATATATATATATATATATATATATAGATAGATAGATAGATAGATAGATAGATAGATAGATAGATAGATATTGATGGGTATATGCCATAATTATAAATGTTATATTTAGAGGATCGAATTTTTCCATAATGAAATTAACAGCTACAGTTCTAAATGTAATAGTAAAGAAGATATAGCTTCCTCGGGAAATCTATACACACACACACACACACACACACACATATATATATATATATATATATATATATATATATATATATATATATATATATATATATACATATATATATGGCAAATAAAGATTGATGGCATGCTATATCTATGAATAAAGTTGAAAATACCAGTGATAGAGCGTATGTGAAAATATATGTGGATACTGAGGTCAAAAACAACCGGTGAGAGTCTGTTTCATGATTGACTGTAATTTATGTTATGTTTTACATATATATATATATATATATATATATATATATATATATATATATATATATATATATATATATATATTATATATTTGTCATATATATATATATATATATATATATATATCTTTGAAGTATTCCCTTTCAGCCAGCACATTTTCAAAAGGCGGACGTTGGAGCAATTAAACAAAATACGGACACAATTTATATATATATATATATATATATATATATATATATATATATATATATATATAGCAAATTTAAACATCAGGCCTAAAAATATAATTATTTTTTATTCCTCAAATGAAGAATTAGTATTTTGGACGTAAACGTTGTTTATCTTCGATATATATATATATATATATATATATATATATATATATATATATATATATATATGATAAAATATAATTTTCAGGTATGCTATATTATGAGTTAAAGTGCACGATATCGGGGTAAGAGTGTATGAAAACATAAAATGAGACATTGTTTTCAACACCCAGCGGCGACAGTCTGTTTCATCCTTACACTCAATCGTCACACAACGTGCGTTCTGTTTTGGCCCGACTCTTTGTAGATTGCATGTGATGCATCATGGGTAGGTCTATCGTTCTAACGGTGGGTGGTAACGGTTATGTTTCAAATTCTTCTCGGGGCTATAGAGTTGAAATAATTGTGGATCCGAATGCATTTTTTGGCTATTTTATTATGGCCATTGTTAACTTTATTATTGATTGCATTGTTAATTGTTGCTGATTGTTATTATTACAATAACTTGATTTTTTGCGTGCATTATTAGTTTCTTAATTTTTATTGATTTGGATGAATTTATTTATTTATTTATTATACTCATTTATTAATTTTTAATTATTTTATTTTATTCTTATTCGATTTTATTTTTCGATTCTTAAGTAACGCATTAAAAATTTGTTTTCACGTCTGCATTTTGAGATGAGTTCTGATCATCTATTTATTAATTTCTGTTGGTCTGGGAAGGTAAGTATAGCTATTTCTTACCCTTTTATGGAATGTTGTTTCTCTGTGAAAGAGAAAGAATGTTGTGGAGAGCCATGATAGCCCACATGCTGAAAGGAAACGGCACAAAAAAGAAGTGGTAGAAGAGGAAATTATATTACACTTGGGCTTACATCAATTCTTTTGTGAGAGTTTAAAAAGATTTCCTGCAAATTCAATTAATATTTACCTAAATATTTTAACAATTTTTTTTAAATGATTAACTTTTGTAAATGAAGAAATTAAAACGTTTAATTTTAAATGATAGACTTTTCCAATAAGTATATTCACTAATGATTCATTTGGGAAGGATATTAGAATAATGCAGAACTTATACTGGGAACAATCCATCTGCACGAGGATAGAAAATGAATTCAATAAATGCATAAAATAGAAAAGAGCGTAAGACATTGATGTGACGTCTCAGTGAATTTATTCAACCTATACTGAGAAAAAATCCTGAGAGAATTAGAATTGCTACCAGGATTTATTGTTGCCGGTCACAACCTTAAGAACATTAGATATGCAGACGACACAATGTTGATAGCAGAAACAGTTTGATTAAAGGCATATCAACTCCTTATGGTTCATTTAATGCTGAAATTAATTTTCTTGGGATCTTGGTAATTTATTTTTTAATCCATTGTTGGCATTTTTTACTAAGAAAATGTATTTTGATACTTTCAGTTTTTTAACCCAATTTTGGGGTTCACTATTTTCCCATAGCTGGAACCCTAACAGGTGCTACCACCCCGGGTTAAGGTGAATGAGGGAACAACAAAAATTAGGAGAAGGTTCCACACTCTTCAAAACCTCTCGACCAGAGGCCTTGGTCTCGGATGTAGTTTATTTTCATACGCAGAACAGATCAGAAACAGAACGGAAAGTACAAGAACTCCTAAAAAAGGTAGCAAAGGAAAGCGAGAAGGACTAAACATAAACTTTCAGAAGACAGAATGGTTACCAGCAAAATAAAAAGCACAACGTGCGAATTAGAAATTGGAGATATCAAAATTGAACAAGGCGCATTTGGGATAGCGAAAGATGTCTTCCAAATTTAAGCAAAGTATAAGCAAAGTATTATGAAACTGGAAGATTTCATTGGAAACAAAGAAAAAACTACTGAACTGTTGCATAATATCGGTCCTCCAATATGGCAGTATGAAATTCAAAACTTTGAGTTTGTTTATTTCCGTGGAAGTAACTATATTTCCATTTAGGTGAATAATACTGCCGCTTTCCTTCTATTTTTCCTTATTTCAAATTTACCTTTGAAATTTTATTAGAATAGGTTTATGTTTGCTCTTGTTCCTCACAAGAATTTAAATTTAAATCTATACTTGTTTTTCTTTCATTCTCTTTGTTTAATTTGAACTATGTCATGTCCTGATTTTCAAAATTTAAATTAATTGAAAATTATAACTTTAACTGGTAAATAATATTGTGATATTTTCCTTCGTGTCTATCATGTATGCCAGATCTGTTTTGAAACGTATAAACATTTTGACATTGAAGAAATTGAATATTTAAAAGCCCAGCCAGAGAAAACGGGACCAAAATGTAGTTTCCAACTTGGAATTGTTGACAAAGATGCTGTCAAAAATATTTAAAAGGTGCAGCTTATGTACAGACATTAGACAGTCAGACTTAAAAACAGTATGACAAGTAGAATTTCAAGCGCTTTTCATGAATCAATGCCGATCAACATTGTAATTTCTGCTACGGAACGGACGTTTAGTTCAAACTGACTTGAAGACGAAACTGGCTTTACCTAGTAGCCTGATTTTATTCTAAAATATATCCTAAAAACATCAAACGTAGTCATGATTTGGAACGGAGAACGGAGTCTCTGAAAGTGGTTCGCTATTTGTTACTTTTGCAGCTCTTAGTTTAATTTTTGAAGACATCGAACACTATGTTTTGTGTAGGTACATGTTTGTCTTTTTATATTTATCTTTTAATCTATCATTTTCCTTGGCTTTTATGTTCTTTTTTCTTTCGTTTTTTTCTCCTTTGGCAGAGTTTGTATAAGGGCTGTTCTTTGACGTTTTAGAAATGCATATATATATATATATATATATATATATATATATATATATATATATATATATATATATATATATATATATATGAGTGTGTGTGTGGCCGGAGGTTTACATTGGAGCATGAAATACATCAGTAAAAATAAGTATGTGTTTCAGTAATTACAAAAGTGTAATAGTACAAACACACAAAACAAGAATAAAGATGTTTTTGAACTCCAAATCTTGTGTTTAACGGTCTCTCTAATTATCATATGGATAAGAAATGGCTGCTTTCTTATCCATATGATAATTATAATGCTTCACCTACTTATATTTGGTAAAGGGCTATCTACATTAGGCTGCCGGGAAGGTGTTTTTAGGCACCAACTATATTCTACTATTTATTAGTCCCTGTTAACTGTTTGGGATTCCATTTTCTACAAACCGCCGTTTAGCCAGTAGACTTTATTAAACTGCATCATTACAATGGCTAACCTGAAATTTATTCTGTAAGGTATAATATCAGCTTCAGCTTAATATGTCTTATACTCATTCAAAGTAGCAAATATAGTTTGTTTACAAATCTCCCGCTTGATGAAACCATATCATGGTCCCTTAGAGCCACCCTTAATTTCATGAGTTGGACATTGTTGAGTTGATAGAGATGGCTACTAACATCTTTGTTGGTTTTCATGAGAGACAATTAATTGATAAGATTTCTAGGCCTTATTTTTATTTTCGTTGCGTTGATGGTACGTTTACGTTGTTTCCTTCACGTAATGAAGCGGAAAAATTATTCCGATATTTACATATTCTCCACCCCTTTTTGAAATATACGATGAAAGTAGAAGAGCACAATAGGTTACCCTTCTTGGATGTTTTGGTTGAGGTAACTTCGTTACGTTTTCTCACTAGTGTTTATAGGAAACCCAATCCATTTTCAGTGTTATACTTCAGTTGGGTCTAATTTGCTCCCAAAACAAGCAAAATAAATCTTGTCAATACTTTCACTCCCAAACGTTTTTGACCGTGGCCCTGAATAAAATTTTTGTCTGGGCGGTGACCCTGAATACGTGACGAATTTTTTGATTGTTTTTTTTTTTAACACCACCCAGCACCAATGAATTAAAATTTAAAATAACACTAAATCTATGAATGAAATTCAGTATAATATTTGATGTATTATAAAAGGAAAGATTGGAAAAAACAATCTCATGTAAAAATTATGTTTTACAGTTAAAAAAAAAACAGGAAATTTTTCATTTGAAATTTTAAACTTAAAGCGGAAATTAATATTTCATTACGAATTTTTTTCGAAAATCCAACAAAATCAAATAATAACCCGATTTTAGTAATTTTTTCAGGACTTATATAAAATGTTTCATGATATTTTACAATCGAACATTTTTATCGGAATTTTTTTTCTAATTTTTGCCCCCCCTCCCAATTAAATAATTGATAAACATGGAAATAACTGCTATACAGCTATTCCGCTTTTAGATTTTGAAGAAAATATCATGAACAAATTTCTCCAGTTTGAATTTTCAAAATTGATATGCCGGTTTTTATGGCCTACGGTGATAGAGTGGGGGGTGGGGGGTGGCTTCGGACGTTTAAAAAACCATAATCCCATATATTTTTCTTTTCTTTTACTTTATATACATATATTTTTCATTTTTCAAAATATTCGTGTGTATCACTCGTAAACGGAATCTATTGCGAGAAAAAGGCTTCCACTGAAAGTTTAAAATTTCGAATGAAAAATTTGCTATTTTATAAACTGTAAAACAAATAATTTTCACATGAGATTTTTTCAATCTTTCCTCTTAATAATACATAAAAAAAAGAGTTTCATTCATATTTTTGATGTTATCTGAAATTTTATTTCATGGGGGCGTGCAAAACATTTGTCATATCTACACTGTATGTACAACATGTTATAATTACTTTTGATTCATTACACTTATTTACAATTGTATATTTTTATTGAGTGAATTAATATTACTAACATGCAATATTTTTTAATAAAAAATTGAAAACCAGCAAATTTTCATAAAAAAATAGTTTATTACATAAACTGGTAGTCAAAAGTCACAAAATTAAAAATGTTTTTTTCAGTGACTACCATGGAATTGCTTCATTTTGTGAGAAAAATCTTCTATGTGTTTGATGTTGATTGTTGATTGTTAGAGCACAACACAAGTCGTGCTGCAGATTTATGTGGTTGCTTGCTCTAGTCTTTATCATAACAAGACTTGAAAATCCTTGTTCACAGAGACATGTTGTTGAAAAAGGGAGAAAATCTTTTCTAGCCTCCCTTGTCAGAATTAGCTTATCATTGAGTTCTAAATTTCTAAATGTGTAAGATTTTTAGAGTTGTTTCTGTACTTCTTTTTCTTAGAGGTCTATTAGTTCTTCTTGAAACCTTGGAATATCTTCACTAACGTCACTGATGTTTACACTGAAAACATTCCTGATCCAGCTATGTTTCTTGATGTCAACATTTTCTGGAAAATCCTTGCCCATTTCTTCTTGAAGATTTTTCAGATTATCTTCAAAATCGTTTTTGATGTCAGTAATAGATATTTCTGACGACTCTTTCAAGATATAATTTAGCTTTGGAAAAGTTGCAGTTTTTCCTTTAGCCAACTTTTCTCTCCAAAGAGGTATTTTTTTCTTGAATGAGAATTTTTATCCAAATGTCTACCATGGTATGATTTCAGCCTGTCTGAATTCAGTCAATTCAGGTGCATGAATATGTCGCACAAATAAGCAAGCTTGCCAGAAAAGCAATATTTCTAAAGCAGTCTGAAAGTGCATGCTTCTTCTCACACAATTTCAATTTCAGTTTTTAGTTCAGTAACTCTTGCAAGAATTTTTCCTTTCTTCGTAGGGTTAACTTCTGACTCTATCTATGGTAATAAAATATCTTAAATCACACATTTTTATGAGACCATGTGTGACCCTCAGAAAAACCATCGCAACTCTTAATAGGGTTGCGACTGTGGTTTTAGAAACCCCTCGTCTAACTCATCACGCTTTGATGCTATGTTCGAAGTGCAAGCTTAACGCCAAGCTTAGGAAAATTAAACTGTTGCTTCTGTCGAAAGGTTACCCTGAATATGTTATTACAACTACCATTGAACGCTAAGTGTCATGGAGTCTTTGATCTATCTAAGTGCCCGTTTTATATGAGAGTACCGTGGATTCGTCCCGCTAGTCAAGTATACGCCGTTAAAATATCTTCCACAACCAGGCGGTGTTTTAATGCTGTATTGATCTGGGGTATTTTTTCTACTAGAGGGGCTTTTCCCTCTCTCCTTAAGTGTGGTGTGTATTGCCTGCCCATCGGCAGAGATTAGTTGTTTATCAATATAAATGCCAGTGGGAGACTGACTATATAAGCAAGACTATCCAGTAGTTGGACGTTAGAATCGGCCAGTATGACCCAGGCAAAATACGTATACAACATCCGGGTGCTTACAGACTCATGAGTACGCTATCCATGAGCACTTATTGAATTTTCTTATATTTTCTTCTATGTCTTGCACAGGGCACAGACTAGACTCCACTTTGACAACTTGAAGTCTATTGTTATTAACATGCAACGTCCAACACTTTGTAAGCAGAGAGAATTAAAACATAAATTAGGACATTTCGTGAAATTCTACGCTAAACAAGGAAAAAATTTTGATGATTTTGTATCCTTTTTTAACAATAAATTATGATCCCCGTTTTAAAGATTATCATATATATATATATATATATATATATATATATATATAAAAAGACAGTTGGTGGCAAGGTGGAAAATTGTTTCATGTGACGGTCTTATTGTTAAGGTTAGTTTCATCCTTCAGTACTTCATCAGGCTAAAAAGCTGTTTACGTTGATGCAACTAGTTATGTGCATAAAAGATAGAGGACGCTGAAATCTTTATCTTTTTTAAAAGAACATTGTTTGGCCTGGCCGATTTCTTTTCTTTTTCTTTTTTTTTCTTTTATAATCTTCTATTATTCCACTGCAGTATAGCTCATAATAAAAGTGATAAAATTTACAGAGAAAGAAAAAGAAAATAAATGAAACTGATTAGATTATATAACCAAATAAATTAACAAAATATATATAAAAGATTAAAATTACTGTTCCAGCTCTCCTTCGTCCACATGCGTTGCTACATCAACGGAAAGACCACTTTATTTCTAAAGGACGAAACGCATCTGACGAATAAGTTTTCGATTTACTTATTTATTTTTATAACATTGTTCTAATATATAAAATATATATAATTTTGTCTTTCATATATATATATATATATATATATATATATATATATATATATATATATATATATATATATATATATATATATATGTTATATTTTTATTGTAAGAGATTATAATAAAACCAATTTATATTCGCTACACGAAAGTTTTCATGTTTCAATATTATGCATGAAGAAAAACAATTATAGTATTGAAACATGAAAGTGTGTATGTGTGTGTGTGAAAAAGGAATTTATAATTTTTTATATAACAGAATATATATATATATACATATATATATATATATATATATATATATATATATATATATATATATATATATATATATATATATATAATTTCCCGAACTTACCCAAAACCAAAATCAGCCAATAAAGAAAAAAGCAAATAAACACAACAAACCAGCCGAAATATGGCCACGGAAAAAACGAAACAAATGAAAACAATAAACCCATACCAAATACGTAACTTAATTTAAACGACCTTAATTATCCAGCAAGTAAATCGGGTGCGCAAAAAGAACACCTTCTAAGTTAACGAAGGTATATAGCCAGGAAATATTCAAAGACTTTAAACTGCCATAACAAAATAAATCATAGAGTATAAAAATCTGTGTATTTAAGTTAATTTTAAGTAAGTGTTGATTAGTATATTTAATTAACAATGTTTGTATGTAGGACTATATACTGCAGTGACCGAAACATAGAGCTATTCTTCCAAATGTACACGGAACAAAATTTATCATTTCAATACTTAATAAACCAGACAGCCGATGCATCCAGTGATAATAAGGGCAGTAATGAAATTACCACTTGATGATGTCCATTTCTAGTTTCCGGACCAAAGACTCTCCCCCATTAAACAGCATAAGCGTAAGGCCAAACCTGATGAAAGCATGTTTGATAAGGAAGCATAGGTGCAGAACTATTTGCTTCTACTCAGTTTGTTCGTGTTGAAAGTGTATTTGTTTCAGCTTCATGCATATTATATTAAACAGAGTTGATTTGAACTGCAAGTTTATGGATCGAAAGGTTGATAGAAAGAACTGCAAATACCACAGCCATGGCAGGTAATCATCGAAAATTTATCAGGTTACATCAATTTCTCTTTCATTCTCTTATTCAAGATATTTATAGATATGTGTACATACAATATATATATATATATATATATATATATATAGATAGATAGATAGATAGATAGATAGATATATAGATATATTGCCAACGATTTTTCTGTCCTATTTATGGCAATTATTAAATTTTGCAGTATCAAATGATTGTTTATATATATATATATATATATATATATATATATATATATATATATATATATATATATATATATTACAAATTGCTAATTGATTCAAGGTATGATTAACTCTTTGTAATATAAAATATATGCTGCATATTTTATATATATATATATATATATATATATATATATATATATACTGTGTATATATATATACCATACTGTATATATATATATATATATATATATATATATATATATATATATATATATATACTAGATTATATGACCAAATATATATATATATATATATATTATTAAAAAATTCAATTTAATGATATAAAATGGTGACCATTTAACCATACTGTGTGTATATATATATACCATACTATATATATATATATATATACTAGATTATATGACCATATATATATATATATATATATATATATATATATATATATATATATTATTAAAAAATTCAATTTAATGATGTAAAATGTGACCATTTAACCATCGCACCTATATATATATATATATATATATATATATATATATATATATATATATACACATGGTGCGATGGTTAAATGCTCAGCATTTTATATTATTAAATTAGCGCATGCGTGTTTTTTTTTTGTTTTTTTTTGTTTTTTTATCGATTTCATAGTATAGTCGGGTTAGTTGGGCAACTGTATATGAGAAAAAGACCACCATGACTCAATACACTCCGCCAGAAATTTGGGAACGATACGCTTATACTGCTTGGCTTTCGTGAAAATTTCAGGCTGTTTTGGCATCAATCTGAGGACAGCGCACAGGATTCTGGAAGAGTTTGATTAGGAAAGTTTTTGGTGTGATCACTCGTGATGTCGACGTTATGCCTCTTCCTTCAGGGCCTTATATGCAACACGGAGCCCTACATCAAGTTCCTTGAGGAAGTAGTGCTGCTCGGGATGGAGTGGGTGGTTACTGGAAGAGCGTATTTCTGGCAACACGACATTGCACCATGCCACACTAGCAGAAAAACACAATCATGGCTGTCAGACAATTTCACATGGCCGCTTACATCTGGCCATCTAACTGCACAGACTGAAACCCCTTGATTATTAGGTATGGGACGCAATTGAGCGGGAAACCACAAAACTCCTTGTAACACCAAAGATGAATTGAAGGCATGGATTATGGCAGTTTTGACCAACTTAAACAAGAGAAGAGTTTCAGAAAATTCCAAAGTCGTCTGGAAGCTGTGGTTGAAACCAATAGCGATTTTATTGAATAAATTTACTTTTTAGTATTTCAAGATCTTTTTGCGTAATTTTGGTAAAATATATCTGTTAAAATGAGATGTCATTGTTATTTTCTTTTTTGCGTAATCTAGACTACACACACACACACAATATACATATATGTGTATGTGTGTGTGTTTATTTTATGAGTGTGTTTGCTTTGTTGTTGTTGTTGTTGGACCTCATATTGTTTTGCTTGATTGTTTCCATGCAGGATGCAACGTTTAGACAATCCATCAGGTTTAACCACCATCCGCTCTAAATTAATACAAACAATTAAACTCTATTTACATAATTCGTTTTGTAATGCTTATGGAAGTGTGGAAGTTTGGTTAGTTTTTGCTTTATCCAATGCACCTTTAAATAAATAACTAAAAATTGCAGTTCGAAAATCGATTTCATATACTTCTTCGCAAAACTTACATATTTTCTTTTGTCATATTTAAGAATATAATATTTGCTTATATATATATATATATATATATATATATATATATATATAAATTTAGCCAATGTTTTCAATATTATGGGTGTCTTATTTCTGGATACATTCGCAACAAGAAATCTTTTAAAATTTTCTGCCTGGAGAATAATTCTACTTGTTTATGAGCTTTTTTTTATTTTTTCCAGATGACTTTTAGTGATATTCTTAAAGTCAGTCTTTTTTATTATTAATATCTGTTTTACAACCTCGTTTTGATTCCCCAGTGAACAACTTCCTTATATGATGTTTCATTTATAACCTCATACATAGTTCGATGATATGTATTGACATATATTTCTCTACACATTGTTGTAAGATATTCATTTCTCATCAGCTGTGAACATTCATTTTAAAAATGTGCCGTTTTTCTTGTGTTTGAGGAGATATTTACAAATGGAAATGCAGTATTTTAAAATTATTTACCGTTAAATCGCGAGTTACCCAAATATACTACCATTATCAGAAAACTTACAACGCTCATATGAAATATGTGAACTATCTCGGTGAAGTTTTTGTCATTTGACCTGGATGATTTTAATCAATTCGATTTGCTCATCATTAGCAACTGCAGACTTGTTGCAGAAATTTCTCGAGATTCCGGATCAAAATGTCCAGTTCTGACCCACATGAACCGCTTATAGAGAGTCTTCCCATATATGGCACCATTTCCATAAACGATACATATCTTCATTGCTCCTTTTAAGGCTAAAGTCTTCCGCCGACTTCAAGTGCCGAGATTATACTTAAGCAATCTCTAGCTCTGCTGCTATGGAAATTGGTTCACTCTGACGTGCTAGACATTTTCTCTAGATAGAATTACATATTACTCTCTTTTTCCAGATATATATATATATATATATATATATATATATATATATATATATATAATTATTTGTTTAAAAATTATAACATAAATATGTTATAAAATCACTACAAAAGAGCCATTTTGTTTCAACACCTCTGATGTCTTAACAAGTGATAATGTTGAATGTATTTATATTTTAAAAATGTTTATACATTCTATTTATACATACAAATATTTAAGTAAATGCTCCGTTTTATAATAAACAGTATTAATAACATTTACCGGGCTGAATGTCCGAGAAATCTTCATAGAAAATAATTCCGAAAGGAATCGAACCGTCATATAGCCTGACGTGCTTTCACCGATTGAGCCACAGATGATTGTTCGACTAGCAAGGTCGATTTTACTGCTTTTAAACTACAAATTTCCACGAATCTCTCACGTACATTCATATCTGCTCAATGTGTATCCAAATGTAAACAAATGACGTTACACATTATGAAATGGACAAATATATATATGAAGAAATATAGTCTTAAGATGTGTTATATTTATCGGATAAAGTGCTCAATATCAGAGATAGAGCGTGTAAATATAAAATTGAACATAGAAGTCAACACTTAGAGGCGACAGTCTGTTTCATGCTAGATGCAATCGTCAGGCCACTATATATATATATATATATATATATATATATATATATATATATATATATATATATATGAATAAAAATGACAATAGGAGAAAACTGGCAATTGCTGACGCGTTTCCCAATGTGGACTTTATCAAAGCAAAATACGAAATTGATAAAGTCCACATTGGACAAAACGCGTCAGCAATTACCAGTTTTCCTATTGTCATTTTTATTCATAAATATTGTCTTCTCTACTGGTTAAATCGGGGAAAATTTTCATATATAATAATATATTGTTAAGCATTTAAATTATATATATATATATATATATATATATATATATATGATGTAATGAGAATGAAAATAATATATAAATTCTAACGTTCACAGCATTAATTCAAAACAGGGATCAATACCGATAGTAGAGCAGTAATTATTTATTATAATTTTTTTCATATAGACAAAAACAATATATCCACAGCTGCATCATTGTAGTTAGTAAATTGTTCTTGTCTATATATATATATATATATATATATATATATATTCCTCTCCGGTAGCGAGACAGCATACATACATAATATTCTCCACAAGTCCAGGAAGGTCGGAAGAAACACATGTAGAAAAAATACGGAAAATGAATTATAATATATTTTTTAAAATTGTTTTCCCCTATTCTCTTTTAAATATACACTTCTCTTTCGTTGGGAAAACTATAATCTCTCCCTTACACTCTCTCTCTCTCACACACACACACACATATATATATATTTATATATATATATATATATATATATATATATATATAGATAGATAGATAGATAGATAGATAGATAGATAGATAGATATTACGTCGGCACTGAATTCACCACGGGGCGTTGGCAGTCTCTTTCAAGCCTGAACAGAATTTTCAGGCCAAGAGGGTTGTGTTTTTCATCGACTATTTATATATGCTGGACAAACGTGCATTATGGGTAACAATGTTTATTATGCTATCCAAAAGCTCGTTGGTTAGATAGCAACGATTATATTTCAAATTCAGACGGTACTCGGTGTTGACTTCACCGTTCATTTTATATTTTTATATTTACACAATTTCTATACCTGATATTCATCCCTTTTCTGCATAAATTAAAACTATATTTTATCATAGATAGATTGGAAGCGAGAGATATAAAGAAAGAGATACAATGACAAATAATGAGAGTGTGATACATGTTTGCATAATCATCTCCGTCTTACGACATGAATTGTCTTCCTTTATGTAAACGTATTCCCATAGAATTTGGCTCTTGTCAACAACCTTCGTACATATCCGGTTTCCATTTGGAGCACGGTAAAGAGGTTTACATTTTCTCTTCAAAAGTCTTAAAGGATGGCGTGTCATCGCGTTTCTCTAATCAGTTATATATTAATCTAATAAAACTTTACATCGTGAAGTGTGATGCGTCCCTTAGTGTTAGAAATGCAATAAGATCTTGCCCATGAAGGTTAGATAAATCATTCCTTTTTTTAAGATATCGCAAGTTTGCGACAGATAAAGTAATATTATTTGATATTTATATGTTTTAAGTTTAAAGGATTTTACACGTCAGATCATTAGGAGACTGAACCACGTGTACGAACTGGGTTTCAAATATCCTTTTACACTTTCGTCTGTCACATCTATTACGGTCATTTTAACAAGAACTGATAGTTTAAAGACAAATATTTACAACCGTAAAAGTTTTGCAATGTCCGGATTTCTTAACAAATGCAAACCCTATTAATTTTTATATCTTACAATACTTTTATTTCCACGCTCAATATTTTTATTAGTTTAACTATTGGTTTGGTTTAAAGGATTCACAGGTGACTGAAATTTATGAGATATATACATATTCTAAAAGATTAAATTTAAAAGTTCCTACGTGGATTGCGAAATTCAAGAGACTTGTTTTCCTTTTAATCATTTCACACCAAGCAAGGTAATAAAGCCACCAAGTTGCAAGTGGTTTCTGAGTGTTACTGAATATGCGAATTCCTTATCTACGATACCAAACGATAAAGAATAAGTATTAAGCAGACTAAAAAAAAAAAGATTGACATTGCATTTAAATTTTTGAAGATCAAAGTTAACTGGGAAGTAAGAAGTGTTCCTTAAACTAGAAATGCGATAGAAATAACTATTGGCATGGAACTTACGGATACATCTCACCATTTCAACAGTAAAATCTGAAATCTTACCATCAATTTAGTACCTAGTTTAAATTCATGAAGTCTTAGAACGATGACCAATACAATAAAGAGATATCCAAATGGAGAGTTTTATCTTTATTTTCCATTGAAACTGAAGTCATTATACGACGCTTGGAAAGACTCAAGATAAAACAGACCAGACATTCGTTGTTATATTTAACAAAATATCTTCGAATATATAATATATATATATATATATATATATATATATATATATATATATATATATATAAAAGACGATTTTCGTTCCGAGAATTAACATATTCAGATTATCTGTCTATATTTCTCAGATGAAGTATTGTAAGTATTTAGTCTATTTACAACTTCCGGACACTTGTCCCCATCTTTATTGTCATATTCACCGCGAACGATGTAAATTATTCAGACCCATCGGAACAAAATTGTGTGTATGCCTATACATTTTCCTTTATATATATATATATATATATATATATATATATATATATATATATATATATATATATATATATATATATTTTAGCTCGTTTAAATTATAAAGGACTAAACGCGTTACAAGAAAACATTTTACACTTTGTCATACATTTTTTCAATATTGTTGTTGATATATAAATATATATATCATATATATGTATATATATATATATATGTGTGTGTGTATGTATGCGTATGTATTTATGTATGTGCTTACAAACACGTGCGCATGCATATACATTCTTTCTGCCATTTAGCGCCAGTTTGCACCTGTTTTTCTTTTATTTCAAGGATATGAAATAGAGAATTTTGAAACAATAATTCTTTTAATTCCACTTCAATTTCCATTGTTTCTCCTTTGCTCAACTTCTTTTTACTTGAGATAAAATGTGTATTTTCGGATCAAACTCTACTTAACGGGCCGTATTTTAGCCGAAAGGATCTTGGTAAATAAATACATTGAAACGATTCCTCTTCGATTGTCTCTGTGTCTGAGTAGCACTTGAGACACTTTTCCCGCTCAAAATTCATCATTTAATATTTATTCCTCAATGCAAGTATTAATAATTGTCTCTCGTTATCCATCGTATGACAGTTCAATTGATAGGCGACATAACCACACCACCTATTGATAAAAACATAGAAGGGCTGCAATATATCCAAATGCGGGGTGGAGTGAAATTATTTCTTACGCAAAAAATATTTATTTTTTAAAGAAATTTAGTCTTTCGTGTTCTCACTTGAAATCAGCTGAGATACACTGAAAATTTCAAATTAAAAATTAAGTAATAATTACATTTCAAGTAACAGATATACTAATTGCATGTGTATCTATCTATCTATCTATCTATATATATATATATATATATATATATATATATATATATATATATATATATATATATATAGCTTCATAGATAGATAAGATATGGTGGTTGTCGACTTAGTGTATAACCATTGTCGACTTAGTGTATAACCATCACTGGCATGCCCAGCTCTTCAGTTAAATTCCCCCACAACACTGCACGGTTGTATGAACTATAGTGGCTCATAAAGCCAGTCACCGATCTGCCTTTCACGTCACATATGTGGCATATCAAATTATCTCCGGGTGGTGGAAGTTGACATTGATCATCATCACTTCGAATGTGCCTTTTCATATGCCTTGTCAGATCCGACATGGACTTGCAGAACCTATTTCAGGTATGGCATTCAAAGCATGCCATTACAAATTAGTCATATACAATAGACTGCTGGTGTTGGTGTGATTTCTGCTGACTGAGCAGAACTGCCCTGGACAGACATATTCCGATTGCATTGGGCGCATGGCCAGGTTGGTACCTCATGGCAATTCAGGGATCCCTTCCGAACCTCTCTCTTCAGTTATGCATATTTTTGTGGCGCCTCATGGAAGATCTTGACGCCGTCAGCAAGACCAAAAAACATGATCTTCAGAAAGTGTCTCACAGTTATCCAGACCAATATTGCACTTGTACAGTGACTGACTATTTAAGGCAATCTTTGTAACGAAGTTTGGGCTTATGCTGCGGTATTTTTCTCATTTCCAATTCTCCATACATTAATTGCTTTGGATTTCTGTCATCCGCCATATGGACAACATGACCCGTCCATCGTAATCTGTGCTTTCACAGAGAGTGAATTGTCCATTTGTAGATAAATAAGTACATGCATACATGCATATATATATATATATATATATATATATATATATATATATATATATATAGATAGATAGATAGATAGATAGATGGGAACAGGGAGATAGATAGATAGATAGATAGATAGATAGATAGATAGATAGATAGATAGATACGAACAATGCGATAGATAGATAGATAGATAGATAGATAGATAGATAGATAGATAGATAGATAAGACCCATGAGTATTAAATATGGTGCTGTGCTGACCGTAATTATCTCCAGAATGACATTAATTCAATTCAGATTCGAAGCGATCTATTCATGGAGTACTCTCAGTTGATGGTTTTCCATATCACCCAATATATACTGGCTTACTTAAAGAGGGGTCTGTCATCGATAATATCATGCAAGTTGATTGTAATTTTAATTAATTTTAATATGCATTAATGTGCATTTTCAATTATTATTGCCTTTATAGAATTGCTCAAGTGCTTTCTCTTTCCAATATTATTGTTATTTGTACTACCCGTGAAATTTTCATGGTTTTTCAATTTCAGTTTTCGAATACTCGTGAAATTTTCTTATTCCATCATTAAATATTTGGGCTTAACAACTTTAACAGAATTTTGCAATAATTATCATAATTAAAAATGTAGTTTTTACCAATTCGATGATGCAGACGTTAAAAATTGAGAGCATTATTGCTTTCTCTATCATAAATTTCTTTCTTTTTTCTCGCTGAAACCAAACAGCGTTTCTGATATGTCTTTTCTGTTTTTCCTCGCGATCCAAACTGAATACCCCATTATTCATGAATTATTAGCATGACATAACATACGTATTAAAAAACGAAGGAACATTCAAAATTATTATATGATTCTATTAAAACAAAATAATAAAACACTTATTTTCTTTATATCATTTATATACAAGTATCCATTATTCGATTAACATGGACAAATAAGACAATAAGGCGGAATGCCAAAAGGACTGTTTCTCCCACAAATAAATTTTGTTTATTATTTTTTTATTTTCAATTCTCAAATACAAAGAACGTGTATTCACTTTTATATGTTTACACTTTCTTACGATTCAAATCATTGCTGTTTAAAACAATAAACATTACCGAAGAATGAAGGTAGCTAAAAAAGCGGTGTCATGGGAAAAACCGTCCTTTTGACATTGCATCTTGTTACGAGCACATTTGTCCATGTTTTCTCATTATTCTTTCTTTTGTGTTCTGCTTCGCAGAAATCATATTATTAATAGAATTATTCCAACGTTTTTGCCTCCAACATTTTCTACGCTAGATTTTTCAGATCCAAATGTTGCATCAAATGACTTGAATATCTCAGACCTCGTTTAAATTTTCTTGATTACAAACTTCCCAAGAATGCATTAGATAATTGTGTTACAGATAAACAAATGGCCATCAAAATAAGGAGAAAGATGAGACGTTCCTTGTCGAGCATTAAAAGAATTTGCATGTGTTCATGTTATATTGTTGGCGCAAAATGATTGAAAAGAACTTGAAGCAGCGGATTAATGTAAAATTTTGTTTGAAGATTGATAAAACACTAGTGAAGATTTATTCTTAGTAAAATTGATTTTGATGAAGATACTGTGATGAAATTTAGTATTTTTGAGTAGCACGGGCGATCAAAGGAATGGTGATTGATTGATCTATTTATCAACACATTGTGCGTTATGTCAATCTGATACTTGACAGGAGGTTTGCATTACATGGTCCAGTGATCTCCCATCTGAGTTCAGAGCAGATTCACTATTACTGATTCGGTGTTTACAACGTGCATTTAACACTACTCAAAGTGAAGGTGAGAATTCGACAGGCAGCAAACACAAAGTAAGATGAAAATAGGAAAGTAATTTGAGGTTTGATGCACTCAGATTGAAAATGAGGTGTACAGCACCTAATCGAATAACTGAATGTCAACAGAGAGACAGTGCGACAGATGCTAGCAGACGATTCGTGGGAGGAGCAAATTGATGCTTCAGATCGAAATATTCTAGCTATTAAATCATATACGAAAATGGGATATCAGTGTGGGTGTAAGACAAAAATATGTCGTCTCACAGGATTTATTCAAACTATGCAGCGTGGCAATTCTGAGGGAATTAGAAGTCCTATCAGGATTCATTAACAATATAAGATATCAGACGACACAGTGTTGATAGCAGACACGGAATGGTGACTAGAAAACCTCCTACAGAAGGTAGCGAAGGAAAGCGAAAAGAAAAAACTAAGCATAAATACTTCAGAAGGCATGGATATTAAAATCAAGCATGTAGAGAAATTTAAATATCTGGGAAGTGATGTAACAAAGGATGAAAAATGAGACATTGAAATCCAAAGGGACAATGAGATAGCCAAAGATGCATTCCAAAAGCTAAGCAGAATATTAAGAGACAGAAAAATTTCGTTGGAAACAAAGAAAAGAGTACTGAACTATTGCATGATACCTGTCCTCCTGTATGGCAGCGAATGCTGGACATCTACTCAAAGATGAAGAGACTTGAAGCAACAGAAATGTGGCTCTATGGAAAGATGCTGAGGATACCATGGACTGAACATGTGAGCAATGACGAGGTTTAGAGAAAATGGAAACAGAAAGGAAACTTATACTTAACATCAGGAAGAGTTGAAATTTCTGGGGCATGTAATGAGGAAGGACAGCTTAGCAAATCTAATACTCACAAGACAGATTGGGGGAAATTGGGACAGAGGAAAGTAGCACGTAACATACTTGAACTTCAGTAACTAGATAGTAAAACTAAGTTTGGGAGAAGTAACAAAACGGCAAAATTTATTGCAATGAGCAGGAAGATATGGAGGGCCATTATAACTATTTCCTAAAGGGTCACGGCACATAAAAGAAAATGTTAAACTCCAGTTTAGCGATTTTGGGTTAACTTCTAAACGGAAAATCGCCTGAAATGATAAAGCTGGCATGAGACTCTATTACAGAAAGATATTCAGAAAAACGACTTTCCAGAAGGTTTTCCGCAATAGCAACATCGTCCCACGAAATAAAATACAAAAAAAATCTCTAGAAAGGGCATAAGTTAATGGCGGTAGCAGCCAAGAGTGACAAGTTATGTAGTTTTTTTTTACTTCGAATGACAATTCTGAGAATTAAGCTGCCAAAGTATAAAAATATATACAGAGCAATATACATACTAACACACACACACATATATATATATATATATATATATATATATATATATATATATATATATGCAATAAGCGGCATGTCAACATGAATGTGAAAGTAGCGAAGAACAATATATATATATATATATATATATATATATATATATATATATATATATATATATATATATATATATATGTGTATGTGTGTGTGTGTGTGTGAAATGTTTATGGATTTAAAATGTTTCGCTTTTATTAAAACTTCATCAAATAATGAAATTTATAATACACAGAAATAAAACAAGCCATAACTTCAGTTTGCTAAATGCCAACAACCCTAATTAAAAAAAAATAGCAATTCTTTAACATGCACGCGCGCACGCATGCAGAGGTTGGGAGAAGAGAGAGAAAGAGTGAGAAAAACAAATATGCATTACAATCCCGCATAGACAAATTAAATTGTGATACAAATACACACATGAATTATACACACGAACGCTGCTTGAACATGAAGGCTGTTAAACAAATGAAAAACTAATAAAATAAAAAATAAAAATGGCAGAATGTTCTCTTTCTCCTTCATACTTCATTCCCTGGTGAAGCGTTAATAAAAACGAAATATGTTAGACATATATAAGTTTACTATTTATTCCTTTTCCTATCATATATAGATATGTGTGTGTGTGTGCGTGCGCGCGCGCATGAATAAAGAGAAGAGGAAACTTGAAAAAGTTAAGCCGACGCGTTTCGTCCTCTAAGGGACGTTATCAATGCAAATCCCTCAGAGGATGAAATGCTGCAGCTAAGATAAGTTTCCCTTTTGTTTTATTCATATTGTTCTTTTACAGATATATTCTCCCTGAATGTTTTAGCCTACCCATATATATATATATATATATATATATATATATATATATATATATATATATATATATATATATATATATATATATATAGGTAATAATCCGTTGGTATATAATCCAAGAGAATCCTAATAATATAAAATATTAAAATTGATCCAATGTATTTATTTATAATAACAAAGCATTTAAATTACATACAATAGTAATATACAATTTCCTCAGAGTTATGATCATTTCACTTTACAAGTTAAGATTACTCTGCAAAGACTTTCAAACCGATCAAGGCTATATAAAATGATTTTATCTTATTACTTTGTTCTGTTTGAAAATCCTTTCAAACTTGTAAGGTGAAATGATCAAAGCTGTGAGGTCATTTAAATTCCTATCGTACATAATTGATATATATATATATATATATATATATATATATATATATATATATATAGAGAGAGAGAGAGAGAGAGAGAGAAGAGAAAGAAAGAGAGAGAGAGAGAGAGAGTGATATTGAGTATTTGTGTTTTTTTTACTACGATCCCACCTGTGGTTAATACCGCGACTATACTGTACGAACCTTCTTTACAGTTTATGGAAGGCAGTACATAATCTGGTATAATAAACATTTTTAACAAAGTTAATGCACTCGGTTACGATGACTTGTGACTTCGTGCTTACACAAATATCGACTCCTTCTGAATCATTTTTTCTACCCAATTTTACTGACATGTTTTGGGTTAACCCGTGGTATGTTTTCCCGGTAATTTTCAATCGTGGCGTACGCTGGGATAGTGTGACAATTTAAAACCAGCAATTCCCATATGCAAGCAATATTTCCTTACCTTGTCAATTTTGGCTGGTATCAACTTTAAATGACGCCTCTTGAGATGATCCTACCATTACAGAAAACATACTGGGAAGTATTTTTACGTAACACTTTTCAGTAAATGTCGGATATATATATATATATATATATATATATATATATATATATATATATATATATATATATATCCCTAAAGAATTAATGTTTTTTATTTGTAATCTGATATATTTTATTCCTTTCGACATACTTTTATTACTTACTACCAAAACAGCCGATATGCCTCTCAAGAACGTCTGAATGAGTGTTCTTTAAAGACGAAAAGAAACTTCTTTGATTGTGAAGCTCTTTGTGACTGAACGGTTAAAGCATACCGGGTGAGACGGTAGGTTCTCCAACAAAAGGTAAGGGGTACATGTTTGAATACGGGGTACATGTTTTTATTTTTCAAACTCTGTTTAATCTATGGCCATCTCCCTGACCATAGATCATTTAGGTCTCAGTTGAAGAACACGGTGACCTACCAAACTCCATCCACAATATACGCATAGACAATACAAATATAAGAGCTTCAACCAAATGTAAAAGAAAATGCTAAAAATAATTATTAATAAAAAGAAAAGGCCAACACTCAGTAACATCAACCATAAACACGGTCACAATATTCTGACCGTGTTTCGAAAATAAAAATATTCTTATAAATCTCCATACATACATAAAAATCCATAGATTCAGTTAAGAGTAAAAATAAAGTCATCCTTGATCATGCCTAATATAAATGCCCAAAGCGTTCGGGAAATTCAGAATAATCGGACAATTTCGATCCAAAAACGAAAAAATCTGTAAAAAAAAACGTGAAGAAATGTAATTGTTTTAAATGTTACTTCACCATTATTCTATAGAACCATTATTCATGAATCTAACTTATGTCTTTCTTATACATGAAAAAACAATGAAGATATATAAAAATACGTACAAGATATGCTTTAATGAAAAATCAAATCAAAACGTTTTTCAAAACATTCTTTTACACACTTTAGCGTCCAGAATGTTTCTTCCACACATCTGAATAGTATTTGTTATCATTACACGTATCTAACCAATAAGAACTAACAAAACACAATGTACCATTAATCTGCATCTCTGCTTTTTATCAGTTTGTTTTATTATTTCTATCATTATCTCTGACGAAGCTTTAATAAAGGGAAACGTTAGATTAAGATCAGTTTCCTACTTGTCCTTTATCCTATCATCCATAGAGATAGATAGATAGATAGATAGATAGATAGATAGATAGATACCAAGTGACTGAATGATAAAGTCTATAATGCTTTTTGTCTGCTCAAAATTCATCGGATTCTAAAGGACGAAAAGCGCTACACAGAATTTTTTCACTTTGTCGTTGTCATTGTCTAATAGTGTTCTGTTATAGAGAAAAGTATATATACTTCCACATATATAAGTGTGTGTGCATATGTGCGTGTGCGTTAGTGTGTGTGTGTGAGAGAGAGAGAGTGAGTGTGTGTGTGTGCGCGTGTGCGTGTGTGCGTATCTTTACGCATTTCCAAATATTAATTATACATTTTCATTTAAATTATTAGACATATCTAAATTGGAACAAACTCGCTGATATATATATATATATATATATATATATATATATATATATATATGCTTATGTAAACATTTTTCCATCTCTCGCTCTCTTTTTCTCATTCTCTTTTTTTTTCCTTGCACCGCTTTTTCTCTTTTTTTATTTTCGTCATTCTCTCTTTTAACATTATTCTCTCTTTCTCTGGTTTTTCCCTCATTCGCTCTAAGTTACCGATACAAACATTGAGGGTCGAGTACATTTACTACTACAAACACTCTCACACATAAAAAAAATGCTTGCACACAATTATAGACAACATTTTGAGATTCGCTCTAGGAGCGTAATATGACGTCACTTCCGTAACGACTTCAGCAACCAGCCTCAAGGGCCATTTTAATTGGCCCTTCGAAAAAGATGTTACCCTGACCGGGGGAAACCCCAATTTGCTTGAGATGGTGGTGAGAAACTCAATGGAAGGCTCGTTAACCAACGCAGATTTGATTTGTTTTGACTTCTTTATTCATTTTTTTTGCAGTTTTTTTTTACCGCCACCAAAACTGGAATGAAAAAAAAATGACGGATGCTTCCCGCCACAAGGAACACTGCCTTTGTCGTGATGTTCTCTTAGAATCTAATAATAATAATACGAATAACAACAACAATAACAATAATAATAACAATAACAATAACAATAATAATAATAATATGCACGAAAATAAAGCAGGTTAAATTTAAAAAGTAATATTAATAAAATAAGGATAAAAAAGGATGACGATAATGATAATATTAATGATCGCAATAATAATATTTGTTAATTAAAAATTACTCGAAAACCGGTAATTCGATTGGAAAGGGATTTCTTTATTCGTTAAAGTTAGACACCTTTAATGATATTTTGCTGATAAACATTGCTCGACACTGTGCTGTTCTTGGTGTGCTATGATAAGAATCACACAAACATAACGAAGAAAGTTTGTTATCATTTATATCTGATTATTATTATTATTATTATTATTATCATTATTATTATTATTATTATTATTATTATTATTATTATTATTATTGATGTTGTTGTTTTCTTCTGTACGGTATATCCTTCTCAACGTGAAAACATTGTGGATGTTCACGATCAAGTCGCACAACGTCAAACAGATAGCACATTTCGCGCACTATTTGCTGTAACAAGCAACGTAGACCTCTGAAGCGATGAGATACGAGGCTTTATTCCGATGTTCTTAATCTATGAACATTATTATTATTATTATTATTATTATTATTATTATTATTATTATTATTATTATTGAATGAGTGAGCATCACGTCAACAAAGTGATGTTGTAACACAAATATACAAAGCTCGATATACTCGTCATGACATACCGTTAAATAAGAAGAGTATACCAGACTGAAGAACATTAGCCTAATCATTGACTATTGTAAGGTATGTCGATAAAATTATTCTTAGATTATGCTAGTAGGTCTACTTCCTTATTGCACTAAAAGGGGAGACACGCCAGCTGCTGTGTGGGGCAAGAGCCATAGCTAAATAGAAATTATTTATCTTATCTAGAAAATTGTTATACATATGGGATAGTGCATACTGCTGTGAACATTTCTTTTCTTGCATAAAAATATCAAAACTGCTGAAAAAACTTGAGTAATTCCCATTCTTAGAATAAACACTAGTACCTTAAAAGCAGATACTGACAATCTTATAAAAGGAAAGCAATGTCAAAAACCACATTGAATTTATTTTGTGTATGAATCATTTGTTTTTTTTACTGCCAGTAATACAGTATTTTTTTTGTATATATTCGTTATTAAAATTTGATATTTACAACGTTTTGAATTTTTTAAAAGCATATTTATATAAAGTACTTTTGTAGCCCGGTGAATGTATCTAAATTTCTAGCTCTGTTCCGATTTTAATAATGGAGGGCTTTGTTGTGGTATAATGGTAAGGATCATAACGTGCTAATTATAACTGAAAATATAGTGGCATGGAAGTAACATATTATGTTAACTTCAATCCGGAGGTCGGTGTATTTCTTAAGATTGTCAACTTCTTCTACCTTGAAACAGTCACCAGGTACAGACACATTGATGTGGAGGTATTTTTGTTTCATTTCTGTTTATATTTTTTTATTTTTTTTTCAACGACGGGGTTGTCTAGAATGTAATCTTTGGTTGTTGACTTAGTGGTTTTCGACTCTTTTCTTTGGCTTGTTATTATTATTATTATTATTATTATTATTATTATTATTATTATTATTATTATTTCTTTGGATTTCTGTTGTGTACACAATTCCTTTCGGGTGACAATCGGCGAACTAAGGTCAGAAATGTTTTATGAAATTTTCCACTAATCATATTCGTAAAAATAAAAAAAATTGATCACACAGTTTTTACATAGATAACGCTCTTCGTAATGTGTGAGCTGTACTTGTAAGTACAATTTTTCTTTCTTTACGGAATGAGCTACCTGAAATCTCTTCAATAAGTATATTGGACCATTTTCCAATCATCCGATGACTCCAACCAGAACTGCAATTTTTGATGTCCAAATATGCCCAAAGTTTGAGATTTCCATTTGAAGATCCTTGTATTTTGATATTTATTTTTTTAAATCTTCAAAGATACATTACCATCTGCAGGCACTGTCGTGTCAATAAGAAAGCACATTCTGTTTCTGTGGTCTTTGATCACTATGTCTGGGCAATTAGTTTTGAATATTCTGTTTGTGTGTATTGTAAACCCCATACAATTGGTACAGGTCCTATCTTTGTAGCCGGGTCTGGGTGATGTATTTATCAATGATTCTTCATTTCGTGTTAACACAGTTTTTCAGTTTATGCTCTTGGTAACTTCTAGTTAGTAATCATTGGTTCTGTGCAGCAAGAATAAAGCCTTCGATTTCAGCTTTTAATCCTGCACTACGAAGCCAGCAATGGTTTTGTCTACATCAGCTTGTTTGGTACGGGCAGATTATTGAACATGAATATGCTTATCTTGTCATCATTTCTACATCTGATACATTGTATTTACGTGTGTCTCCTTTTTTAGGTCTTTTACTGTAGGTGTATTATGGTTTATTTGAATTTCTTTACTCACTTGAAATTCCCATTTGAATTTGTTGGTTTCCATTGCTACTGAATACATTTTCTTATTTCTTTCATGTTTTCTTATACAGATCCTCATCCAGTCTTCTGTAGTTTCCAGGCACCTTTAAAAATCAATTGTTGTGGTTTTGTAAGACAGTTCTAGCTGAAATAACCCTCTGCCTCCTTTGGATCTGGGCATATAGAGACTATCAACATCAGCCTTTTGGATGATTCATGCGGTACAACATGCGAAGCTTTCTTTTTTGATATTCATTTGCTTAATGTCAGCTATGGTTCAATTAAGGATGTTGGAACTGTATTGCACCAGAGGGACAACCAATGAGTTTATGGCTGGTATTCTGTTCTGTAAATTCAATACAGTATTTAACACCAGACACACACGCCTGTAGTATTCTTTTCTTATTTTCTCCTTCATTTGGATATGCTGTATTGCATCTCCGCTGAATCCTAGGTATTTATAGGCTTCTACTTGTTCCATTTCCCTAATCTTTGTGACAAAATCTAGATCAATTGAGTGTTTTTTTTTGTTTTTGTTTTTTTCATTTCTCCCTTTCTTGGGTGTTACTTTTGCACATTTATCTAATCCAAAATCCATACCGATGTAATCAATGAAACATTTTACAGTATTAAGGATACTCTTCAACTCACTGTCGTCTTGGCAAAGAGCTTGATATCATCCATGTAGAAGAGGTTATTAAATACTTTCTTTTTTTTACTTTGTATCCATAGTTATTACTGCTTAATCATGTGAAATGGGGATTACAGAACAGAAGGGGCAACAGTTTCCTTGAAAGAATCTCCGTCCGATGTTCAAACAATTGCAAGTGGACATGTCTTTGGTCTGATTTATGTATAATGTGGGTTTCTACATTTCCATATTATATTTTAGGAAATTTGCTATCACCGAAAAGACTTTATCATTTCCAAAGCCTTAAGGACACAAGAATGTGGCAGACTATCAAAATCTTTACGGTAATCTATCGAATCTGAGTTTTCTACCTTTTTCCCTGCAATTTTCCAGGATAATTTTATTTATTAGTTGTTGATCTTTGCATTCATATGAACCTCTTCGACATCCTTTCTGCTCCAGAGGAAGGATGTTGTTTTCATAGAGAAAAGAGTAAGTACAGTTCGTCAGGACAGACGTGATCAAATTTTGAGGATCATTTGTTTCATCTGTTTTTTGCTAGATATGTAATACCTTCAGTAATACTTTCCGGAATTTCATTGGGGTTATTATTTAGCATTGATAAAGTTTGACCAAGAGTTTTACACATTGATGATAAATACTAGAACCAAAATTTGGTTACCTTATCATTTCATGGGGATATTCATTTTGGGGATTTCTTTAGAAATTGCATAACATTATATTTATGTTTATGGTTATGTTTTTTATTATTATTATTATTATTATTATTATTATTATTATTATTATCTAATCCGATGTAACTCTTTGGATCGAATTTCAGTTTCGCTAACACTTTTATCATATTACCATCGACATATTCTTTACAGTTTCAAACACATGTACAACAACAGTGAGTTTGATTCTCACTGGGTTCTCGATACTTTTAGTCCTGTGCTGCATCTACGATACCCTTAGTAAATTTCCATATATAATGTTAAAAATCTAGGCAAGGCTCTTTTTCCGGTAACAAAATTAAATCCAGTTTGAGTTTGAACAGAAAAATTGATTTGGCCGAAAGGTATAGAAAAGCGCTTCTTTCATCTCAAACATACAGAGAATGTTGTGTCTTCTTTTTTGATGAAGAATGAACTGAAGTATTCAGTTATATGTCGGCATCTTGCTCGTCACCATAACATTTCAGATATTTCTGCGATAAGGAATTACTATTATTATACACTGATTTTCTCGGACTAGTTACATTATGTTAAGGTTGTTGTAGAAAAAAAATAAGATAGAGATACTAGTCTCGAAAATCGGCGCTCATGTATCTGAAATTGTATCTCTAGCCCTCATCATAATTGGTCATCATTTTCTTTGTTTTGGATTCAACGGCAACTGAGATTTTTCATCCTATTTCTTTTTACTGTTCTCACACTTCATTTTAGTTTTCAGCAGCGATCTTATCGCACCTTTGTCAATTTACAGGGGAATAGGAGAAAATACGCGTCAAAATTAATCGTAAGATTAGTTGATGCATTTCTTCTCTTCAAGACCCTTAGCGACATTTGTCCATTACCAAGCCTCTCACTCCCTGTTCTATCGTCTGTTCACTGAAGCTCGTCAGGTAGCTGACCTGCTGCCTTCCCCTATCCTTTTTACCCTCAAAATGCTGTGTGAGTGTTAAATTCACCTAGCCCTTCTCTCTTATTATGTGCTCAATAAATCACAGCTGTCTTTTTTCTGATTCTGTGTATAAATTTTTATTTTTGTTACCATTTTCCTTAAGATTTCTACGTTGCTTACGCACTTCATCTATGGAATTCACAGCATTGTTTTGTAGAACCAGAATTCTGCTGTCCCCAGTTTCCCTTCATCTGTGGAGAAGTTGTCCCGAATCCATTGCCATACAAGCAGATTGATGCAACATAGCATTTCAGCCCTATTTTCTTGCTTCTAACGAAATCTTGTTTCTTAGTAACTTGTTTAATATTTGGAATACAGACTAATCCAGTGCGTGTTTGGATTTCAGTATCGTATTTTTCATCCCCTGTTAAAACACTTTCCCGATATTTAAATCTATGTACTTATTTAATCTTGACTACAATTCACACTTAATATCTTCGGCTTTTATCTTGTTGGCAACTATACATTCTCATACTCATCAGGATCTGATTGGATTCTTTGGGCATCAGATCAGGATGAAGATCAGCACTCATGAGTATCAATTGTTTTCGGTAGATTCCAGCAAAAGGACGGTGCGAGATGCGAGATGCGAGATGCGAGACTGGTTAGCGTTAATCGGGCCAAACTTGATTTTCTTTTTTAGTCCCCTGAAGTCACAACGAAGCGGATTCCTAGTGAATCCAACCCCTAGTTAAGTTTGACTCTTTGGTTCTCCTAGTTAATATGAGTGACTGTCAGTCCTGTTCTCCTCTTTTATTATGGAGCTTTTCATGATTCCCTAGGTCCCCAGTACGTACCACACACTTTTCCTAGCCTCTTATATTCTTGCAGACCTGATTTTTTTCGTCCCTCCTCAAGTACTAGCGGGTGAGCTTTTGGATTTTCTCTATCGGTAGAATACAGTTGCCATATTCATTTTTGTGGCTCGGACAGTTCCTCACTAACTCAGATTGAATTTCTTTTAAATGTTTATTTAATCTTTTATTTTGTTTACCTGGCTTACACTCCTCCCCTTTTAATGCAATTGTAAATTTTTATATATTTTGTAAAAAAATATTTTGCATATATTTCCAGAATGGTTTACCATTATGGGTGCATCATTATGTCTCCGGTGAAAATGTGGTATTTTAGTACTTGTTTGGATTGGATGGATGAGTTCTTGTGGTTTTTGTGCCATTTGTTAGAATCAATGGACCGTGAATCAAATTAGCTTAGAGTAAAATAGTTAGTGATTACCCGCTTTTCTTTCTTCTTCCTTGGACTCTTGCCACGAACAATGTATTTATTGTAAAATAAAATCAAACATGCATTCTTTCTTCTTACAGTTAATGGGTAATTCTTATCATAGCCACGCTCCAAAATAAAAGAAATGATATTCTTGTTTCGTTTAATTGTTAAAATCTAAGGCTGAGGTTGAACTATTTCAATCCAAATAGAATATGTAAGTCTCAAAACATTCCGTTGTTATTGAATGAATTTCCTGATTTTTTTCTTTTGTGTACCTTTGATCAAGGTGTAGATAAAAACTGAAAAAATAGTCGCCTTGAACAATGTACATCCTATTTTTTACCTATGCTTGCATTCTGAAATACACAATCTTGGTCACCTGGGAAAAGTTTCTTTTTTTCTTTTTTAAAAATTCTATCATAATAAACCCAACTTTGTAGCTGGATGTTTTGCTCTGAAAGAAAACGCATTGTACTTTTCATGGAAACAAACGCTATTGACCATCATGAATTTTCTCTTACATTTTCATCGTGTTTTCTCAAGCTGGGAAGAACAAAATATTTACTTTTTTTTGTAGAGTTTAATAAAGAACAGGATCGCGTATGTCAAGGAGACGTGAATTCTTTTCGAAAAGCTTTATTTTAACCAAAATGTTGAACATAATAGATAACCAGAAAATTTACCAGTCTTCAATTTCGTTTGGAATCTACAAACCACCATGAAAGAGCTGAGTGGATATGTCACCTTGAACTTGACCAAAGGATTATAGTATTCTAGACGTTTAGCTTTGACAAAGATTCGAAGAAAATAAAAAAAAAGATGTTTGAAGATTTTCCTTTTCTCTTTTTTAACCCTAGAACACTAACCATCAATTAAATTTACACTACTACTAACCATGGGTATATCATACCCGATTTTGAAAATATCAAAAAATAATATCTACTATCTATATTTCTCATGTTGTCTGTCTGTCTGTCGTGGGTGTTGTTTCCTCGCCCAGGCCGCATTTCTCACCCGATTTCGATGCGGTTTTCAACACAAGTTTGCAAATGGCTGCCGTAAGGACATGAGGGAGCCCGATTTTTGAGTTCGGAATCAGGTTCTGAAAAAATCGATAATCGAAAAAATCGATAATCGAAAAAGTTCTGCTTACAGAAGGAATGATCGCATTTCAACCAAATTTGACACCCTCTTAGAGTCTACCATTAGAAGTGTTGTCCAGAAGTTTCATGACCACGGACCCCTAAACAGCGCGGAAAATCGATAAAACCCAAAAACCGATACGCCCAGATTGCGTCTGAACCGCATGTCGGTTTTTAGCGAAAACCGAACGGATTTATGAAGAGGCCATTGGGAGTCATCATGTGAAGTTTCATCTCTAAACACCCTCCAAACAGAGCGCAAATCGACAATCGGTCAACCCTTAAAAATGTTTTTCCGTTTTTTTAAAGTTGATCGTATTGTGTTTATTTTGTTTAGTTCTTTTTTCGTAACAGATTTAATGTTTACTATAGAGCTTAGAAAAAGTTGGCAGTGTGATATAGGCAAGGAGTAAGGCATGTAAGGGCAAAAATATTTTAAGTCAAGTGATAGCGATTGCTGTATTAGTCGTACTATTTTTTAATCAAGCACGGGCAACGCCGGGCCATGCTGCTAGTTAAATATAAATCTTTATTTGAAATATTTTACCTGCAGGTACTTCAAACTTTCTACTTTGTGTTAACATTAATAGGAACTGAAAAACATATTATTTAAGTAAGCAAATCAGGTACTGAAAATTGTAATTAAAAATCGGAAATTTTGAGCTGGGTACTATATCCCCATAGTTAGTGTTCTAGGGTTAATATACAAAAATAATCATCTTTAAATCCTCGTCATTCGTTCGTGTTCATGTGAACTCGCCTCAACGTAAACATAAACTTAGTCCTGATGATGTACTAAAGAACGAAACGCGACACACGAACATATTTGCTACGTTGTCATTTTTCCTCTAAAATATACAACTTTAAAATGCAACTTTCTTTCGATTTTGTTTTACACTTTTCTTTGTATTTAAAAATCAGTTTTTGACATATCGATCTTAATTAATACATTCGCCTCGGCTTTTATACAAATATTTTTTTAGTATATTTTAGATTAATTTGTTCGTCAGACCTTCAATAAGCACAACTTTTATATACAATATATTTTAATGAGAAAGCGATTTTTTTTGGTGGGGTGTCCCATATTTTTGAATTATTTTGTATTCGAATTACTTAGAATTATTTACTGAAAATAACAACGTGTATTATTATCTTGCAATTCCTTGTGTTTTATCTCTCCCATTAAAATTGAAATAAGTACTTCAGCCCTAGATTTTAATTGCTGACATTGAAGCAACAATATTATTTATATTTTTTTATTTGTTGATAAAGCATTCTCAAAGAATATTATGATTAATTTTGACTCTTATTTTCTATTTATTATTTCATATCCCCGCTGTGCTCGATTCCTTAGTTCGACGGCCCTAGTAATATATGATAAAAGAGCAGCTAAATATTAAAATGAAATTAAATACATATTAATAATAACAATAATACTAGTCGAAAATATTTTGGTAAGAAATAATAATAAATGGATCTATTATTATTGCTGATCATACTACGAGTGTCAAGATAATATGGCCAGGACAGTTCCTAAAAACAGAATGAGATAGATAGATAGATAGATGATAGATAGATAGATAGATAGATAGATATACATATTGAAAAGAATGAAATAGATAGATAGATAGATAGATAGATAGATAGATAGATAGATAGATAGATATTGAAAAGAATGAAATAGATAGATAGATAGATAGATAGATAGATAGATAGATAGATAGATAGATAGATAGATAGATAGATATTGAAAAGAATGAAATAGATAGATAGATAGATAGATAGATAGATAGATAGATAGATAGATAGATATTGAAAAGAATGAAATAGATAGATAGATAGATAGATAGATAGATAGATAGATAGATTTCGGCAATGAAATGGAAAAGCTAGAAGAGTTGATGCAGCATGCTGAGTGATGTCAAGAACAGTCCGGTTCTTTGCTATGATGCCAAACTCTCTAGTGTTTCAACATCTCATCTCATTCGCATTTAATTGGTAAACATTCGGTCCATACTCTCCTCACGAGAGGAGGCACAGTCGATGTAGCGACGGCAGCTGAGATAAGGACTTCGCCACTTGTCAGTAGAGTCCCTCCTCTCCCCTCCACGTGTTTCGTATCATTCCTTCTTCCTTATTTCATCCTTACAACATTTCGCTTCTTTCCCTCCTTCTTTTCCCTTCTCATTCCTTGTTCCTGTGTCTCTCTGCGTCTCCTTTGACCTTTCTACAGTCTTGTATCTTCATTTCTTTCCAGAATATTCAAGTCGCTCATTCTGTGTCTCATCTTCTTACTGTTTCTTTTAATCTTCCTTCTTCGCTGTCGATTAATCTCCTGGTTTAGAATTAGATTACGAAAGGACATTGGATAAGTTAAGTTCAGTCCGATTATATATTGGCTCGGCATGCTGTTCGTTATTTACAAGTATTTAAAAAGGACAAAGTTGCTATATCTTTTAGATGAATTCCATCACCAAAATATTTTGACACTCTTTATAAATCGTTATCACCCCATGCAAGGTAGTAACGACACTGAGATACAAGGGATTGCACGATGTAGAAGAATTATAAACAGAAACATTAATAATGAGCGGGTAGAGGAAAGGGTAATCAGGAGGACAGTAGATAGCGATTGACATTGCTTTTACATTTTTGCAGATGAAAGTTGGCTGGAGAGCATGGAACCGTAATGGAGTTCCACAAGCGAGAAAATAAACTATTAGCATGAAATTTACGCTTCCATCTAGCCAGCTTAACTGTAAACCGATGAGATTTCGATGCCAGTCTAGTGCTGCGCTTAAATTCAAAAAGTCTAGGTACCATAGCAAAGAGCTCATCCGAACAATTACCATGAAAGTATTTATAGAAAAGTCACAGAAAGTCAACTTTACGGTGGTGGGAAAGTAACTGAAACCCAGATGCCAGATAAGGACCAATAATATTGCTGATTCTTCACATATTCTTGATAAGCAAATAACCGTGATCTTCAGTTTTCATCTTATACATTTATAAATCTATCATTCGATTGTGCATTGAACACTGCTACCTTATCTGGTCTGGTGCTCCAACAGCACAGGCAGAAATTATTGACAAAATTCAAAGGGTCTGTATTGTAATCGTTCCTGGGCTGCCATCTTGACTTCAGTCAATTTCTCTCCGACCTGACGTAGCTTCTCTCTCTCATTTCTACTAATATTTTCATGGGAATTGTTCTGATGAGTATTCCTCCTTAGTAATGACATAGCAGGAATTTAAGTGTACTACTAGATTGGCAACTAGGTCTCACTGTTTTCCAGCTGAGCAAAGTAGATATAACCGTATGTTCTATTCTAATAGTTTTTCTCGCACTTGTCGCCTGTGGAAGTCCTTTCCAATTCTTGCTTCCTTCCAACCTACAGTCTTCAAAAATTTACATTCAACTTCAATCTCCATCTTCAGTCTTCCTAAAAGTTTTTCCTTTATTGCCCTTTTCCACACTTCTCCCTAAATCTTCCCTGCGTTTGAGTGGCTTTATCGCCTTGCTTAGGGCGAATGATATATATATATATATATATATATATATATATGTGTGTGTGTGCGTGCGTGTGTGTGTGCGTGCGTGCGCGTGTGTGTGTGTGTTATACACGATTAAAGCGTTGGTTAATATATATCTGGTTTCTTGCCATCTGCGAATATAATCCTTGGGTCTGAAAAGTCCTATACTTTACCAGGTTGTAGCCAACAACCTTTGTCCCAGATATTTAATTCTTGGAAATAACCGTGGAGGTCGAAGCGAAACACGAACTGTGAAATGTCTAGCCACTATTTCCATCTGGATGTGCTAAAACTTATTGGACAACTATAATTTAAAAAAATAAACAAATGGTACTTGTCAATTAATGTTGATACAACTTGCAAAGGATGTTGCCGCAGTTGTACTAATGTTCCGAGCACCTTTGACCATCGCCTGACATCCCGCATGAAAGAAAGTTAAGATCGGGATATATACTTTCGATTGCACCTTAGTGATGAATTTTATTTTTAATTTACAAGCTAAATAATTGTTATGCATATTTGTCGCGAATATTAATCATACTGATAGAAAGCCCTAGCTTTAAATATCAAAATCAAGCAAATAATAACATATCCAGCCATCGATTACGTAATCCACTATTATTTCTTTTCCCTTATAAAAGCAGAGGTTGAGACATATCAGGTTGCCTAATATAGTTAAGATGAACCTAAACAAGATAAACAATATGGTGGAATCGAAACGTGGGTTCTTCAGAAAACAATTGAGTCACATTCTTTTGTTTTTTTTGGAAAACAGCGAGGCATTTACCTGTTCTAGGCCAAGTAAAGCTGAATAAATATCTACACAATGACTAGTTACGAAATACACACACACACACATATGTGTGTATCTGTATGTGTAGGAACTATTTGTGAACACAAAAAATATCTATTGCACAACAATTTATCAAATGCATTAGTCATAGAAAGAAGTTCAACGACAAATTCGATCTAAAGAATGCAAGTAAACTACTTAAACGAAAAATTCTTGTGTTTGCCGCTATCGAATCTTACCAAAATATTTTTTGAAATATTTCGTTTCTTAGCAGAAATACTCGTTTCCCAATCTAACATACATGACTATAACAATTAAAATGAAAAGAAAATGGTTAAATTCAAGACCTTCTCTTATTTAAAATATATAACATAAATTAATCACAAACTAAAATAATATAAATAATAATCATCTTGTAAAACAGATCTATCAACAATATTATCAGTATTTACTCGCTCTCGCTTATACGACATTAAACTAGCATCGGCCATGCTTTATCTTGACTTTCAGTTAGCATGAATTATATTGATAAGTGTTCTTAAATTTAAAAATTTTAAAATCTAACGAAGTTTTTATTTCTGTTTATAAATAATTGTTGCAAAATAAAATCTTTATATTTACCTTAATAAAGTCCATCAGTTTAACTTTTGTCCTTTAGGAGTTCATCGGAGTAAATGTGTTATGTTGGTGCGACTAGACATGCGACTAAAATTTCCAGCATCCTACATTCATGTAATGTGTAATCGCACCACCCAAACAAATTTAGTTCGACGAAGTCTTAAAGAACGAAACGCATCACAAAAAACTTTTTCCAAGTTGCCATATATTTCCCCAATTTTGTTCTTGATATAAAAAATATATATATCGTTATCTCATATATATATATATATATATATATATATATATATATATATATATATATATCATGAAAACACCTTAAAAAATCCATTTCGGTTATAATTTATTTCATGAATATTGTTATATTCATCCCTTCAGACCGAAAATTTTTAAGAAATGGAATTAATCCAGACAGACAGATACAAGGGATACAAGGGAGAAAGGCAAACACAGAGAGAGAAAAAATAAGAAAGGTAAAAAGAAAAAATATTAATAATACAAAAGGGGAAAAAAGAAAAAAATTACAAATATAAAAAAAATTAAAAAGAAGTAAGAGAGAGAGAGTGGTGAAGAGAGAGGTAGAGAGTGAATTGTGAAAGAAAAGAAAGGAAAGAAGGAAGAAATAAATGAGAAGCTAATTGCAAAAATATATAGAATGACCTAGAAAAAGTTTTTCTTAAAAGGGCTGTACAAGTTAATATACTATGTATGTGAAGGAAGAGGGGGATCGGAAGTTAAAGAGTTGCAACAATTTGTCATGTCATGTCATTTGAGACAGCAATCTTCATCACATTACACGATCATCATAATTTTAAACTACTAATATTACGAATAATAATAATAATAATAGTAATAATAATAATAATATCCAACATAAATCAGATGATATAAAATAATATAATAAAATAATATAATAAAGTATATTAAATAAATAAATCAATAAATCAAAAAAGAACCAATAAATTTAGATAATCATAAAGAACAAATTGTAGAGTCTCTGTTTTCTGCACTAATAGCATAATAATACCATGGACTCACATAACAACCACATATGAAACACACTTTATGACGGTAATACACCAGAAAACAAGCTCTTTTATAATGGTAGAACCGAAACCAACTGCGTAGTCGGAGGAATCTGTAATTCGGAAAATCTGATATACCAAGGTAACATTTTTCCAAAAGAAATTATTAATGATAAAAAGGTATACATAGGGATATCCGCTGGGAATTGGAAAAAGAGACTCTACAATCACCATCATTCCTTCTCCAATACTTCTTTAAGACACCAAACTGCTCTATCTAAGCATTACTTGGAACTTAAAGATCGAGGCTTCATCTAACAAATTAAATGGGATATCTTCTGTCAGTCTTAAACTCCCAACAACTATGAATACAAGAGATTAAAATCAAACTTCCGACAACTATGCATACAAGAGAGTAATAATTAAATATAAAAATGCTGACCAATTATTAAATCAAAGAAATTAATTTATTTTCAAGTGTAGACATAAGAGCAAATTTTAATTCCCTAAAAAATATTGACTTTGGGGGATAAACACTTGAAGTGTTGATACATATTTTTTTATATGGATACAAAATATGTGTGTACGCGTATTCATATGTATATATGTGTATACGTAGTCATACTGCTTCTCACACATTTTTATACATGTGTCTGTAGATATATTTAATTATTCATGTGACTGACTTGCTGATGCCTACATCATTTAAAATGATTAATGATTTATATGTTTTATATTTTACTATTATTAATAATATTATCTTTATTATT
Source organism: Acanthosepion pharaonis (assembly GCA_903632075.3). Classification (NCBI taxonomy): domain Eukaryota; kingdom Metazoa; phylum Mollusca; class Cephalopoda; order Sepiida; family Sepiidae; genus Acanthosepion; species Acanthosepion pharaonis. The sequence goes on along the minus strand of CAHIKZ030003327.1, from coordinate 540,449 downwards.
TTTATCCTTATCACTTTTTCTATATTTGTTCTTTATGATTATTTATATTAGTTCTATTTATTTTATTGTAATATTTTATTATATTATTTTATTTATGTTGGATATTATTATTATTATTATTATTGGTTTAAAATTATGACGATCGTATTATTCGATGATGATTGCTGTCTAAAATAATATGACTTTATTTGTCAAATTGTTGTAACTCTTACTTCCCTTACATGGTATATTAAGTTGTTTAACCCTTTTAAGTATTTTTTGAGGTCATTATATTTATTTAATTTTGCTATTGACTTATTTATTTCTTCGTTCTTTCCTTTCTTCTCTTTCACACACACACACACACTCTCTCTCTCTCCGTCTCTTGTTCTCTCGCTTTCTTTCTTCCCTTAATTTAAAAAAATAATTATATTTGTAATTTTTATCTCTTATTTTCGCCTCTTCTATTATTAATATGTTTCCTTTTTCTTTTTTCTTTTTACTGTTTTTTCTCTTTCCACTTTTTAAATATACACACGAACGCTGCATGACAAGTGTAATCTGCTTAGCCAATGAAATCCCACAATAGAAAAATAAAAATAACCGAATTTCTTTTTCTCTATATCTCATTCTCTGATGAATCTTTAATAAAATTTAATAAATAATGTTAGATACGTAATTGTTTCCTATTTCTTCTTTATCACACACACACACACACACACACATATATATATATATATATATATATATATATATATATATATATATTATATATATATATATATATATATATATATATATATATATGGTCCGGTTCCTTGTACCACAGTGATAGTCCAAGGTAGAACCAATAAAGAAGAACTCGAAGGCGGATATGGAACAACACAGATATATTACACACAGGAATATATATATAGAGATAGAAAAGTGTTAGTACGAATAATCAGGTTTAGTACTACTTGCCTGAACGCGACTCTGTTTCGGACTGCCTCTGACTCGAATGACTGACTCGCTCGCTCTGACTAACTGACAGACTCCTAACGGACTTCTGACGGACCTCACTCCAGACTTCAGACTGAACTCCAGAACTTCAGTATTTATTACGTATGGAATAGTCCTTTATGTCATTATGGGTAAGGTGCCATATCAATATACCATCAAACCCGCATTCAGGCATCATGATTGAGATAATTTCAATGGTACAGAAATGTTTCATATGTCCATATCGCAGTCTGGTTAATGAATCTTCCTGATAACTATAAATTGTTTTGCTAGCTACCCCTCAATACCAGGCCAAATAGCCACTCAAGGTAGCGTATTACTGGATGATCTGTGATATGAAAGTAAGTGGGAAAAAAAGGGAAGTGAAGATTATGAACATATGACGTATAGATAACTATTGATCTGAAAACTGAAGTGTTTAAGAATGGAATTTTTGAATGCATCCAACAGAGAATCTGTTCCACAAAGTAGGGATTCTTGGGAAGATGTCGTCTGAGTGCAATTTCCTTCTCACAAATGGAACACGGAGGGGGGGGTGACCGTGATCCAACCATGTGGACGTAGCAAGACTGTACTTGGTTTTAAAGGTTTGAGCTGGTGCCACTATAGAATAGAAGTCGTCGATAGAAGGACGTAGTAACAGAGTAGCGATAGGGCAGTTCCATCAATGTTCTATTCCTCAACACTATGAAGTATGTCAGGTGTTATTTGCCTAATGACCATAAATATTTCTGATGTGGAAAAAGTGAGAAACCAAATAGCGCTCTTAAACGAAAATATAGAAAATGAATTGATATTACCCGACTAGAAAATATATGGAGATAGTGACACGTAATAGGTATTGTATATTTACTAATTAAATATTGGACAGCCAATCTGAAAAATAAAGATAACGTAACCGTTCATAAAATAATGCATTCGAATATTCAAGTTTCCTGAATGGGATCCGGACACGAATTTGTTTCTAAACATTTCACCCAAAGCAAGACGATAAAGCCAATAAGTTCCACAAGTGAGAAGTTCGAGAAAAGATACTATTAGAATAGAACTTACGGTTATATCTAGGAATATCAAAAGGAAACGGATGAAGCCTTGAAGCCAATCTAGACTTCACCGTGTGCCATGTCTCCTCAGGATGTAGGTGATCATGGTTCTTCACAGTTTCCTGTCCTTCGTAGTTTTTTTTTTTAATTACACTTTGTTATTTTATTTCTCCTAAACCTTGTTCCACCATTTATTTACTCAAGCTCACTACGTAGGTTAAGCGTTGTTTTCCTTTGTCCTTCTTGGATACAATCTGTCCCGTGAGTATCAGCTAATCTATTACTACGCTTAAATTCATGAAGTTGACGTACCAACGAGGAAAATAAATAAGTAAAATTGCAATGAAAAAAATATATAGAAAATGCTAACTGACGTGGGTAGTAAAGTGAATGAAGCAGAGATACCAGGTCAGTACCGATAATATTACAGATTTTCCTTTGGATATTGTCAAGAATTTCTAAATACATAACAGAAAAACCACCTCAGATGTAGTAACAATATTCACTTAACGAATAAATGGTAGACTTATAAAGACTTATTTGCAGGTGTTGTGACCGTTATCGAAAAATGGAATAAGCAGAGTTCGAATTCCAGTAAAGTCTCTTCCGTTAAATTTCCAAATAATTACCTTCAGAATGTTATAAATCCATTTTCTCTTCACTTTTCGTAAAATCATAGGGTAGACTATCCTTTCTAGCCTTAGTTGGAAACCACTTTAAGCGAAAGCCAACTCTGAATTCAAAACTGAAAAGGCGACGGGAAATCATTTCACTTTATTTTTCTAAAGCAGACATGGCAATTTTCCAACAACGTCTATGAAAATTCAGACATGTTAAAAAAGAATATCATGGCGAGCCACTTCAGTTCTGTAATGATTTGCCGTTTAAAAATACATGGAGAGTGTGAATAACGGATTGGTTTAAACATATTCTTTTTGTTTTTTTAAACAGACTTTTGTTTTTGTTTTTAAGGAAGAAAGGAACTTTTGCTAATATATTTGAATTAAGTTGCCTTTCTTTATTTTATCAAGAAAGGTCACTGATAGATTATATATCCCCAGGTTTATAGTTCTCCAATTGGCCAATGAGTTTATCGATAGATAAAGTACAGGATATTAGTTTATTTATCGATCGATCGAACAATTTCCAATCAATGTTTCAATTTAAATTCTCGATTCATCATTTCAATTTTTTTTTATTTCCTCGGTTTGGAGAATTTGTGTCAGTCATTAGTCTATACATTAGCGTCAGCCTTTTGGATATCACAGATTTTACAAGCACGCGCATGCTCCCACAATAATAATTATAGATCGTAAAAGACTTCTCTGAAACGTAATTATTCACGAATTATTCAAAGATCCTCACCAATCTTATTTCTATCATTACTTTTCGCCCAACCCGACCCCATTTTCCTCCTGAGGTCCTGATATGGCGATTTTCTAAGGGTGTATGGGGCATGAAATTTGATACTTTGACCTTATAAAAAAGTTTATGAAAAGGAGTTGAAGTAAAATGTGACTTTAAAATCGTTGAATTCACATCAAGAGACACGTCAAAACTTCGGATGCCAACAGGTGATTCAATAACATAGACGTCAGCAACTTACAATGATATTGGTTAAACTATGAACGGAAAATTGTAACAAATCAAATCCCAATTCAATTCTGGCGCCGCCTCACCCATAATTCAATATCCCTTGCAGTGTTTTCTGCATTCCATGTGGTCTCAAATTTCTCAACCAAAAAGTGCAAATGTGGAAAAATGAAATATATATATATGTATATATATATATATATACACGCAGACACAAACACACAGACACTTGAAATATACTCGTTTGCAAATCTGGGAAAATTATATATATATATATATATATATATATATATATATATATACACACACACACACACACACACACACACAATTGAAATAAACGAATGATCGAAGGAAGTTGTTGTCATTTTGAGCATCTCACTCATAAAAAAATGTAATTGCTAAAAGTAGAAATTGCTACTAGTGAGATTCGAACTCACGACCCCTGGTTTACGAGACCCGTGCTCTAAACCACTGAGCTATAGAGGCGGACGCCAACTGATTTTTTAATCGCATAAAAAGCTATGACTGATGATTTCTATGATTGATGCGCTCGTGCGTATAATGCAAAGAAAAAAAGGGGTGATTCATGATTTGTAAATACGTTAATAGAAAATGATTGATAAACCTATAAAATAAATACGGATGTCAGTATTTGTGAAGTATTATGCTTATTCTATTGCATTGTGGGTAGTCTATTTATTATTCCAACGGTTACTTCAGTGGGTATAGTTTGTTAATTATTTTTTTTTGTTTAATTAGTTTATTTAGTTATTGATTTGTGCGGATATATTTATTTTACTTGTTTTTGTTTATTTTATTTTATTTATTTTCATTTTTTTCTCGTTCGTTTTGAATTTTTTTTTTTTTAAGGCAATTCCCCTCAAGCAAGCTGGGAGTGCCACTAGCATGCAAGGGGTCACAGGGGATTGAGAACAAGAGCAAAGAGGCGCGTTTGAGTAAAGGACAGAGAGGAGGACCGGGAACAAGCTCAGTGTGTCAGATGTCGATTGATATTACAGTTGAATATTTGATGATTATAGTCATCGGGGAAGAAAGTAAGGGGAAGGGAGTTCCACAGCTGTTTGAGAAGAGGAGACGGTTATATTCAACAGTTTTGACAGTGAAAGGGTGAGACCCTGATGCCAGCCTGATAGCACGCTTAAATTCATGAAGTCCGAGAACCAGCGACAGTTGTTCGTTTGAAAGGTTGCCGTGAAAATATTTGTACAAGTGACAGAGGGAGGCCACAGTACGTCTGTGTGACAACGATTATGCACTAGATGTCAGATCAGGACCTATCATATTGCATATTCTTCTCTAGATTATATCGAGGACCTCGAGACGTACAGCGGGAGCACCAGACCATATATGACAGCAATATTCCATGGATGGTTGATTTATAGATTTGAAGAATAGACTCAGACGAGAAAAAATTTCTGGCACGACACAGAGAGCCATTTTTATCTTGCTGTAGATGATGCTATTGATTCAATGTATTTATTCGACTTCATGTCAGTAGACAGCGTGTGACCAAACAGGCGTAACGAGGAGCTCTCAAGGAGTTGGGAATCACTCATCCTGATGGGAGGCAGGAAGGGATCTCTGTGGTGAGCAGTTTCGTTTTAGAGGCATTAAAGTTTTCTCTCCCAGTCTGTCAGAGATTGGAGGTCCTTTTCGAAATCAGCAGGTTAGTTTTGTCAACAATAACAGATTTACTACTGAGTCAGGAGTAAATAGTGGTGTCGTCCGCGTAGATGCCAACTTGGGAACTGATGACATCGGGAAAGACATTAATGAAAATCAGGAACAGTGTATAGCCCAATATAGAGCCTTGGGGAACACCAGCATTCATGATAAACGAGCCTGCGGAGAATCCGTTTAGGACGACCTTCATTTCACGGTTTGACAGGAATTATTGTATTAAGTCAAATAATCGTCCTGTAATACCGTATCCCTAAAGCTTACGAAGAAAGTCAGCATGCCAAACCCTATCAAACGCTTTAGAGATATCTAGAACCACGGCTCGAGCTTCTCCATAATTGCTGAGTGTTTGGTATACAAATTTAGTTATGGCCGTGAGCAGGTCAGCGGTAGATCGGGAAAAGTGGAAACCATATTACTTGTCGGAGAGCAGATTATGTGAAGTATGGTGCTTAACCACTTCGGCGTTGATTAAAACCTCGAAGACTTTACCGAAGTGTGGTAGGAGACTGACAGGACGGTAGTCAGACGGGTTAGAATGCTTGCCAGAGTTCTTAAAGACAGGCAAAACAGATGAGGACTTCCAACAGGCTGGAAAGCAAGATCATTGAGGCAGTAGTTGTAAAGTTTAGAGAGGACAGGAGCCAATTCAGGAGCACATTTCTTCAGGACAATGGTCTGTATCCCGTTCCCACCACTATCCTTATGGGAGTCTAATTTAGAGATAATACCCAATACCAACGTTGGGGTTATGGGCATCTCACCCAGTAGAGCCTTAGTTCTAGGGGGAAAGTCCTGTGTGGGTACACCAGATGAGTCTAGCGTTGAATTGGATGAGAATTTACCAGCAAAGCATTCAGACTTATCAGCTGAGGAGGTCAGGACCTCAAATTGGTTGAATAAAGGGGTATTGTCGGTTTCCTGCTGTTCAGCACGCTTTTGCAGAGCCGCCAATAATCTTTTGAACCAAATTTATGAGACGCAATACGTTAATTCTTTCTTTCGGCAAAGAGAAAATTTGCTTCTTTGAGGACATGTTGCATTCGTTACAAACAATGACAAAGAGACGTCTGTTGTAATCAGACATATCTCTACGGTATAGACGCGAGTAGTGATTCCTGTGGGCAATAGCTGCTTAACAAGCAGCTGAGAACCAAGGGGATGAACGCGATTTCACTTTATATTTTCTTGTAGGAATGAAAGCCTCGATTCCAACTTTTACCCAGGATGAGACCTCAGAAGCACATTTTTGAACGGGGATGTTAAAGACAGTATTCCAGGTGACATCACGAAGGAAATCTAGGAACGAATCCCAATCTGCTCGTTTATAATAGAAAGATATTCTGTTGGTAGGAGGTTCTTTACTGGGGAGAGGAGTAGAATGAGATGAGGTTGGTCTCGCAGAGAGCTAGTATGTCAGGAGACTTTTCAACGATGAACGATTTGACACTGCAAAAGGTAGTCCGAATGCCACGGATGTTGGTGAAAGATATATTTAAGTTTTAGAGCTGGTTTAGGTTTGTTTCTTTGATTGTTTGTAGTCATGATGGGTATGTTGGTAGTGAAAGCGAGAGGTAGCTGAATGGTCACTGTATCTAACATGAACAGAGAGGAGCTGGCGCAACCTGCAACGTAGTGTGGCCTTGGGGTTGCCCACCGAAGGTGCGTGCAGGGACACCCTTCCATGCGCAACAAGGCACTACAGGCACCCTGATATCATGCAACTGTTGATCAGATCAGCCGCTCAACCCGCTACACAAGAGGTAGAACTCCTCACTACCAGACAGGAACAACAACCAGAAAACAGTCAACCGTGTATCTCAGTATGAAAAGACGTTACCACAGCCTGCACTTATCACATAGTATTCACGACAGCACTAATACAGAGGCCAGAAAAAAGGAAAAGACCCGGGAGCAAGGAATGAGTATCGAGTTTTATATTTTGAGATGAGTGTTATTCTTAAAATGATAAATAAGGTGAGTTATATGCAGATAGAATTTTCCAGGAAGATAACAGCAATGCCATTTGAAAATTCTCCTTTTCAAATAATATCAGCAAATTATTGAATTTTCTTCTGTAGGCAAGAAACTATAGTACTTCTTGTACGAGACGGGAGCTCCGAGGAGCTGCATTCGCTGGTTCCTAGACATCATGAGTTCAAGCGCCATACGAGGCTGGCATTCCGCTCTCACCCCTTCACTGTCGAAACTCCTAAATGTAGCCGTCTCTTCTACTCCAATAGCTTCATGTCTCGCACCTCTCGCCTGGGGAACTCCCTTCCCTATTCCTGTTTCCCTGTGAGCTATAATCTCCAGCTATTCAAGTGTAATGCCAATCGACATCTCCAGTTGCCTTGATCTATCCACTACTTTTCTCCTCATCCTTTCTTCTATCACTCGTATCTGATCTTGCTCTAAATTTTCTGTAACTCCTTGCGTCCTAGTGGCTTCCCGCCTTGCTTGGGGTGAAATGCTTAAAAAAAAAAAAAATAAAAAACAAAGCCCTTATGAAGTTCTCTCCAAAACATATTTTACGGGCTGAATAAACGTTTGACCCATGGTTACGGTTGTGAAGCTGGCATTCCATTACTAACGAGAAATTGTTTACCAGACTAGTCAATCCGTAAT
>CAHIKZ030003327.1:515000-530000 GCA_903632075.3 Acanthosepion pharaonis | reverse complement strand
TCCATTTGCAAGATTTGGTTTTGAGTAACAGTCAGCAAGTTCATATTGAGCTGGCTATTAGTACTGGACTGAGTTCAATCTTCACTGTTTTTCTAAGCAAATGTTCACCGATTACAAGTCCCTAGAATCACTCGTTGTAGAGTGTTACTAAAAAAAGGTTGTTTTGTGAACAAAGAAGAATGAAATAACTGCATATCATGAGGATATGTAGGATAGGCAATATTTGACTTTCGACTTGAAATGGTTAATATTTTAGTGTTCAGTGAAGTATATTCTCGGAAGCCTATTCTATACGGTAGCTACCCTTAAGCATAAGCTGTCCGACTGGAACTTCCTTCTTACCAAAGAAATACGAAGGGAATGGCTATTTCATTGGTTATATGACATGACGGGTCTTTGCTGTAAATGTTTGAATTAGTGGAACGAAGTAATATAGCTCATTTGAATATTCTCTATAGTTATAGAAAAGCAAAAAGCTTGGGACGTTACGACTGTAAGAGATGCCTTATATGGCGGAAATATGTCAAGGCTGAAAAGAGAGGATTGCTACAGCAATACTCCATATCTGACCTGATCTGACACTTGTAAACAATGAGCGTATATGCTGAAAAATTGTATATCTCTGCTCAATTTGTCAAGTCAATTAGAAAATAATGACATAATCAAGATGTTGACAATCCACATTACTCAAAATAAAAGCTTGGGAAGGAAACCCCATCAATACTGGAAAGAGAAATAACAGAGACTGAACTTGAGAAATCTATTTTATTTTAAATTTGTTTTAAGAGAAATATCTTATAAATTTCAAACGACTTAATACAAGCTGTTCGGTCAATGAATGCCGAATGTTTCCTCATAAGGAAACAGCTACATTTATCCTACTTTGTCTTTCTGCCATACATTTACTCAGACTTGTAGGCGACTCGTTGTTTACCCTACTTCTACTATCTTCACTATGACATGTGAATGTTAAATTTTCTTAGTCGTCTTTCCTCATTATGTGACAGAAATTTCACTTGTTACTTTCTGATTGAGAGTATATGTTTCCTTGTTTCTTTATATAATCTGTTCAGACTCATTGTCAGTAGAACCGAATCAAGCTTCTTATGCACCCCTGGGGAAACTGAGCACCAACCCTGGGCATATAGAAAATTAGATACTATAGATAGCTAGCCTTTAGTTATTCTATAGCCAATTTCATGGCAAATTTTCAGGCGATCTACATTTCTTTGTTATACCAGTCCAGAACTTTACTGCTATGACCCACTAGAACACGTGTTGATTCATTTTCGTTCCTTTCATATTCCATTGGTAAAGAAGAGGTTCCACTCAGTCAGCTTCTTCTCCAGAACTATTACATTGAGTAACAGGCAGAGTATTAAATGCTTCCTCGATAGTTACAATTTTAATATCTTCATGTTTAAGATTAAACGGGATATACCCTATATATATCCTTATAATATGCACATCTTACTCCCTCCTTGTATGCCCTTACGACAAACCTCGTTTAGTAAGTCTCTGCTTTCAATGATGCTTAGGATTTGTATAGAGTGAATAATTTTATAAAAATTATCAGTTGAACCATCTTTTCTTTCCGTCTTTTCTTGCCTTAGTTTCTGGAAGACATATTTTGCTTTTCCTATGCGCCTGTGTGATATTTCTTCTAGTCTGTTAATACACTACCATTACAAATACAGAATCAAAATTGGTAAAGAGAATCTCAACTGGAATCTTTTTCTTTATTTTTTGCATTTCGAGGTAGAGGGTTAAGTTAAGGGATAGTTTATACAGATAGGAGGGTTAACTTTAAACATTACAGTGATTGTTGAAACATCCTCTTGGGAGTCTATTCCACAGTGTAGTGATCAGCGGGAAGAGACTGTTCGAGTGGAACTTACTTCTCGCCGATGGAATAGGAAGGGAATGTGGGTGGTTTGCAACCATGTGAATGGCATGTAAGTTGTCCTAGCCGTGAAAGTTAGAACTGACGGAAACAAGAATGTAGTTTGTCCAAGCACTTTCCATAGAAGTAGCAACAGAGCAATGAGAGGCTGACCGCATCCTGCCAGTGAGAGAGAGAGAGAGAGAGAGAGAGAGAGAGAGAGAGAGAGAGAGATTGATGGCGGAAAATTGAGTAATTATTGCTATACTACTAAGTTACGTATATAAGATTATGACCGTCTAATATCATTTTCCGAGTACACTCACCTATTGCAGACACCTTTTCAGGCACGTTTGTGTCTGTTCAAAACACATAGAACCCACCTGTTGTTTATACAGCAACTATATTGAGCAGATCTTAGTTACATTTTAGAATGCGTAATCTATCATGATCAGCAGTTTGAATAATGCCAGTTTGCTCAAATGCTAGGCGACGATGACTTGTGATTTTCTGCTAGCACAACCATCGATGTTTTCCGAAAGGTTTCAGTAACAAGTCTTAGGTCAATTCATTCAGACACTTTTCAAAGGTGTTGCACGCTTAGATCGCCTCTCCAGACCAACAACTTTAGAAAATCACTTAGTGAAATTCGAACCCGAAACCTATGATCAGAAAGCGAAAATTCTATTTGGCAACTCCCCCATATACGTATATTAGTCATAAGCCATATAAAGCACTATGCATCTGCTGTCGACCAGTTATAGGCACTTTTTTGTTGCAAGTTGATCTTGACTAGGTGTCCCATTTTGAGATACCATTCGCATACACGCATGGTGGATAATACTCACAGACACATATCAACACAACCGCCTACAGCCATAAATATACACACAAACACAGGCATATGTATACGCAAGTATCCAAACATACATTTATAGTGATGTATTATGAGTAGGTTAGATGTGACACCTGGCCAAAAGGGTGTAGGATCCAGTGAGTATCGAACTCGCTACTCTGTCGTAATTGATCTAGCGGGACAAGCGCGTTAATCATTACACTACGTTAAAATGCTCGCATACAATAAATTATAAAAATGCACTCAAGAAAACATAGACATAAACATTCACATATAGCAATTTGCTTAGATGTGGCACAAAGCCGAAAGTATGCTGCACCGAGTGAAAATCAAACTCACTTCTCAGTCGTAATTGGTCAAGCGAGACTAGCTTACTAAACATTACACTAGGTCGGAGTGCCCCTAACACTGACATATAAATAAACACACAAGCGCACATATATATTTGTATACGTGTGTTTGAGTAGACTTCCCTGAAAAGGTAAAATTAACAATAACCGGCGGAAAGAAAGAGAAATCCTACTAAATTTCAATGGTTAAAAAACCGGGGATGTCTACTCAAACACGAATATCTGCTAAATATAAGGCTTATTGTAAAAATGCAATAATTCCGGATTAAAAATCCTTTAAATGCTTAAAATTTAAACATACGTATATCAGTTAAGGATCAAATGCAGATCAAGTAGGACAGGATGATAAGATAAAGAACAAATTGAATCGCTTATCAATCTAAGACGTTACACTTTTATTAAAGCTTCGTCAGAGATTGAGAGAAAACCGACAAAAAGACGGAAGTTTGGTATTTTCAATTTTGTTTGGACCGATTCCCCTTGGTCAGTCATGTATCACGTGCATAAAAAGCGTGGATAATTCTATATGTATGTAATTTTGTGAAAATTCTGTCTAAGCTGACATCGAATGGTAATGTGTATTCGTAATTGTTTATGTGTGACTGTCTCGTAGGAGGAACTTTTCTGCGGCCAGACGGCGTAACGGGATGGTATTCTATTAATCTGTGGGTGTTTTCATATACGTATGCTTTGGATTAGATAGCTATAAGTTATATTCTTTAAAAATAGATTCAAAGAAAGTACGAATAGACATTGCCTTCCGATGCCCGTTTAGACAGAATTTTTACAAACTCGTTCTTTTTGGGAGTAGTTCGTCCGCGTTGGTTCTCACCCGGCGTCCAGCTCTTACCTGTCACTCCAAATAGGTGTTTGTAGGCAAGCCCCTACTCCGCTTCGACTGGCGAGAAAACTAGGTGAGGGTAGTCGATGATTCCAAATCTTCGACAATTTCGGCTCTCTCAATCCTACTGCATGTTAAGACTAATTTCCAGCAGAGTGGACGAATATGTTTTACAGATTCAATACCAATGAAGGCGGTGTTAAGAAAGTGCCGTGGAGTGCATCAGATTATGGTCATGACACGCAGAATTTCTGTTCGTCTACTGCATCCTGGAGGTCATCTGTTGTAACGATTCCTCGTGCAGTCGGACATAGACTACCCAGATACCGAGAGAGGATTTACCTCAGTGCAACGATTTCCCATTATATTTTTCCGTTCAGGTCTGTTTTGAAAATCTATCTAGATCCACTTATAAATGGCAAAAGAAAGTCTTCTTCGGACCCGAAGGACAAACATGATGATAACTAACGAATAGAAGTTTTTATATTCTAAGACAACATTTTAAATAGGACCTCAACCTTGTTATTGATATTTACAGAAGTTGAGAATCTGGTGTAGATAAACTATCATATAGTAACGGTAATATTAACCGTTTCTCTAAAAGGAAACATTTGGCATGCATTGAACCAGCAGCCAGTATTGATTTTGGTTGAAATTTATAAAATCTTTGTCTTAAAACAATTTTTTAGGAAATCCAGTTTCTCAAGTCCAGTAGCTGTTATCGCTCTTTCCAATATTGATGGGGTTTTCTTTCCTAATCTTTTGTTTGAAGTGGTTTGGAAAGTTAACATATTGATTATGTCATTATTTTCCCATCTAGTGAAATATGCTATCCATTTTAGTCGTTAATACTGTTGGTAGTTCTCAAGTGATGTGTTTTCTGTTCTTTGTGAATCTATAGTGCCAGTCCAGTGTTCAAAGAAGGATGATCTTTGCCAAGAGCGTCAGCTTTTCCTCGCTCTAAGATGTTTTAACCATTGATTTTAGATAGCGGTTGTATACAACTGACAGTTTAGATATTTCTGAGTTTGGTGCCAAGCATGACATCCATGAAAAATCTTGGTATGACCAGGCTATTTAAGAACCTGACTAGTTTTCAGGTTGATGTTTTGGTTTTGTAGGTATTTGCGGTGTTTGACGAAGCTATCTCTGGCACAGCCTATTCTATGTTCAACTCTTTTTCTCCTATAATTAATTTGTTTTAAATGATCCATACGCCTAGATATCAGAAGTGTTTAGTATGTACTGAATATTTATGATAGGTTCAGGATAGGTGCTATTACAGATTTCATTCTAATTCTAGATCATAGTTTCTAGAAAGTTTTAACCAGAGGCCTATTTCTTAGATAGAGGATGCTGATTTTCTGTTCAAGATCATTCTTATCCCAACTATGAACAACTATGCTTTCACCATAGCCCCCTCATCCTCAGTATATTGGCCTCGGTGGCGGGGAGCAGGGTCATTGTCTTCTATTGGTATACTCATCTGGAATGCGGTATAGAGTGCTTTAATGGTCAGTGCCCGTCTTATCACATCTGCGTTTGTAAATGTGCAGAGTATAGTCTGGGAAAACATTAAATACACTAGGACTCTCATTTTCTCCTTTTCGTACCCCTGCTGAGGTCTGAAATGTTTCCGTATGTGGGTGGATGAAGTTCCGCTATTAGGCCGATGCATCCAGTGGATTCAGAATTTAAGACGTTTTCTAATGGATGAGGGGAAGCTTTCTCAATATAGTTTGATTGTGTTTTTATGAATGTTTACTAAACGTTTATATGACCTAAAATTGGACCACTATCAGTTGTCAATTCTATGCTTCTAAACGCATGTCAGGAGCATCTGATCATCGGCGCCTGAGATCTATCAAAAGAATGGGGATCATCGAAAATTATTATATGTTGGGCATTACTTCTTCTACTTCTTTGTGCTTTCAGGGATTGGGTGATCCTAGCTATCCACATTTTCCTATCCTTTGTATCTCTTAGAACAGTTGTATTCAGTCACTAAACTGCTATCCCTTTACACAAGCCCTTCAAATTGCTTACTACCTGTTTCTCTCTTTTCCTTCTCTCTCTGTGACTATTTAATTCTCCAATCACGATTTCTTCATTATGTGTTTCAGAAATTTCAATTGTCTCTTTCTTATTCTAAAAGTAAGTGCCCTTTTATATTTCCATTTTCCTTAAACCTTCTCCGTTACTCGCATGTTCAGTGCATGAAATTCTCAGCCTCCTTCCGTAAAACTATATTTCTATTGCCTCGAGTCACTTATTTATCTGTGAGGAAATTGTCCAGCATTCACTATTATATTGGAACAGATATGTTACCTGGCAGTACAGCAGTCTCGTCATTGTTTCTAACGAAAAATGCCTTAATAGTTTGCTTTGCGTTTTGAAATTATATTTCGCTATTCCAGTGCCTCATCCGATTTTTCATCTGCACTTATTGGAGATTTCATCAGATTCAACCAACATACAGTAACGTAAACAATCGAAAATGATTTTGATGCACCCTCATAAATTTGAATTTATTTTTTACAACTCAAAATTAATTTACTTAGTTGTTAAAATATTTAAAGCAAGTAAAATATATCTACAACATGAAATTCCTCGTCTGGTTTTCATTTTAATTTGCGACCTCAGGGCCTGATGATCTTATTTTAGTTTTATAATATAATTGTGGCCCCAGAACACGAAAGCCTCATTGAAAATAGTTTTACATTAATTTCTTATTTTCAAATGTTATTCGTCACAAATAAACTATTGGTGAGTATTTATACAACGTTACAAATACACAATTTAATAAGTTTGATTAAGACTACAGGCAAGGAATTTTATTTTATTTTTTTAATTAACCTTACAGGTTATGTATATGCGAAGGTAAGTAAATGGTAAGTAATATCTATCTAAAGAGCTTTATTCAACGCTTTCGGCTACTTGTTTAGCTCTCATTAAGATAAAACATTAATACTTATGTGGCAAAGCTCTGATTGTTTATAATAATTTTGAAATATCGGTATTATGGCTGTTATGCTATGTGATGTAGGTAATAATTTATATTAAATAGAAAGCAAGGCGACAGATAAATATTTCTCTGTTCAGGATATATCAGGGTTTTTTTTGTTTTGTTTTTTATCCATTCTAAATTTCATTGTTTAATAAAAAAAAAATGAAGCTATAATGCTCTTGGGTTCTTTATTTTAAAATAACTTCATGATTGTGATGAAATTTCTTGTCGTTGATTAGTCTAATATATGTGTTCTAAGAATGTGTCGATAACAAAAAGGCACGATAAACATTTCTCAAATAATTAAGCAAAAGAAATCGTTGTTTAATATTATTTTGTCTTTATTTGAATTTGTTTTATTTTTCCATTGTAAACATACATAGCGGTTGTCACCAGCCTTTCAAAGACTAGGCAAATCTTTCCCTGTTGTGTTTTGGCTCATGTTTGCGTCGGTGTGCGTAAAAATGCGGAAGGTACGGCCAACCATCATAAAGTTTAAGAAAAGTGACTTTAACGCCACGATGAGAAATGAAGTTTTGTATGCTTTAATTTCAACTCTTCTTATCAATAACTGCATTGCTTCGTTGCAGGTCAAAATTGACACTTGACTGTTCAAAAAGGAATTTGGCATCTTGGTGTTATCGTGTACCTGCAGAAAAATGGTTTAACCCCTAAGAACATTAGCCCCAAACGCCCGGAAAAACTGACGAAACGCGTTTTGTTTCATCCTGATATTGCTTCAGCTCACAAGTCCTTGATTTCAATGGCTGCTCTGAGTGACTGTGGCTTTCAATTAGATAATCACCCACCCTATTCTCCTGATTTAACTAACAACGTTCCCCAGCATGAAAAAAAAAACTTGGATTGGAACTAGTATCGCTGTGATGAGGACATCTTGTCTGTTGTGGAAACTTTTGACCAACAGTCTTCTTTGAACAGTCAGATGTCAGTTTACCTGGAAAGAAACAATGCAGTTATTAAGAAGAAGGAATGAAATTAATGCATGCAAGATTTCACAGCTCTAGCAGCTCTCCTTTATAGTCAGCGTATGAACATTTCAGTCCACCCTCGTTTCAACTCGCGACCGGAGGCTCCTAATATCCGGCTAAGTGGTACTTGATCCCGAAAGTCTTTAATTTATTTATTTCTCTACTTCGTTTTGGTCAGCAGGTGATTGTTTTTGCGGCCGTTTTGAAGCTAATATTTCTAGAATTTACCGTCTATCTAGACCTAAAAATTCACCCAGATCGTTTGATGTATTTTCAGCAATTGAATGTTAGCAATTCTGATATGATAGGTTCCGTTATTTCGTTCACTTATTCTAGTGAGTACGCACATATTTGATGATTAGAATATAATATGGCACACTCAGTGCTCGTGGTCAAAATTATTGCATGACCTAAAATAACAGAGCTTAAATTTATACAAAGGAGAAACATACATTTGTCCCTCACGCTTTGATGCAACTCTTACATTCATGCACGTGGTAATCGTCAGGTATAAATTGAAAGTTGTAATAAGTTAATATTTATCACCTACTGTTACGATATTAAATTGTCAAAAATAAGTTTATTAAAAAAAGAACGAATAGATTACAAAAAGAATTAAATTATAAAATGAAAAAGTATATATATTCACATACGTATATTCGTACACATAAATAAAAAGTAAAGAGTTTTGAATTTGTATCTGATGATTGCAACGTGCATAAACCTCACAAAACAGCAAGGAAGAAATGTGCATTTATTCTTAGTACGCACGCACGCACACACACACACACACACACACACACACACACACACACACACACACACACACATATATATATATATATATTATATATGTGTGTGTATTTTCGCAAATGTGTATTTGGGCAGCTATCCCTCTTTTATACATGTTTCGTAAAAGGCGACTGAAAAGGTAGTGCGATTTACAAGGAAATATAAAAATAGAGAAAACCTGATACTCGGTAAGACTAATCATTTCCCAGATCCCAACCCCTATCTACGAGCTATCAAAATTCCTTAATATCATCATTACCACATACGTACCCACAAATTACAGCATCACATCAAGCCACGAATTGCATCCAATTCTAAAAAGTATAAAACCAACCAATATTTTTTGAAGAATATTTATTCACAATCGTCCCCGTTGATCAAGCTATTGATACAACCCTTCACTCTGTGTACACAAATAATTCCATTACACCTCCATCCATCAAGTCAAATAGTCTTAAAAAATGAAAACATGAATGCACAACCAAAGTTCTCTTCTATGACCATAATGTCAACATCTTCACCTAAACTAATCGTGTTAGAATGGGAATTTCGCTCGGCCCGTGTTCCTCCAATTACTACATGTCCCACGTAGAAAACATAATAATTAAACAAGTCACTAAACCCAAGTATATGTTCGCTACGGTATGTTTATTTTAGAAAAAATCAAACAAGAAATAGATACTTTCAAAAACACATTTGAAACAAATGTCTTTAAATTTACCTACGAAATGAATAAAAAAAATAGACTCCCATTCTTAGACGTTATCGTGGAATAAAGTATCAACACTTTCACACCTCATTATATAAAACCCACTAGCAAAAATTGTTACCACTTTAATTTGAAGAGTGAATGTCCACTTCGATATAAAATAGTAGTTACATTTCCTAAATAGAGCACACGAATATTCATCCTCTAATCTATTTTCCTTAAAGAACCCAACAAATCAAAACAGGCACAATTTAACAATGATAACTACCTCATCGACCATTAGACTATTTCTTCCCAAAGTAACTCGTAAGGCTAATGAACACACATACAAAAACAATAACATTAACATCTTCTACAAAAGCCAAATACATCATACAAAGCCAAATAAAGAAGATGAATCTTCCTTTAGAAATATCATAAAGAAATAACTACTTCAGTCGAACCTACCAGGAACATTAAATTAATTATCTATTAAAAAATTAAAAACAGCTGAATTTATTTTCCAAATAACAACACACCTACACAATCAAAACTACAAAGAACCAAGAATATTTACGAGTTCAAATGTCCCTTAAGGAACTGTGTTCCTGATCAAACGAAACTCATAAATAATTACATCAGTCACGCTACTACATGCCTATCCAGACGATTTACCTTACACAAATTCGACAACAGCTCCATAAGAACTCATTTAAACACACAGTTACCAAACTCCAACCGAAACATACTAGTAAAAAATACAAGTATAATAACCTCAATCACGTGTAACAAAAAGATTAAAAATTATGAAAACCCTAAAAATAAAAAAAAGCTGACCTTCAATAACATTTACTATGAACACGCCCACAATGTGATGACCGTGTTTGGAAAATGAAACATCCCTATTAAATTTCTTATATACGTAATACAACCCATACATTCAGTTAAAATTAAAACTAAAATCCTCCTGTATAATGAATGAAAGTATAGCCAAAACGCTCGGAAATGCAGAACTTTTGAACAGTTTTTAGATACTTTATGTCCAGAAAAGAAAACACGTGTACAAACACCTGAAAAATTAACTAAAAGTTTAATCACAGTACCTTATCTGCTGTCTTTAATGAGACATACACACACAGACACACACACACAGACACACACACACACACACACATATATATATATATATATATATATATATATATATATATAATATCAACATATTTTTATAATAGATTGCAATAAAAAAAATTTACATCGCTACATAAAAAACTTTCAAGTTTCGGAACTTTAATTGTTCCTCGTCGGGCGATGGCAGATAACAAATAATACACATGATTTTTAGGGAAATTTGAAAGCAAATCGTTACCTCTTTTGAAAGTTATAAAGGCGGGGCCTAATGTCAAAATTAAATCATGTACTCGTTTGCATGTCTGGATTAACCAAAATATATATGATTTAAATCCGAAATATTTTTTTGTTTCTCTTTCTTCAGGTATATATATATATATATATATATATATATATATATATATATATATATATATATATATATATATATTTTTTGGAAAGTGTTTGAAAAAGTCACAAGTCATCGTGATCGAGGTTTGAGCGTGCTCTGCTTGTTCAGACTGTTGATCAGGCTAGATAATGCATACTCTCCCAGAAACTGTAACTAAGGTACACTCAGCAAATATTGCAGTATAAACCACAAGTGGGCTGTCTGTGTGTATGTGCGTGTGTCTGTGTGTGTAGGTTCGTTTTAGTGTAATTGTTGAGTTCATCGTAGAAAAAAAACGAAGAGAAAAATAATATTTAGTGACATAAAATGAATTTGAATTTATCTCTAATTGAATCATTTAGTTTTAGGTTTACTTGTCCTTAATTCAAGAGGTGACAAAATGTTTAGCTGGAAAAATAATCAAAAGAAAAAACTGAAATATGAGCAAAAGTTAATAACTTTAATGAATATTATATCATTATCAGATTATCTGAACTGATTAAAATTTAACTCCATCCTGTCGTGGATTTTAAAATTATTTAAATTTCAATTGCTTGGATGACGCATATATTCCTAGCTATCTTTAATAAATAATCTCTTCAATTTTGTTGTTATATATAATTTAAAATTTTACGTGTAAATCGTAACACCAAATTTGTAAATTATTCATCAATATGTTTAGGCAAATTTTCTATTGAATTATCGATTTGGGAAGATAATTTTTTTTATTTTTTTGTAAGTGGAACTCTGATTTTAGATTCATTTATTCTTAAAAAATAAATTTTTCCTTAACTTCACTAAATTCGTCTTTCTCATTTTGTGATGCCTTGATATATTCGTTATCAGTTTCTACGATGAATCTATTCTAATAATAATTTACATATTTCATTAATGTCATTTGGATCCTGATGAATTCCCGCGCTCTTTTCTCCTTGTCTTATTTTATGCGAACTATTTTTGCTGTCTTTTTGTTATTTTATTAAATATTAATAATCTTTTATCCTGAAAAGAAATCGAGGTGCTCGATTTCATTCAGCGAAGATGAGAAATTTTACATTCTTGACACAATCTTTCGGATTAAATCGAGAAAAATATTATACATTTTAAATATCTAGGGATACAAATATTTCTTCGGTTGTCTTCTTCAAGACAATGTTGTTATATGTAATTAAATAAATGGCCATTTCTAATTAAATAATTACTTATTTCTAATTATAAACTAGTCATTAAGAAGTTACAGATTCTTGGAAATAGTTATTGTTAGCCAAAAGCTTATTTCTACTTAAAGAACTAGGCTTTTCAAACAAAATAATTATTGTTTTTTTTTTAAATAGTATTAATTTCTAAATAAATAAATAAACATTTCAAATTAAAGTACTAGGCGTTGCAAAACAGATTATTGATACTTTGAAGTTATAGAACTGGTTAATTCTGATTAAGAATTGGTAATTTCCAAATAAAAATATCATATTTCATTAAATAAATAGTAAACTTGAATTAAAAAATTTGATATTTCCATTTAATTTGTCATTTCTAGTTAAAGAACTTGTAGTTTATTCCAAT
Organism: Acanthosepion pharaonis; assembly: GCA_903632075.3. Classification (NCBI taxonomy): domain Eukaryota; kingdom Metazoa; phylum Mollusca; class Cephalopoda; order Sepiida; family Sepiidae; genus Acanthosepion; species Acanthosepion pharaonis. Next base: position 517,531 of record CAHIKZ030003327.1, on the reverse strand, counting down.
TAATGAATTATATCGAATTATTTATTAATTATTTCTTTAGAAATGCTAATTTCTAGTTAAACTATTTTTAAAATAATTGGTTAAGTAAAATTAATGACTTATTAATTTGCCTTTAAGCAATTGTTAATTTCTATTGAAAGGACAAGTCACAATAAACATAAATGTACATTTCTAATTAAAAACCGGGATTTCTCTAATTAAATTATTGGCCATTGCTAATTAAAGAAATATTAATTCATAATAAAAGAATTGGTCATTTTTAAATAATCAAAAATTAATTTATACTTAAGGTATATGTAATTATTAATTAAAATATTTTTCATTTATAATAATATAATCACTAGTAGATAATTAAAAATGAGAGATTTCAAATAAAAATTAGTAAATATATGTCACTGTTAATTAAAGAACTGGTTATTTCTAATTAAATTATTAGTCATTTGTAATTAGACAAGAGTCCATTTTAATAGATTAACTTTACTTAATAATGACAATGTTTGTCAATTCTAATTAAAAATGTGTAATTTGTAATTAAAGAATAGTGTGTTTCAAATCAGAAATTAAGAATAATTAAAATATTTCTAGTTTCTAATTAAAGAATTAATAATTTCTCATTAAACTATCGGACTAAATAAAAATTTGTAATTCCAAATTAATGAATTGGACATTGGTAATTAAAATTTATTAATTCGTAATTAAAGAAAGGGACTTTTATAATTAAAAATAGGTGATTCTCAGATAAATCAGATATTTCTAATAAAATGTTCATCTTTAATTTGGAGTTTATAATTTATAATTAAATAATTGGTTAATTCTAATTAAAAACTGATAAATTCTAATTAAGAATGTTGTCTTTTCTAATCAAAAAATTGAAAATTTGTATTTAAAGACTTGATTCCATCAAATTGAATAATGTGTAATTTCTAAAATATCGGTCATTGAATGGATGACATTTTCTCATAAATGAATTGGTTATTTATAATTAAAATATTTTTAATTGCTGATTAAATTATTGGTTATTTTCCTAGCTAAGAACTGGATATTTTGATTAAATAATTGTTCCGTTCTCTTTATATTCTTGGTTATTTTTAGTTAAATATATATTTGTTATTTTTAATGAAAGAATTGGTCATTCTTTTATTGAGGGACTGTTTTTATTCTAATGAAGGCATCGATGTTTTCTAATAAATTATTTGTCCATTCTAATTAAGACTAATTATTATTAATATGTACCTCTTTCTGATTAAACTAAGTGGTCTTTATAATATTCCTATTTCAATAGAAATATTAGCTAAAAACATGATATTTAATTTTCTTCATTCTTTTTCAATTCTATATAATTCTTTGATTCTAATTATAGCTTAACCACCTCTCTTTCAAGTGAAATGATTTGCATTGTTCAAAATCATTTTCTCTTGTCACTTTCGTCAAATGATAAAAATCAAAGAAATGGTGAAACATTTCACTATTAAAATTACAAGTTGATACACACTTATAATACGATTAGTTCATTCTAGCACTATGATACGTCGATAGAAACTGATATTGTACACATCAATTTTCAAAAAACATATCGACATTGACTTGTTTTCGACACATTGTTGAAAAACTAACTATTCCAATAAGGAGATCAATTTATATCATGTTACTCTGATACAGACACTTGTATCGTGTAAATATTATGTTGGGCCAAAACAAATTGTTAGCATCGGATTTCAGTGATAGGTAAATGTGAGGGAGGTGCTGAAAAGTTCTCGGTACGACACTTTCAAAGGAAAAAAAATCTGATGTTTGGTCATTTGGTCAGAATTTTGGAATGGAGTAATACGGAATTATTTTAAGTAAACTCGAGGCAGCCACCAATATATAGATACAGAACAATAGACAGATTGATAAACGCTGTGTAGGGATTCACAGTTTCATGCCTGTAGTACCTTGTCTGTCGTTTTTAATGAAACATGCATAAATGAAGGATTACTGCCTAAATACACAATTATCAAAAAAATACATACACACACACACACACACACACACACACACACACACACACACATATATATATATATATATATATATATATATATATATATAATGTCCTCAGTTATATCTATTAATATATTCTTAATAGATCTGTTGTATTACATCGAGCACTGTTTTATTAACACCACCACTATCTGTGCTCTCTCTCTCTCAATTTCACGCTCTCTCTCTCTCTCTCAATCTTACTCTCTCTCTCTATATATATATATATACATATATATATATATATATATATATAATAGACTCTCCCGTCGGTTTCGACGTATGAGGATCTGACAGCTTATTGATTCAGTTATGAAAGTTTTTGCGATAATCTTAAGTGGCATTTAAGACTCTAGTAGTGATTTACAAAGGATGCCACATATGAAGCAAGTGTGAATATATATATATATATATATATATATATATATATATATATATATATATATATATATATATATATTTGGTAAAATGTATGAAAACTTTTTGTCACTTAGCTGATTGTTGTTACC